>JAODKF010000114.1:651698-668216 GCA_026779585.1 Mormyrus proboscirostris
GGGGGCCTGGCGGGAGGGGGGGGGGCAGTGCCTTTATCCGCAGCTCGAGGACATTTCCGAGAAGGTGGATTTATACCTCAACAGGATTCTCCCGCAGACCCGTCTAGCGTTAATGTTACCGGATGTTACTGTAACTGGCCTAATGTGGGCTTTTCGTGATTTTTTTAGGTTAATTTAGCCTCACCATAGAAAGAAAGATTAGGCAACAGATGAAAGCATTAATGAATGACACACTATTGAGATACAATATATTTCATATATTTAGTATATTTGGCATAATTACAGGCAGTAAACATATGATTGTGTGCCCTATGATGGACCATCACCTCCCCCGGGTGTCCTCTGTGTTCCAGGCTTGCCATGGGGGGTGTAAGGTCAGATAAGTAGATGCTTTGTAGTATAGGTGACCCTTTTATAAACTTCACCATCATAATGCCTTTATAATGCATTCGTAGTACATTCATATGAAGCATGTAAATATACCTTAACATCCTAATATATTTACTAGCCGTATTAGACATTAATGACAAACATTATACGATAGGAACAAACACTATAATCGTGTAATGATAAAGTTTGTTTTTAATGTATTTTTAAGCTGTTAAGGTATGTTAGGATGTTACGGTATATTTGCATGCTGCTTATGAATGTTCTATGAATGCATTATGAAGCTGCACTGAATGTTCTGTGAATGCATTATGAAGGTGCAGGTAATGTTAAGCGTTACTGTAGTATTTGAGAGTAGAGATCCTGGCTTGATTGCGATCCACGGTCTTTTTTTACAGCAGATAGACGGTAAAGCCTTTCTGCTACTGACGCAGCGTGACATCGTGAAGATCATGAGTGTGAAGCTGGGCCCGGCTCTCAAAATCTACAATTCCATCCTGATGTTCAAGCACGCGGAGGAGGTTCAGTCCGGGGGTCACGACCCCAGCACGTGAAACCGAACCTGACCCAATCTGCAGTACCGCAGGAATTGGACCCAACAACTACCTGAGGCTTCCTTCAGAAGACTCCCATTTCTTATATAGAGCCCCATTCCTGTTCTGCTACCCATTTTATACCCACACAGGACTTCAGAAGTGACAATCACTAAACACAAGGTGTCAGTTTGCGGTGGTCAGACTCACTGCCCGGTCATCAAGGTGCTATCTGTATTCGAGACCCAACAGGTAAAACTGTACTGCTGTTAATTTAATTGTACAAGACTGTCTACTGAAGTTGAACTTTGAGATGCCAGAGTTTGTTGTGCTGTCTAGTTTCATTGCATTCTATTTTGTATAAATGTTATAATATATAATTTAATTGTACTTATGGAGTCAGACCTATTTATTGTGAAATAGCATTGAGTTTGGGAGGTAAATTAATATATAATTCAAGGTTATATGCCAAATGGTTTATGTTTTAAATTGTGGCAATTTTATAATATACACCTTAAGAAATTATTTTTTAAAAATTTAATGTCATTTGGATAGATGAAATTGTACTTGGTCCATTTTGAGGAAAATTCAATTGAATAGCTATTGAAATATGACAGCTCTTTTCATATTTAACATTAACCTTTTTATTTAATTGTACTTCATTTCTTAGTCTAGAACAGGCTAATAATCATAAAAAAACACTTTTTACGGATACAGAAATAAGTCTCTTTGAATATGTAAGACAACTATTAAGGACACAATTTGTATCATTTGTTTAAGAGAGGGGGGATCTTGCATGGCCTTTGCTAGTGCGTAGGCTCTTGTTCTGGGTGAAATCCTGGCATTCTCCCATGCTGGTCCTCATGACTCTCCACATTTGCTGACCTCTGTCCCAGCTTAATGATCCAACTGTCGACTGCAACGTGGAAACGCACGACTAACCTGCTTCATTTGAGAAATCACGGTCGTTTCAAATATTGTGCAGCTGAATTCGTGTAATTCAAATGATCTAAAAAGCTTTGTGTTTTAATTGTTGCTCCATAAAATTAATTATTTGTACTCCATTAACTGAAGAGATTGCTTGCGTTTGTGCTAATAAAATGCCCCATGTTCCCTTTAGTCTGCCATTAACAGAATTAATTTGGGTTAAATTTAGTTTGAATTAATGAAGCCTTTAGTTACTTATTTCTTGACTATAAAAGAATGTACAACTGAAAATCATGTAATGAGCCCTATATAATCATTCGGGCTAATTAATTTAAATAGCTTGATTGAGGCTAATAAATTGAAAGATCAGCTACAATTAAGCTCAACAGTGGACCACCAAAACCAGATCTGGATTGTGCCGTCTTGCAGTACATAAGGTTGCAATCTGAGCTACAATTATGAGTGCTGAATGTTAGTTTTTATTTTAATGACAGCTGAACTGTCCTTCAGGAATGTATATGTTAAACATCACAGGTTGTTATTTTTTTGTAGGGTCGCGTTTAACCTCTTCTTTTAAGATAAGGTAATCCACCATTTCCTCCCAAATTCGCTTACCTGTCTAGTACCACAGATGATGGTGTAAATGCTTGTTCATTTGGGTTTATAGATTATATCTGAGCACATCATGGGATCCCTTTAAAAGCCAGATGGACTGTACATATTTGTGATGCTTTCCTTCGCAGCCAGTGAATTTCCCTTTGTCCTGCTCCTTCATTGGAATCTTGATCTTAACTAAATAAACCAGAGGAGTATGTCCTCCTGTTTCTTTCGTGGTAGTATTACTGTCCTGTGTGACTTTCTGTTCAACAGTATTTAAGCATGTGATGTCAGAGGGATTGGAATCTTCTGTTGCCGAATGGATTTCAAATTGCACATATAAAGCCGTATTTAAGATATGAAGCACTTTCGAGTGTTGACCACCTTTAAAAAGGTTACTCCCACCTTAAAAAGGATGTGCCCACCTTGAAATGGTTACTCTTTCCCATCTTTAAAAAGATACTCCCACCTTAAAAAGGATGTGCCCACCTTGAAATGGTTACTCTTTCCCATCTTTAAAAAGATACTCCCACATCGAAAAGGTTACTCCCACCTGGAACATTTGGTCTAGTTTTTCAAGCTATAAGAGGCTCTTCCAAAAGAATTAAAATCATAATCTGTTGCCATTAATGGGTGGATCGTCTTGTGGATGGATTGCTTTGATCCTGCACTGCTTCTCAGGATTTCACCTGCGGGAAATGTACTAGTGTTTGTAAATGTGTACACGGGTTCAGGATCCCTGCCGATGCAGCTCGTGTAGCTGGCTAGGCAGATTAATAAGTGTCTCTTCTGTTCTAACACTCTTGAGATTGAACTGTAATGCTTTCCAAAGATTCTGATGTACCATGAATGAAATACACATTCTTTGACGTTTGCTCTCTAATCTCTCTATATATTTCTATACCTGATATTTTCTTGGTGCAAATCAGGGGTTGTTGAGGGGAAATTGTACTAACAGTTGGCTGTTTTGATGTTTTTTCTTTTTTTCCTAAACTTGGATTCGGATCGGAATTCCACACAGTTAAATTGTTGGTATAAAATGCATATAATTATGTTTGTAAGTCCGTGATTCAAATTTTCTGTTCTCTGTTGTTTTCTGCCCTTTTCTGTTCTTTGTTCTTTTCTGTTCTCTTTTGCTAAGGTTAGACTTGAATTTTTGCAGACTTTCTGTTAATTGTGCTCTTTCCACGTCTGCTCACAAGTTGTCTACCACTCTAGCGAGACAGTATCAGGCAAATAAGATGTAATGTCTTGCGTATTTGTGCCGTTTTCGTCATGTCACTTTGTGCCAGTTTGCTTGGCAGTGGACAAACGGTCGACTCCATTACAGCTGGGACGGAGCAAATATATCCTTAAAGCGGTCGCTAAAAATGCAAATGACAATATTAAAAGTTACTTCTGGAAATTGTCTTCATGGGCCCCTTAGTTTCCAGTGGGCCCTGGCAGCTGCCTATCCTTGCCTTATGGTAAGTCCACCCTTGAGCGGACAGCACATGGTATGAAGATCCCGTAGATTCATGTGCCCTGAAGGGAATGTAACGCTGGGTCGCAGTCAGGACTCTCTTCCTGGTATACTAAACGAAGCCTTTAAGCCTTTGTAAACAGGATCCCGTTTACAAACACACAGCTCTTCTACCATCACGACCTGGTTCCAAAAGTTCTGTTGCCTTCAAGCAGGCGAAGCAGAAGTATTCCGAAAACGATATCGCAACAAACGTGGCCAGCTTGCTTGTTTCTTTTTGTCTAAGGTTTATTAGCACAGCTAGATTCTTTGTCTGTCTATCCAGAATCCTATTGTGCTTCCATGCTTGTGGCAATGATACCAGTGTTGCAGGAATTAAAATGTCACCATGTTACACTACTTATGTAAACCTACATAAAAACATTCTCATTCAGCTGCAACATCTGGATAATGTGACGGCTCACCTGCTATAAATTCTCCCGACGTTATTCCCGACATAAACAGACATGTCCCTCCCTTCCCCCAGCAGAATATTGTCAAGTGGCGTTCAGCGGGGACCCTTATTGCAGATTAAGCTCTGGGAGATGCCTGCATTCCCTGTAGTTGCTGGTAAGACCATTTCTGTGCATCTCTGGGTGTTTCGCAGGAGTGACATAATTAACAAGCTGCCTCGAAGAGTGTTCTGCAATTTGTCAGAATTATACGGACAAAAATTTAACAGGCGGCGCAAGTTTTCTCAGTTGCGCTTTTAATTAAAGTTTTATTTGTTAACCTAATACCATTATTGTAGACTATAGTATCTTAGCCATCGAATCGCCGTATTTCTTGACGGAGTTTTGGAGAGATTTGGTGGGTGGCTTGTGCTGCACAGTTGGGTATCTTTCCCTGGTCTGTTTCAATTGTTCATGCTGTCTAGCTCCATTGTTGATGGCTGAAATGTTCCCTGGAGTTTTAACACCTGCACCGTGACAATTTCAAACAATATTTTCCTTGCTTTAGGCTATAATGAACATCTAAGCTTAAACGTGGGTCGGCAGCGATAGTATTGTTAAAGAGGCAATTATTCACATCCTTCGGCAATTTCGCCATGCCACTGCTGTGGTATCATAGCAACAACAGTCGAGATGTAGGGTAACATCAGCAATACCCCCATCACCCCCGGCTGGCAGCAGCATAACGGCTCGGCGCGCTGACCTGTGACAGACGCTCCAGGAGGAGAGAACGGGCGGGCGCGCGAATGCATGCGGAGACGCTCCAGCGCGGAGATGCTGCACCTTCACCGGAAACTATGAAGAAAATGTTTCAACACCAAAAGGACTAATATGGACTAAAGTGCCGTTTTTTCCCCCATCGTGGACTGACTTGCCTCTGCAGGAACAGCGGAAGTTTATCTTTTATATTTTCGTCAAACCCAGGAATGACTGTTTCCTCTTCAGCGATAGTTTCTGTTTTATACCGTGGTAAGTCCTTGTTTATTATATTCGTTACTGTATATCATTTTAACGGGCTGTGGTATCATAAGATGCATGCATTATTATGTTTTATTATTTAAAACTATTAGTGGCTTGCAGAATCTCTGCAATTGCTGATATGATACTTAGGCATTTATGAGTAAATATTACCTCTTTAGATAAACACTTCGTCGGAAAAAATGAGCTTTTTCAACATGCCTACAGTTATAAGAAATATTTCACATACAGCGGTACAGTGTGAATCTTTAGGGATTACATTGACCCCCAACCATCATATTTGTTGCTTGTCATATTTTATAATGCACATTACAATTTTCTTGATGTATATATCAATTTAGCACTTACTCCCGCTGTAATCATTTAACCCCGGTCTACTGTAGCACTTACTGAACCCCGAATACTCGCCCAGCGGAAAAGAGGGCCATTATAACTGCGCATGCATTGTGTACGCTGAGAAATTCATTACAATATGTCACATCACATTTTAACTGCTATGTCACTATCCCTGTAGTAACCCTAGTAACGAGAATTCTTTTAATGTCCCTCTGTAAGGTACAGTGAATAATTTCCAACAATTAACATAATTATGATTATCTCAGTCTTAACTGGTATGCGTAATAGTTTAACTACTAATTTAATACAGTCGTCATCGTGATCTTATCATTTTTGGGTTTCAATAACATGTTTTGCATGCTCCAGATGTTCCAGGTGAGACGGTGGTTCCTTACTGTCCGAAAAGCATTATTGTTGAACTGTATTATCAAATGATTATGCGCATTATTAATGCTAAACTAGTATACGTACGCTACTGTTACAAGGTGGTTTGCGGTTATGTGTTAACAATTCGCCAACTTAAACACCTGACCAGCTGATCCAGGAATGGAGACGTGGAGCAAGTTCTTGCCCGGGAACATTTTGGCACTTCTGTAACGTGATCTGTGGGTACAGTTGTCCTTGTTAAACGTCTAACACCGAGGATTTTGGCTTTTTAGTGAAAGGTGGCTAAACCACGAAAGAACAGGAAAGAGCCATATTTTTTCTTCTTTGATTGCTAAATGTAATCACAAAAATGTAACAAAATATTATCAAGTGTCAAAGACGTGTGGTTCCTATGTATAATTAAATCAAACCTTGGAACCAGGAAATGTGTAAGTTTCACTGTGAAAATAACGTTTTCTGGTACCATTTTAAAGTAAAGCTCCCTTTTGCCAGATGTAAAGTAACTCATTAATAAGTAGAAAACAGTGTTATAACTTGTTTAAAATTGTCTATTAATTTACAAAGTGTTACAACCTAATTAATAACCAGATTATAAACCATTCATAAACCCTTTATACCGTATGGGTAGCCTTATTGTGAAGTGGCACCGTTTTCATAATTACCAGAGTAATATAACCTTTAACTCTTGACCTCGGAGCTATGAGGGTTCGCTCACTCCAAAATGCGACCAAAATGAGTCCGGAGCCGAGGAATTTCTCCCCGACAGCGGGGTTTCTGCCGGCTCCCATCTGGCCGTCAACCCCTCCCCCAGCCTCCTTTCTCTAATTAAAAGCTTCGCAGACTGACAAGCAGGGTCAGCGTGCTGGCGCGCACGGTCACCCATTATCCGATTTGTCTTTGCAGTGTTTCTCTGTCATCGCGATATTGGAATTATTGTAATGACGGTATAATAACAATACTGTACTCAGACCCTGAGAGAATTTCATTGCGAACGATGTCAAAGAGTAACGTCTGGCGAAAGAAGATAATAAAGCCAGTTCTTTGGGATTTCTCAGTAGATTTCGAGAGGTTCCTGTGGTTTCCCGCGGCGTTTTGCCGTTGCGCGTATCTTCAGACCTCCCCGGTTTTCCTTTAAAAGGTTTGTCTTTAAATAGCACCTGTGAGCAGCTCTGTACATTTCTAAGGGAAAATGGTGCTGGTACTCCTCATATTTGGGCTCCTCTGTCTTGGTCAGGAGGCTGCTCCTTGTTGTCCAGTGTGAGACGACAGGGAGCTTATCTGCGCTGGACCAGGTGCCCTCTCCCCACAGAAGGAGACTGACTTTTTATTTGTGTGTGTGTGTGTGTGTGTGTGTGTGTGTGTGTGTAAGTCTGGGATTGTGTTTCTGGAACTCTGTTAGAAGTACCCTGTCAGACATGGTCACATGAGCAGAGTGTGAGAAGACCACTATCTGCTTTGTTCTGGTGCTGTATGTCAGCTTTGTCTGGCATGTAAAGCTCACTGTGGAAAGTCTCACAGCAATGGAAAAGGCCTTCATCGGAAGAGTTTATATTTAATCAAGATGAAATTATGTAGTCTAAATGCAATTCCGTCCTAAATCGGCATGTGAAATGTACCTCAGGTGTCTCAATGGCCCACATGATAAGATTCAGGGTGCATCGTCTGTGGGGTATGGTTCAGCACCATGGACAAAGGCAAATTTAACCACAAAAGCAGACCCCCTTCTAAAGCAGAGTGACCCCAAACTCGGTGCTGAGTGGCATCTTCCTGCTGCTGCTTGCTCTAGTGGTGCAAATCATCCCTCGCTGGGTGCATCTGTCTGATTTCTTCATTTCCAATATGATAAGGCGTGTAGCAAATGAACGGCGGTTTGCTTTTGCTTAGAAGCAAATGAGACTATCTGCAGAGGTGAACCCGGAGGATCAGGAGAGACGCAGAGATGCTTGTTTTGAGGCCATTTGATGTGATTTAATAATGACTTAATAGTCGTGCCTGATGTGTGATGCGCTGCCACGAACCGTGGAGGGTCTCTGAAAAATATCGACCGTGATCTTGCAAATAAAGGGTAAATAATTCAGTCCGACTGAAGAAGGTTGGGTGAGAGCTTATTGTAACTAAAACATCACATCAACCCCTTGCCACAAATGAAGGTTCTGAGCTGAAATTCTGTAAGCCTTTCTCAGAGGAGGCCTCTGCTGGATTTCAATAATAATTAAACACACTGCAGGTGTGCTGTGCAGCATCTGTGTCATATATATGATGCCAGGTGGTAAGGCTGTGAGATCTGAAGACAGTCCTTCACGGCTTCATAGTCACAGGCTGGGGCATCCTGGTCATTGATGAGTGCGCAGGGGAAGCGAGGAAGAAGAAGTCAGCTGGACTGTATCCTTTCCGTCTAAGCTCTCGTCAAGTTATGCCCGTCAGCTGCCGAGAGGCGCCGGCGTACCGTGCTGTGCGTCTCTCCCATTGGCTCCCTGTGTTCTCGCTTTTTTCCTCGAATTATGTGTGGAAGAGCCTCCCCTCTGGGAGATGTCAGCGCCTTTCTGTCGCCAGCTGCCTGACAGGCGTGTGCTTATCGTCTTTATTCTGCGTTACCTCGCCGTGTCGCTGTTTCAGACAATTAGCATGCCTTTGAATTGGGTGGGCAGCTTCTTCATTATTTGTGTTTATGTCAGCGTTATGTAACCATTATGAAATGCAGCGATGATTATTGAGCCATCTATTAGGGGTTCTAGGTAAATTGTGCATGTTAGGTTCAGTTAAAGTGTTAAACGATATGGCTGAAACAACACTGGCCGAGTCTAAAGCCTCCCTCTAGCTATAAATAGGTATCATATAAAAGCTTCTTCTCCTACAGAGGAAATGTAATTCCTGGTGGCCTTTTTTAACGCAGCGCCGTTTAGTCTGTGGAACATCAGGCACACTGACTCTGGTGGGAGAATGCCATGAAATGGCCAGCTACCCTCAGCCGAATCGCGCTCCTTTGGGATTCAACATTTCATCGCGAATGAATGAGATAGTGACTCTTCTGGGAGATGGGTCTTCTCTCATTGTTCCTTTGGGCCTCCTCCTTTATTGAACATCACAGCACTGTTGAGATGTTTTCATGAGCGAGACATTCGTTTTGCTGAAGGCTGTTTAGGGCATTTGTGAGGACACTGTTTCCACATCAAAGGTCAACAAGGCCCATTCTGAGCCAACTGCAAATCTTTACATGCATTCACGGAAAAAAAAACACTCCCACTATGGGCTGAAATGAAAGTTGGCCTTCATTTCCTTTATTACAATTATTCATGACTGAAACTGAGAAATATGACCGTCGAGGTGGGGCCACACCAAACCACGCAGAACATATAATGTGTAACAATGTGTTACAAGTCGACCCCCTCTGGGATTCACACACTTGCTTCTCACCAAGAATTTCCTTAAATAGGTGACATCCCTTGTGTTTTCTGCTGCCTGGAACAGGTTCCGCACTCATTTGCAGTTCTGACCTGGATGGATGGATGGATGGATGGATGGAGCTGCAGCCATTACTCACCACTACAACAATCAATAAACCAGGTATCCCCAATTCCAGTCCTGGAAGGCCAGAATCCAAAATATTTGCAAATTTCCCTGTTCAAACACACCTACTAAACCTGGTAATTAGCTGGGGAAGATGTGTTTGAGCAGGGAAATCCACAAACTGTGTTGGATTGTAGCCTTCCAGGACCAGAATTAGGGAACCCTACATTAAAGCACAAAAAAGTAATGGATTGAAGCCTGCCTCTTCTAAATGACTAATTAACCCTAACTCCCCCGCCCCCACACGACCTTACAAAAATGCATATTCCTTATGCAAATGAACCCCACACAATATATCATCCCACTTGTAACAAATGTAAATATGGTAGGCAGTCTACAGTTCTGTGAGGTGAGTGCATACAGGCTGTTTGTGCAGGTGGTCTGCACTGGATAGGAGCTCCTGGGGACCCTGTCTCCTTCCATTAGCCTGGAGTACCAGGTGCTGCCCATCCCCTCTGCTCGCGGGGGCACTGGCAGGTAAACAAAGGAGATTCCCCGCTTCTCTCAAGAGAGCCTGCTTGTTCAGTTTGCTTAAGAAAAATGATTCTTCTTCCCATTCAGTGGAATATTGGACACAAGTATCAGAATTCAGCCAGGAATTATTGGAATAATCTTTGTAGCAGATGCACTGACATGATTTACTAAAATATTAAAGCCTGAATGATTTACAGCTATGTACACATTTGAGAAGGTTTTCCTTCCAAAATTAGTCGAGTATGAATAAGATATTGATTCATTTGTTCACCTCTTCAGCTTGTCCTGTGTCAGTATCCTCTGTGGTTGGTTATGTATCATGATAATATCAGAATCTTTATTTCCACATGATCAAGGCTGGTTGAAATTTTCTATTACATGAAAGAAATTGTAGTATATTTTTGAAAAATCGTAATTGTGCATGTAAAGCAGCTGGTGTTTATATTTTTCCAACCTTAAGTGTGCAGTGTGCACAAAGTGTTCCGCCTCAATTGTTCAAAGCCTGGATATATTGGCTGTCCATCTCGCTCATGAAGTCCCCCCCCCCATCCTGCAGCTGCCACCCTGTGACAGGCCGTCACTCTTGATAACACAAGTATAGATTTGTCTCCAAATGGGTTTGGGAAGATTTATGTTCTGTGCTATTACCTTGAGTGATTCGTAGATCAGCTTTGCTTTTATCTATAATAAACTGAAATGTATATGTGTCAAAGACTAGAAGTTATTAGACAGCTGAGATATGAGATTTTGTGCATTCTGACATGGACAGAAAATACATAACGCATATGCATTATCTCAACATTATGATGTTCTGAGTCTGAGTTATGTCATCATCGAGCAAACAAACAGATTCACACAATATATAATGAATTGTTATATAATTAAAAGCTTTCTTGGTGTGTCTCATTATGAAGGAGTGATGTGTTAAATGAGTGGCCTTTCTCCTCTTCCCCTCCCATCAGGATGATTGACAGCTCCAACGTCCAATCCCAACCATGATAGCGACAGGTGGTCTGCTGCGCATCTCGTCTAGGCGTCAGGACTCGCTCCGCACCAAAAACCGGGCGGAGAACAAGCGGAAGAGGAAAACCAGGAGGCGGAGGAAGAATGACGTGGTGGTGGTGAAAGGCAAGCTGCAGCTGTGCTCCATATCCGGGCTGGTGGCCGCTGTGGGGGTGACTGTTATGTTGGTGGGTGTGGCCATGGCTGTGCTGGGCTACTGGCCGAGGGAGAGTCCAGCCTACCCCGAGGGAGGAACCCACCTCGAGCAGCTTCTGCCCAGACGAGCCAACCGGACAAGCAGCAGTAAGACGTCACCCCAGGTAGATGGCACCAACGTCGGCCATGGGAACAGCACTGTGAGCCAGACTGAGCCTCCCTTGGGCTTCCTTGCTGAATTCCTGGACAGATACCTGTATTCTGACAAGTTGAAGGTGTTTGGCCCCCTGACCATGGGAATTGGCATCTTCCTCTTCATCTGTGCCAATGCTGTCCTACATGAGAACAGAGACAGAAAGACTAAGATCATCAACCTTAGGGACATCTATTCCACTGTCATCGACATCCACAGTTTAAGGACCAAAGATTGCAGTCCTCTAAATGGCTTTGTCAACTACGTGCAGTCTAGGAGTATAGACGGTAAGTCAGGTCCCTCTTACAGTGCCGCTGTGCTTGCCAGGAGCTCGTGGCCCTCTACCATGTCTGGCAATCAGCAGGAGAAAGGGGAAAATGGCCAGTCAAGACAGCAGTCCTTTACGAGGCAGTGTGGAATGTCTCGGGAGAGACAGACTTTCACCGATACGGTCTATAGCATATACCGAGACCAGAACAGGACCTCCGAAAGGGTTCCAGTGCCTAAACAATGGGAGACTAGGTCCATCGTCACCTCTTCCGTTAACGCTTTTACTCTTCCCGTCATCAAACTGAACAACTGCGTACTGGAAGAGTGTAGGCGATTGGAGGCGGTCAGTACCAGGAGGGACTCCCAAAACTCAGAGGAGGCCCAGGCCAGCTGCAACCATGCTTCCCCTATAGCCTCCAGCGCCATGGAAACCAAAGGCGAGGCGCCAACGGACTCAATGGACACAGTTGGCCCGCAGGGGCCATCATGGGCTTCCCAGCAGGGCTTGCAGAGCCAGCTCCTCCCTCCATTCCCTGGGCAAAGGCTGATAGGGTCACACCTATCCCTTAGTGCCCTCCCGGATTACCCCATCTCTGCCGAGCTAGGAGATTCCTTGAGAGCGGCAGATGGCGGGCACGGGCAGTGGACAAGGCGCCTCAGCTGTCCCCGCCTGGAGCGCTCCAACAGCAAGGGCTACATCAAACTCGGGGACTTGATGGGGGAGTCCTTCGAGTCGCCCGACGCAGTCGACTCGGGTAGCGGGCTTGCTCAGGGACGGGGCCACCCGACTGTGGGTGACTCGCAGGAGATTCGCCAGGCCGCCACCCAGAGCGCAATGCCAGAGCAATACTCCAGCAAGGAAAAGCTCTTGGCGCTTGGCCAACCGCGGGCTGTTGCGGTTGACACAGGCCTCAAGGGCGACAGTATTTGAAGCGTCTTCTGACAACTTCTATTGCACAAAGTTTGGGGAAGGACAAGCGACGTCGTATGAATGATTCATGGCCACGTTAATTGACAGCATAAATGAGTAGTGTGTCTAATTCTTGATTAAATGTCTGTAATTATAAGTCTAAGTACAGCCCATTAATGTTTTATTAGGAATTTATATATGCAGTTTGCTAAGTTCTGACCCCACTCTGGCTTTTGCCAGTAGGGAAATGGCTGACAGGTAGAAGTCACAACCCAAAGACTCTCAGTGCAGGTGGGGCAGGAGACTCGGAGCAGAACAAAATCACAAACAATATCATACTGTTAAATTGTGATACCGTACTATGTCTTATTAGATTATACATTAGAAATGTAGTATATAATCGCTTATCAGTTCAGGGGTTTGATGCAATCAAGGTACTAGCAAGATAAGCCAGATGATACATCCATACTTTGTTATTACACTTTGAGCGGATTTTATATTTTATTGTATTTCAGCACTTTGGTTGAGTCCATATAGAATCTGCTGTGTCACAAATTATATTTTTTCAATGTGTCACAAGTGTTTATTTTTACTGACCGTGATGCTGATTTGAAATCAATGCCATCTGTTTTGTGTAATAAAGACAAGTTGTCTCTTAGTCTCACCACAAATTCAACATATTTTTTTCATTATATTTTATAACTCAAATTATTATTAGGGTTAATCTCTACTGCCAGGTCTATGTAATATGATTTTGGTTAACCTAATGTCTGCATCACCATATGGATTTTTTTCGCAGTTGTTAAATTAATATATTCTTTGAATGTTCATTTGTGAAAAAACGTTTCCAGTCCTCTATCGATATGCATTTCAAAATGAGATAGAAATATTCAGCACACATTGTTAAAAAAAAAATGGTATTTTTAGACCATAATGGTCACTCTAATTGTTCAAATGACACATACTAACTCCATTTTGGGTCTTTTGGCTTTCTAAAAAAAACATTCTTGGAGTTGAATTCATCTACTGTATTGTACCACATATTAAGCTGATACAATGTTCAATTGTATTGAGTTTGTGATTATTTTGGGTGTCTGGTAAGACAAATCCTACTCTGTAATAAAAAGTAAAGATTTTTTTAAAGCAGGGCTGAACACAAAGGCTCAAAGTAAATAATAACGTTTTGTTCATTTCATAGCAGAAGATTAGCCAGCGATGAGTCCTGGTGCTTCTGGTTATCTTTAATCAGAATGGGAAGGCTGGTAGATTACTGTTCACCAGGCCTCTCCTGCAGGGTTGCAGGGCAGTTTGACTGCAGAACGAAAACCACCAGCAGAGACCACTCTGGGATGGCAGCCTGGCGGTCATCTCGAAGCTCACCCTTGTTTTCAAAGGTCATTCCCAGAACGCGTTATTATTATTTTTTGTCTTCCTCCCCGTTTTGCCGTCAGTTTTGAGGTGTCCTTTCTGAGGGGGACAGTCCGCTGCCATCTTTAGCCATTCCTGGAAATTGCCAGGTGCGGCGGTGGCCCTTGTCGGCTTTTCAGTCTGACGTCAGTCTGAATCTCTGCAGATCTACATTCATACTCTAACTGGCCTCAACAGACAAATGAAAGGAAGGGATCACAACGACAAAAACAGGATCGTAAAATAACCCTTAAATTAAATGTATTACAAAGAATAACGAAGTTCGAGTGTTCATTCGTAATGGAACCGCATAATTATACATGCGTGCATATAGCACATTTTAATATTTGTTCCCAGTATTGCAAAAAATAATGTTAAAGTCAAATATATTTTCCATGCAATTGTAATGCTGAAATGCCATTACACAACACCAAGAAACTCCAAAGGGCAATGAAATGATTTATGAATTTTGCTTAAAGTGAGTTCCTTTAAGCAATAAATAATTATTTCTCCCCTCTTCTAAACGATATTGAAGTTGAAATAGTGAATCACCTTAGTGGATTTTTTCCCCCCGAAGGACTAATTGCGAGTCGGTTGTGAAGCGGATAAGGCGCGGTGAGGGCGCAGCGTGTGGATGTCCCCGCCGCCGCGGCTGAATGCCGCTCGGTGCGCCTCCCAGCGTGAAGCCTAGCGATGGACCGGAACCCCATCTGCTCAGCGATGGCAGCGCCGTGGCACCAGCGCTCATGTCCAAATATGCCACTTCAGATCAAAGTTCCGGCGTAACCACGCTTTTCGTGAATGGGCTCGTAAGATATTTAAGGCTTTTCACCATACTATATATTTCATATTACGCTGCTGAGGGGTCAGTTTCTCTGTCGTTCGTGGTATTAAATATCTTTTTAAATGTAAATAAAAATGAACCAAAGATACGCGCAGGCTGACCTGTATGCTGTCATTTCCACGACGGGATACAAATCTCTGTAAGAATATGAAAAGTTCATTCCTGTACCGGAAAATGCATATACTAGCAAATGAGGACAAGGTTCACGCTGCAATATTGGCGCAGTTCTTTTTTTGTTAATGTGTGACCGGTAAACAGCCAGCGAGATGCTCACAAGGCGGTAATATCCATTACCATGGAAACACAGACAGAGCTTCATAAATAACCCGCCTTACGTCATATTGTACCTCACCTAAAACAAAAGCAGGATTTTGTTTTCAGTTTTATTGCTATGGTCATCAAATCCTGGCAGGTTGCTGTAGCATGTAACCTTGTGTATTTATCATATTATGACTGGATAAATAGATTATGAATCTATATTCTGGCACAAGGATAACCAACAATTTTCCCTCCAGTCTGAAATGTCTTTTGTGTGCTTTCTGTAAAAATTCTGCAATGCAGTTACAGCTGTCAACTTGCTGTTGCTTGAGTTCCTTGTCCTGGATGGTCAAATGACTTCTTGGCCTCGCAAAAGCTCTTTGGCTTTTATATGGAGCGTGGAGAAAGGATGGCCAGACAGTCCCTTCCCAGTTCAGACCAGTGGTGCCTGCAGAAAATTTCGATTAGGGTGGCCAACATAATATAAGGTTATGTTTATGGGGGTGGCCGCACCACGCTGTGTCTCTTCTCTGGTTCAGCTTTAAAAAATAAAATAATCCTTATTTTGTTTTTACTATTTTGATATGGGGTGGCAGGGAGGTAGGGGCGTAGGTAGAGATAAATGGATCGGGGAGCAGAATCTTTACTGAGGGGCTGATGGCAAACTATTCATGACTTAAGCCAATAAATATTTATTGGGGGGGGCTAAAGCTGCCTAACAACACCCCCGCAGGGAGATATTTACTAGGGTACTCCTTAGATCCTTCCCTGGTTCTGGGTGAAACCCACAATCAGGATAGACGCTGATTTTATTATTATTATTATTATTATTTCTTAATGGTGCAAGCAGCAGTGTTGAAATCCTGTGTGTATTTTTTGGTCTGGATGAAAGGCTTATTCTGCAGTCGATGCTCGAGGTGTTCCTCGCATCAAAGCACAGACTTCTGACAGAGGGACAGCTGTCGATTACCATCAGTGCTAGGCTCTGTACCTTAAGCCTTTCGTATCGCTCCATGCATCGCTTGGTATCTGGCTCCCTGTCTTGTATAAAATCAGGCTACATGTGAAGCGACGTGCAAACAGGGTTTGATAGTCCCTGGAGCAATGGGGGGGTTGGGGTCTTGCTCTAGGATCGCTCCGTCGGCCACGGGATTTGAACTGACAACCTTCCAATCACAGACACAGAGTCTGCAGAGTCACACACCAGCCCAGGTGTGAAAGGTGAATGTTTCACGTCTAAAAATGTTTATTTTTAAACCTTTGCGGTGACTCAACATTCACTGCACACTCTGCCATGGTGCCAAGGTACAGGGTCATCTTCTACTGGTGCACCAGCTGT
>JAODKF010000114.1:668316-686072 GCA_026779585.1 Mormyrus proboscirostris
CCCCCCCCCCGCGCGCAGGAGTCCGACAGTGGAATTGCTTTGCCAGTTCGGGGATCTTACTGTAACTGGCAACTTTCCAGTCAGGTACAGCACTAGCATCCAAACCTGCTGCACCACACTTTGCTACCATTAGCATTGAAAAGTCACTTGCCCTTGAATACATGATACCATAGATTATTATATAGATTATCATGGGTCGCGTATATATATGTTATAGTATATATATAGTTTTATTTATGAATGGGTTTTTATTGCAACATATTTCAGCCTGCTGTTCATCCATCTTCCAGCTGTTTGTCCAGTGCCTGGAATCCACACACTAACTATTATCACAAAGCACTGAGTTTTCAAACAGCCGTCATGCCATTTCTCTACTTGTCTGCTGTTTCTGGGTCTTGCCTGTGGTCCACTTTTCAGCGCTCAGCGCCAGATTCCCAGTCAGCACTGTCATTCTTAATGTGTCAGCTGGAACAACGCGGAGATTTTGGGTATCTGAGTCTTTTGAGCTTTGATTTGTATCAGGCTGAATCTGTAGTTTTATACATTATAGAAATAGTCAGCTGGTGAGTAGATCTACATGACACCAAGGTAGGTGGAACTTCAATTCATTCTCTAGGGGTAACAGTATGGGGGTTCTACAGAGGGAGCAGGGATCTGGCCTTAAACCTAAACCCAGGTCCCGTGCTGGACTTCCAGGCCAGAGATGAAGAATTGATCAGGATGGTTATGATTGATAGAGATGATTATTGTACTACACGGCTTAGTGACCCCCCCCCCCCCATCTTCGTTTCAACTTCACCATTCATTGCATCCCTGTCTTGTTAAATTTCATCACGGTTATCTGTCATCAGCTTTCTTCCCAAAGTCTTTGAACCATCCAGACTTAAAGATACAAATCTGGTTCTAAGGATGATCAACAAATAACTAAAGTGACTTGTATTAATGTTTATTTTCCCCAATGACACCCCCTTAATTCTTTTTTAGTCATAAAAATGATGCTTGCCCATTACAGAGTGGTTATATAATAGTAATAATAATAATAATAATATAACCAATCTGGAGATGTACTTAATCTCGGCAGTCACATGATGTTGCAGGTTTTAAGAGCAACATTTCAGCTCAACCAATTGTTACATGAAATATGAAGACAAGTTGAGAAAAGAGGATTTAGATTTTTTATTAAAACTACTAGACCGAGAATAAATGACTTGCCTGGGGTGCATCACAAAGGCAGACGGCCACAAGTTTTCTTTGAAAAATGGCTCGTTGAATCGCTCACAGCCTGCACTAGAAAAATCATTGTGAAGAACCCAGTATTTCAGTAAAGACCTGCGTCTGCGTTGGTGATTGTCGAAGCCGTCAGGTCAGGAGGCCCATTGTCGCTGTTGAACATCACATAGCCCAACTTTTGCTTTCGTCTGAAGCTCAGATTCTTGTGTAATACTGATATCCTATACCGGTCTCCACAATGGAATCACTTCAATCACAGCTTTTAAGCTGATGGTTATCTTTCTTTTACTTTTTCCTGGCAGCTGAACATACCAAGAAATGTCTTTGATCTCTTACATTTTTTATTTGAATCCAATTACATGCAAATTAGAGACTGGATTCTGAAAATAATTCTGCAATTTTTAACTCACTTTTTAAAGCATTTTAGAATTAAGCTTTGATGTAAAATTTACTAAAACAAAGTCCTAATTCCTGTATTTAAATCAAAGTTTCACTGAAAACCCATTCATTTTATGCAACAAAGGCAGCGGAATAGAATACCTAGCTACATTTTGTGTTACACGTGACAGCATTGTATTGATTGTCAACTTGTATTGATTGTCAAGAAACAAATAGGGGTTGATATACACTGCATGGATTGTATTGGGACACACCTCATAATCATTGAATCTGATGTTTCTTTCAGACCCATTCCACAGATGTATAAAATCAAACATCTAGCCATGCAGTGAGGTTTACAAAACATTTGTGAAAGAATGTGTCAGTCTGAAGAGCTCAGTGGATTCAAGCATGGTACTGTCACAGGATGCCACCTTTGCAATGTCAGTCAGCGAAATTTCTTCCCTAATAGATATTCCATGGTCAACTGTAAGTGGTATTTTTTCTATGAAGTAAAAGGAACAACAAAAACTCAGCCACGAAGTGGCAGACCATGTAAAGTAACAGCGGGGTCGTCGAGTGCTGAGGCCCATGGTGCGTAAATTCAGCAACACTTTCATGACTCAATAACTGCCAAGTTCCAAACTTCCTCTGGCATTAACCTCCACACAAAAACTATGCAATGCCAAGTGTCGTATGGAGTGAAGTAAAGCATGTTACCACTGGACTTTGTGGGTTGACGAATCACACTTCTTGGCCTGATGGACAAGTCTGGAGTTTGGCAGATGCCAGGAGAACATCACCTGCCTGACTGCATTGTGCCAATAGTAAAGTTTGCTAGAGGAGGGATAATGGTGTGGGTTTATTTTTCACAGGGGTTGGGCTATGCCCCTTAGTTCCAGTGAAGGAAACTTTTAATGCTTCACCATAACAAGATGTTTTGGAGGATTCTATGCTTTCAACATTGTGGGAACAGATTGGGGAATGCCCTTTTCTGTTCCAGCATGACTGTGCCCCAGTGCACAAAGCAAGGTCCATAAAGACATGGTTGGGTGAGTTTGGTGTTGAAGAACTTCACTGGTCCACAAAGAGACCTGACCACAACCCCGTCAAACATCTTTGGGGTGAACTAGAATAGAGATCGTGAGCCGGGACTTCACATCCAACATCAGTGCCTGACCTCACAAATGCTCTTCTGGATGAATGGGCAAAAATTCCCACAGACATACTCCAAAACCTCGTGGAAAGCCTTCCCAGAAGAATGGCAGCTGTTATAGCTGCAAAGGGGCGACCATCTCCATATGCTTATGGATTTAGAATGGGATGGGATGTCATAAAGGTTCCTGTAGGTGCAATGGCCAGCTGTCCCAATACTTTTGTCTATATATATACTTCACAGTACCCCAGACAGTATCCCAGAAAATCATTGACTATTTTACACAATACCAATGCAAATGTGCCAATCTGCCTTCTCTCCAAACATCCTGCAAATAGGGTTTTTATGTTCCTCATTCAGCACCCACACATATAGTCAAACAAATGTCATGAATGTTCTGTTGTTCCTTGTGAATGAACGAAACCTCAGATTTCTCCAAATACACACAAGCCATCTGCCTGCTGGTGGCCACACTGAAAGGTTTTCTTGTTACACAAGAAAATGTTACACAGAAAGTGGGTTGCATATGACAGAAAGCTATCAATTGTTAAATGGCCGCTAATGGCAAAATTAACCTTGTCTTTTTTTCTATGAGTGACATCTGCTGGAGAGACTTGTCATTGCATCTGGCGGGTGGGTACAGAGACAACGCAGAAAGCAACTCCAGGTGGCATCACTTGGCATTCCCACTTCTGAAGAGACACTTGTATTGTTACCAATCATACTGCAGCAGTGACCAGCCTGCCCTCACGCCTCACACCTCCGATGACCTCCATCAAGTTGTGTTCTGCTCATCCCATGCCATGCTGACTGGCATTTGAAACCCCAAAGCATTATGGGTCCTAGCCCATGTGGCACCCTAGGGAAGCATCACCACTGGTGCCCCCCCCCCCCCTCTGAGCCAAAGTGCAATTGGCTGGCAAGTCAGCGCCCTTCAGAAACTGACACTGTAGACGGCCATCTATATCACCTATAGAATTGACCAGCCCTGCCTGGAGGTGAAGGGCTTGCGGATGAGGTAGGTTCCTTTGCTCCTCTGCTGTTTCTGCTTTTCTTCAGGTTTCTCAAACTACCGCAGTGGTGGCTTAATGGTCAGGGAAGCGCACTTGTAATTGAATGACTGCTGGTTCAAATCCCTAACCAGCAAGACATTATTGAGGTACCCTGAGCAAGGTACTGCTCCCCAGGCGCTAAATTGGTTACCCACTGCTATGTCACATATGGCTTAAATGCAGAGAACACATTTTGTGTCAACACTGATCACCAAATTCTAACAGGGAAAATTCTATCTGATCATGCCATCAGGAAGTCCAGCTGCCTTGGCATCAAAGTTTCACAGGTAAAAATAGCCTGTCTGACATTTCATGACGCAGAGCAAAAGTGAAAGTGAAACTTTACTTTCTTCCTAATTAGGAGATTTGTGTTGTGACCAAGACTGTTACACAACTACTTAATTAGTCCTACAAAAAAAAACATTCAACATTGAAAAGTGCTTCATAAATGCTTTTTCATTCAAGTGTTCATCCTAAGCCCTTTCAACTGTCATCTAAAATCAGCTTCTTAATGCGATAACTTTTCTGGTAGAAAACCAGTCAAGTTGAGACCTAAAATACCTAGTGTTCGAGTGCATATATTTTGTATTCTAGTGTCTAAAAATTCTATGTTTCTATAAAAATCACATTGCCGAAATTTATCCTGACTTCAACCTGATAGTTATTCACAAATGTTGGAGATCTCAGTAAGAAAATCACATTTTCCCGCAGAGTATTACATTTCTCTCTCCTGCTTTTCTGATGCTCATCCTCAACGTATGAAGACCTTGCCTTATATGGCATTCTTACGCACACCATTGACTCGGCAATGTGATTCCTGAGCTCTCTAACCCTCCTCGCTACCAACACACAACTTCCTGCAATGCTGTTGTAGTGCCCACAATTTGCCGCATGGTGTCACGAGCTGCACATTTTGTGCTACAGTTCAATCGCATCCTTGGGACTAGGGCCGTTTATACCCAGCGTTGGTCATTTAGAATGAGTTTCTTGTGGACTGACGTTACGTTGTGTCTAATCATGTTTTGCTGTGTTACGTTGATAAATTGATATAATTTACCTTTGAACGCCAATAGAGTTATCAGTTCATCGGGTAAACGCGAACTGTATGTATAAAGGCGATTGTTTTCCTATCGCTCCTCCCCAAACCAGCCAGGGCTGGACTGGGGTTAAAAATCGACCTACATCTTGATGGTTACACACGATAAGTTTTGCCGAGCGCGGGAGGGGAGATCCTCCCACGATGAATTTTGCTGAGCAGGGGAGGATAAATTTTGCATGCCCACAAACCGATCAGCCCACTTGGAAAATGAAAGGTAGGCTATGTCACATGATCAGTGCTCGGAAAGAACGGGCATTCCTTATTTTAAGGACACCCTCCAGCGATTCTGGCGTCATATCGTTTTAATTACGATTGTGGTTACATTTCTGAAATGGTCACCATGGTAATTATTGAGTCGCCTGTTCTCGCCCCCAGGCTGCAGTAGTTCAGTCGGCCGCATTATCGCCTAAAAGGTCAGCGTGTGCGCTGCTTATATGCATTTCTCTCACGTGGTCTGCGGGCATGCAGCTAAATGCCGACAAATACTGGCTTTTGTCCCTGAATTGGATTTTAAATGGCAAAGTTAAGCTTACCCACATAACTTTAAACGATGTTTGTGCCAACTAAATTTTAAGTCATTGGAATATAGTATTTATGTTCTAACAAGATGGAAAAAACTCGACCCGCAAATGATGTTAAATAATCGCTCTGCCCCCATGAACTTTCATTAGCAAAATTATGTTAATAAAACAACAAACCCGTGATATTGGTCATTTCTACTGATATTTCATACAGTAATATTAATTTCTCCAAAATTATTCACTGCAGTAGCTACTGACATTTATAATATTTATATTTTTCTATTCTGCTCTGATTCCTCTACCAGCTTCTAAGTTATAGAGAATTCAGGTAAAGTGGGACATTTTTTGCTATTTTGGCTTCTAGTGCCCATTGAAACATTAACCTAATTTACTTAAGCCACAGATGATACCTGCCTGCAATCCTTAAGATGTCTACTTATCATATTAAAAGAAAAAAATGAATTTTTTTGCTTATGGGGGCCATGATACAGGTCTATACACTCCCTGCACCCATAAGGTAAAGTGGGATGCATTTCAGGTAATGTAGGACAAGCGGTTTGGTGATGTGGGACAGGTGGTTTGGTGATGTGGGACAGGCGGTTTGGTGATGTGGGACAGGTGGTTTGGTGATGTGGGACAGGTATTTATTTGATACATCCATCCATCTCTCCATTGTCTGAAACCGCCTAATCCCAACTGGGGTTACAGGGGGGACTGGAGCCTATCCTGGGAACAATGGGCGCAGGCAGGAACCAACCTTGGGCAGTCACCAACACACCGGAAGGGTGCACACACTCACACTATTTAATACATCAATACTGAATATTGGTGCAAAGGATTTTGCAAGTTTAATAGACAAAACAGCTCCAGGAAAAGTTGAACATTAATTGTTGATTAATTTTTATTAAAAATAGTCATTGAAAAAAGTTAAAATCCATTACATTTAATTTCATTTTGGATTTTGTTTTGTAGAAAATACCTAAACCAATACAAGTAAAGCTGATACTAACAGTAAAAACGACAGTTGCTTGTAACCATTTAGTCCTCCTGCCCCGTCACCTTTCTAACCTTCTTCTCTGTCTCTCTCTGCCTTGGTGCCATGAGACACTAAAACAATTTAGCATATTCAAGTTGGCAATTTTTTGCGATGGGCTGCCCCCTGTCCAGGGTTGTTCCCTGCCTCGTGCCCATTGCTTCCGGGATAGGCTCCCAGACCCCCCGCGACCCAATAGGATAAAGCGGGTTGGAAAATGAATGAATGAATGAAAGTTGGCAATTTTTCCCCATTTCAAAAATGAATAAATATAATTATTTATATATTATGTATAGTTACTGAATATATTTAGGAGTTGGGACTCCATCCTGTCAAATATGTATTTACTCTCTTCTTGGGAGAGCCTATAAAATTGTCCCACATTACCTGAAACATACTGTCACACTTTCCCTAATTAGTTTGGTAAACTGGGACAGCTGAAAAATAATTTAAATTAATTTAATTAAAAAAATTAAATAGAACTTCAATTGTCAATTTAAAGTATTTAATTTACTGCAGTAGTATATCACAGACAAAATTACATGAAAATTGGTGCAATGCATTTTTATAACAGATTTATAGCCATAATATCAATACAATCAAAAGCACATGTCATTCACCTTAGACTGTGATTTCTGAGGGACGTTCCCCCAAAATGCTTACCTCGCCCTCAATTGTGACCTCAGACCAATAAAATCGTGTTTTTCGGATCATGCGCTTTCTACACCAGCTCCCAGAAACAACTATTTTAATTGGATCTACTTTAGCCAGGAAATAAACTTTTCTTAGCTTAACTGTCCCACATTACCTTATGTCCCACAATACCCGAATTCACCTCTACTTCTAACTCTAATATATCCTACTGAATTGACAAAGAATTTCCTATGTACGCAAGGATCTTGGACCAGCTGACTTGTACTCTTTAATCGCAGACTTGTTATCGTCACTCTAATCTAAATTTAAATTAAATTACTTTTAAAAATCGAAATAGCAAACGTAACGGTCAGAGTATTTGATCATTATGCCAGAAGAGTTTTGTGGACAGGGACAGGCTGAATAAAAACCGTATTAGGAAACTCCTGTCCCGGCTGGTTTTACTCCTGTGCAGTCCTTCTCTCTCTGTAGGACCACGGTCCTTCGTACTCTTGCTTTGAGTTGTGGGTTTGATTTCCACACTTGGCTCCGTGTGTGTGAGGCTGGTGATGTGTTCCCCACGTCACACGTGTTTCCTCTGAGTATTCTGCTTTTACATAGTCTAAAAACGTGCAGTTAGTATGTATGGGTTCCCTGTGATGGACGGGCACCCCATCCAGAATGTTCTCTTGCTATGCGGATAACCTTCCAGCTCACCCCGCCCTGGATAAGTGGTCACACAACATGTAACCTGTTGATGCCCATATTCTCCTAATCTACCTTCGGATTTGTGTATGTCCCTGTACATTTGTAAATGAATGATGTGTATCATTCATTTACTGACAAATTTAAAGATATTAATTTATGAGGTACAATTTTCACGGAAATCCTGGTTTTAAGTGACTTAAGTGCTATTTGAAAGGTTTCTAATTTCAAAAACCATTATATCCTTGCTGCTGTTTCCAGTGATCAGTGAGATTTCAGTGTTTGCCATATTGAGTGCCACGATTCCAGTGAAATTCTGAGGGTTGCCTGACACTTGAAATGTTCCTTTTTTAAGTGTTCCATTTTCCGTTTCTTCTGAAATGATTAGCTTCTAATTTCCCAAAATAATTAAGTCTTAAAAATACAGTTGCGTCAATTCTCCAGAGTTAGGGGTTCAAATTCAAACTCTGCTCCGTGTGTGTCTGGTTTACATAAATTAAATTAAATATTCATCCAGTGGGTCTTCAAAAACCTTTTGAAATGCACTGAAACGCAAAAAATGCGAAATTTCCTAAAACATAATAAATACCTTTACAGAATCGTTTATTGTAACTGGGTATTTCAGCAAAGCGAATGTGATAAACAGGGTCACACCTATGAGATTTGTATCTAATACTTGTCCGGTTTTTAATTCAGAACTTGCATTATGACCTCACTAGTCAAGATTACGGGGGAAAACAACAACGAAAGAATCAACTTCATTCCATTACATTTATAATTTAATGCCACAGGCCCACAGGCAGCGTCATTCTTCCTACCACGAACGCGCACGCACACCGCGCGGTGGACGTCAAATGGCGGCGTAAGCAACTAACGTGAAGGGAGGGTAATATGAAAGATGCCATACCCACTATGGGCGTGGCTTATGGTTAATGGGGCGTGTCGGTATTGGAGATGGCCAATTGGAGGCGTAGGAGGCGGAGCGCTGCCCGCACAATGCTCGGTTGTCCACAGGGTGGCTACATGGAATGAAAGCGGAATGTTTCGCAGGTGTAAACTTCTTTTACCCCGTTCTTGTGCGCTGCGCCCTCGGAAATCAGTCGGCACCGGCCACTGGACTTCTGTGATTTAGAAGTTTTTGCTTCGCTGATTTTTTTTTTCCAACGGTGGGGAACAACGTTATTTACAAGGTTCCAGTCGAGGACCCGAATCAGGTACCTCAATCGCACGTTTTTGGGTGAAGGATTTCGGCGTGTAAAGACAGTGACAGCTGGGCGTCCTGTAAGCGGCGTGCCGATCTGGGGAAAGGAGTGATTAGCACCGCGCTTTCCGCCGTGCATTGCTTCTGTTTGTATCCCATCGGGAAGGTTTCCGGACGCGGCTTGTTTTACAAGCACTCTTTGCTCATCTGCTGCTTCAGCGATATTGTCGACGTTTTAAGACTGACCAGTACCGGTTCCCAGCCCGATCTGGTGTATATAGCTAAACGCTAATAATGAAAATCTTCCGCAACTTCGGGATACAGCGGCAACACCGAGGTTTTTACCACTTCTAGTAAAGTATGTTAACAATTTATCTCGGGTTACTGCATTGGAATTTCAATGCGCAGCTGTCACTGAAGTATCGAGGTCCGGGGGGCGGTTTTTGCTGCAGCTCACTACATGTCATTTACACCAGTATAACGCAGACATAACCCTGCTACGCACGTGTGCTTTTTAAAAATACTCAATAAACTCAGTATTATTACATGCCACGCCTTTGCTTACATTGGTCCAGTCAAACTGGAAGACAGATTTCCGTTTTGTTTAAATTACGGTTTATACTGTTTAACCTTGACGCGAAGTCGTGTGGCTATTTTTAAGGTGAAATTCCCCTACTTGCTGGGTGCTGTATTGTCGAACTGACGGAATTTCCCCTTCGGTAAGCAGCGTGATTGCTGGGCCGAAGGAGAGAGCCCCCCCTTGCTGCGGCCGGGTGGGGTAAGGGTAGGGCCTGTCAATCCTGTAGGCGACATAGGCGACCGCCCAGGGTACCAACATCTGAGGGGGCGCCGTCTTGCCTGCGAATTTCACAATGCCTCAAGTGGGGGGCGCAGGCAGTGATGCTCGAACCGGTACTGGGATAGGGGACCCGTAGATTATCTTGTCACAAGGAGGTCATCGTTTCGGGGCACCATATTACTTACCTTCTCATTGTCTGGCCTTAAATGTATAGGGATCTTTTATGTATTTTTTTGTCGCATTGCATGTTATAATGACCTCCTGTATCAGGAAAATGAATTAATAACAGCGTTTAGACCGACACAACGATAGAAATATGTTTCATTTTTATAGGGAACTAACTCGGCGTGCTATACTGGCCCGTTCAGCTCCATATTTGGATGTGAATATGTTATACAATTTTCCCGGTGCTGTAAATTTCTGGAAAGGCATCTGACGTCTTTAGGTGGTTACAGGAGCTTGATCGATGTCGGAGGGATGTTTGGCCAAGCGCCTGTAGTCACGCGAATAAACGCTATATGGCCGCTCCCGTCCTACAGCTGAGGTGCTCTAAGTAAGTGCTGGAAGCAGGCCACGGGGAAAATGATGGATTTTGAACAGGCCGTTGGAACCTAAAGGAGATACTACCCAAGGTTTCAGTCCAGGCATATTCAAATGTGATTAAACATGCTGAAGTAAACACACAAATGGAATTACTGATATGTATTACTGGATGCACATGGAAAATTCTGTGCTTTGGTGTATCTTGCAATTTATGTTCATTTGTCTCTATTTCCCTCCCATGAACTCAAATCGATACCGGATGATTTGGATCTGGTGACATTCGCTGGATTCTCTCCGGGGTTGCCACGGTGAGTACATCTTTTCTCAGCAAATGATCTCTGTCTCTCACTCTGTTGTGATATGATAAAATTATCCGTCCTTTTCCACAGCAAGTTAGAATCTGTTTTTAATTGGCTCGTTTTCAGTCCTGAGGTCAAGTGAGTTTCTAGTCATTTACTGGAAGCATAATATTGTTCTGCAGTGAAACACAATCTTCTCCTAGTTTTCATAATTAGGTAAAGGTGACCTTAAGTGTGACTGAAATCTACTTTTCTGAAGGAGCTCAGGGAGGTAATTGAATGGGACGGATTTTAAGTTTAACAGATCCTGGCGTTTCCTGGCCTGATTTGCCTGACACTCAATCCCTGTGTCCGGATTAAGCACCAGCAGCAGTGTGGGAGTTACAGTCGCTGTGAGGTTGAAGATGTTCACAGCTGCCTCTGATACTGATTCTCATTGTGGAGCTTAAGTGTGTTTATGTCTTTTTTTGGACCCCCCCCCCCCTCCGCCGCAGCTTAATTTTTGAACATGCCCTTTGTGCAGAAAACAATCACTGGATAATAGATTCACAATTGATCCACAAAAATCAATTACATCTCTTTATTCTAGTAACCAATGATGTGATCCATTACTTGGAAGACTCACAGACAGAATATATTTCAAGAGCCATGATTCATGATTGAAATATCTGGCTGCTGCTGCAAAAAAAAAAAAAACTGCTTGTTGAACATGACAAGGGGATTATACAGCCTGTTTTGACAGACTTTGCAAAAGCAGTTCCCTTTTTGCAGAGCTGTTTATTTGGTCATTGAATTCTGTCCCAGATCAGGGAAGTGTGAATATAGGAAACCGACAGCTTGGGAGGTGTGGTTTAAGTGTTTCAGAAAAAAAAGGGAATGGGTAATCTGAAGTTAAGCAGCTTGGAATGAATGTATATTTGAAATGCGGTCTGGATGTCTGGCAGAAAATCAAAAGTGAGGACGTGTGAGAACTGCTGACAAGTTTTGTTCATGAGGGCACGAGCATTGTGGCAACGTCCTCCGGAAGACGAAGAGGGTGAACTTCAATCAGTTTCTGCTGTATCAAAGATTTTCCAGTCACATGTCATGCATTTTCTTTTGTAATCTCTGACATCAGCGATTCCCCCAGGGAGGGCAGAGTGCGTGGCTGGGATCGTCTCCATGACGACACGCGTCCCCTCGCCGTTTGTCGGCCTGCACGGGCACGTGTCGGGGCGCGCTCTGCATCCCGCTGCCGCATGCCACGCGCGAGTGGGACGGCACACGATCAGGAAGTTGGTCCACCTGCAGGCCCGCGTCCCTTCCTGAAAATCGTAGCTGCGTTGCCGGATTACTGGGATTCCACCTTGGGGTGTGCAGCAAACCTCTTTCAGTTACTGCTGATGGGGCTTAAATAAGAATGAGGGAACTGGAACTGGAGAAGCGTGATAACTGAGTCATACTTTTTTCCTACCGGTGTGGATTGGTGGATTTCAGTTAGTGTTAGTTGATCACTTTTTTTCTTTTTTTTTTTTTTTGGGTGGGGGGGGGGCATTCATTTTAACCCCCCCCAAACTTGACTTGAGCTGGGAACAAAGACGGGAGCGGTCGACGGATTCTAGAATGTCTGCGGCGGTACCGTCAATCTCGTTGGCACTTTCTCAAACCGTTGATTAGTTTTTATTAGGTAATTCATATTTTTCGAAGCACCTGTTGCCTTTTCACAGTGTCCTTTTGTCGTTGCATTTGAAAATGCGTCTTTCTGCGAGCTGGTTGCAAAAAGTACCACCGGTGGAGGAAATCCATCACAAAGACCTGGATAAACGCTGAGCGAGCTCAAGTGAAGTGTCCCCTTGGGGCTCGCGTCTTGATGAATATGATGGCGGATTGTTCTCGACACCCAGGGTCCTTCACGACGCTTCATTGCAGCAGTGATGGCGGTTTTGTGTTTGTTTTACCCTGGGAAGAAGATCGGGAAGTGGTTTCCGTGGCATGAATCTGTCATCTGCTAATTTTTTTTCTTGGTCTTTGTGTTTAAGGTGAAGTTCTCGTTCCTTATATTGCTGAGTCTGTGCAAACTGGTTTCATCCTCAGAACCTTTGGACAGCCGGTGCAGACGTGTGGGCAAAGGGCACCTTCCCTTCCTTGGGTTCCTGGACGCGTTATTCAAAAACACGTGATAATAGTGCAGAGGTTTGCGTTTTTTTTTTCTCCCTTCCTCCTCCTGGGCCAGTTTGAAGAGGTGAAAATGGCTAGTACTTGCTAAACAGCTGATAAGGCCGGTCCCAGCGGTGACTCAATAAGAGCACAGAGTGGGGCAGCTCTATCTGAGGCCTGAGTGATCTTCTTAGAACATGGAGCCTTTTTCCTTTTAAGAAGGGATGACTCTTTCATTATCGTGGTTTATTTATAGTTGAAAGTAGTGCTCTGTTTTTTTTCCCCCTTCTAAGTAGCTTTCTAATTAGTCACCGTCGAAATTTACTTTCTGTATCTTACATTAATGTGATTAACCATAACCGTGCAGTTGACCTGATGAAGACGCCCCATCCCTTTAAAAGCGACATGTGATATTTCATCCCCACAGATAAAAATGTATTGATCTTCTCATGGGTGTGCAGACCTATTTAGTGTATTGTGATATGAACGTCGACGCTGCTGGTATCTGATACTCTGATTCGGCGTGACATTTCTTGAGATATTAAGATCTCTTGAGCTGCTCTGGTGACCCTGCCCCCAACAGAGAGATCTGCCCTACGTAAATTGTGACGTCTGTTTAGTTTAGCATAGTCGCGTAAAGCGTAGCTTTGTTGTTTGTTTTCTTTAAAAATGCATAGGAAAGGTTTTGTTATAGAAGAGTGCCGTTTTTATTTATACAGAAATATACGTTCTAAATTTAGTACATGAAAAGTGTACTCATGTTGTAATATTCTCCAGCCTTATTAACAATGATGTGCTGATGTAAGAATGTAATGGGAGTCTGTGTGGTGTTGACTCTAAATAAAGAGCATTTTAAGCCTCACTTTGTGCTTAACGAGCCCTTTTTAATTAGAGTCTAAGTGGTGAGCTTGTCTGAGTGTTTTCGTGAGGGTGACTTTTGTTTAGGGAGACGACGGGTGCCCCTGAAGAAGGACCAGCGCTCAATCAGCCAAAATCACCACAGAAGGTTCCTTCTCTGTCTGATGTGTAAAAAGCCATGTTTACCTTTGTAAGGACCTGGTGGCTTTGGGCTGGCTCAGTAGCGAACACCAGCTATGCGAGGGAACACGTCTGTCCCCGCTGCAGAAACCTAGCCATGAATTAACGCGCTTCGCCAGCCGAAACTACACCGTGCGGAGGCGCGTCCGTGGCGATGGACTACGCCCTTTCTCGAGGGTGTGCGAGTGTGGCTTGCGGAGGTGTAGGGTACTTAAAATGACAGGTGATTATGTGGCGGGACGCGGGCCAGGCTCATTAGCACCGGCGCGACCTACGTCAGCTTGCGGAAACGCCGGCGGTTTGCTGGGGTGGTCCAATTTCTGGGCGAGCTCTGGCAGGGTAACATTTCCCTCTTCCTGACCTCCATCTGCCTTTTGTCTTAGCTGCTTACTGCTTGATTTTTGTGTCTAAATTAACACTCTCAGAGTTAATTGGAGTGCAGTTCAACACTGTCAGAGTGAATTTAATACCTCTGGTTTTACTGTGTGGGGCTGGGTATTCCTGCCTTCCAGAAAGCACAGAGTGTCTCTGCGGTAGTCATTTTCATTCATACATTCATACAGACGGAGCCCACAGACTGGCTGATCAGGTATCGTCTGTGGGCAGGTAGGCTGTATGCCCAGGCCTGTCCCCTGGCTTACAGAAAGGACTCTGCCCTGCGGTAAAGGAACATGCTTGCACCGCGTATATTATGCACAGAGAATGCTAATAGGGGCCTGAGTTTGCCAGAGAATAAGATGCTGAAGTTTGTAGATCTGCCCGAGGTTTGGCATCCTAAACCACTACCTCACCTCTCCAATGGTGCAACCCCTGAGAGTGATTGAGGCTCAGAGTGTCAGGATTATATGCTGGATAAGCATATGGATGGATGGATGGATGGATGGATGGAAGTATCATAATTATTAGTCTCATGAGGAATATGTCTCAGATTTTGAGGATTAGAGCTCCGCCGTGTGTTTTTGTGCAGAGGTACACTGGCGGTACTGTGTACAGGGGTGGACCTAGGTCCTAGGCTGATAGGAATAGGGGAGGCCTAAGTGGACCATTCAAGCAAATTTTCAGCAGTAATCAGTAATGGACCATCAGTAATATCTTAATCAAAGTGTGGGTGTTGGAATGGTGTTGGTAAAATTCACTGACTGGGGGGTATTTAATCTTCTGTTTGGCTACTTTATGTCAGTTCGCTTGGCAGTGAAACGATCAGTAGACAGACACCAGTGTTGTAAGAAAGCTGGGTAGCGAGATGTCTCAAAGTGGAATAGTCCAGTACGACCGGGATGGGGGGTAACTTTGTCTATCCTGAAAACTGTCATTAAAAATTCAAATAAGAGACGTTGCTATGATTTGAATTATTATATCATGTCATTAGAATTTCCCGAAATTACATTTATCTTCAGGGGCCAAAGCAGCTGCCTACCTTTTGCCCTTTGGTAAATTCTAGTCTCCCTCTCCTCAGAGGAACTATTCCCCCTGAGCACAAAACAGGGCGTATCCCAGCTGTGGGTCCAGGTGCATGCTGGGAGCCTTCGGGTTGCACGGCTACACACCTCACAGCTCTAAGACAGAAACACCGCATCCATTTTGTGGTCCCCTGATGCACAGTGGCTCATTCAGAAACTAACCAATCAGAGAGCGGGAAGGCAGGTTGATCTTTAATTTGGAACAAAAAACAAGTATTTTTCATTGGCAGGTGCCATATGAATGCACCCTAACCCCCACCCCGTGCTGTGCAATGATGAAATGGAGTACAGCCAGACCCCGCCCCCTTTCAGCTCTCCTGGGATGAATTTAAAAGACCCAGCCGGCCATGTGCTTAATGTCAGACGGCACAGCTTCTGCTAAAAGGTTTCTGCTGCTGACAGAGAGAGGGCCCGAATGTAAATAACTAGGGACTGCGTCAGCTTAATGGGGAAGCAGGGTGGGCTCTCTGTGTCCCTGTCGTTACCAGCAGGGGGGGCAGTGGCGTTGACGTAAGGGACGCCATTCTGCCAAAGGTGGGTTACTGAGACTCAAGATTTGAAAAGCCCACATGAAGTTTGTTCACAGACTTCCCTTTCTAGTTATTAGGGATGGACTGATCCACATTTTTTCAGTTCCGACCTGATTCCGCTACACAACTGCTGATACCGATTCCAGTACAAGAGCTCTTTTTGCTTTATATATATTATACTTGTTTAAAGATAATATATAAAGACAAATGAAAAATATGTATGCCAAAAAATCTTTAGTTAGGCTACTAGAAACATGCATAGTGTACTGTTACATCTCGTTTGTGCATCTTGTTTTCAGTGTTTTTGAGGCATACGCAGCTCAATAAGAATATCTTCCAACTGAATATACGCAAGCGGCGAATGCTTAAAATGCCCCACAGTTTTGCAAATCGCTGTGCTGCTTGATAAAAGCATAAAAGATTGTCACCCTCTTATCTGATGTTTTTACACTTTATTTGATGTACTTTAGCCTTCAGCTTGAATGGCGCAACATCTAAAATGGGAAAGGACTGTCGCGCGATTGGTTGTACATATAGCTCCTATTGCGTGTTAAATCTATGTTTTTACCGACTGCCGAAAACTAAATAAGTAAGTATTGGGCGTGGATCAGTCACATGTGGCCGATACCTGATCCATCTAATAGGTGTGGATTGGTGCTAATACTGTTCTGAATATCGAATCGGTGCACGTCTGGTTATTATTACTATATATAATCTTTAAGCCTGAGGGCGATTCCCTCCTCTAAAGGTTACCGCTCGCCACTGTGTGTCTGGGCTGTCATCGGTAGTATCCTGCGGTCTCTCGGCTCCACACAGTAAAAAGAGCACTGTTTCGAATTACCCCCCCCCCCCCCATTGCTCTGTGGGGTTCTGTTTCTAACCCCTGGGAATTACTACCTCTCCCCTTTTTCTCCTGTATGCTCTCTGGTGGAGACCTCCCCTGATGGATCTGTACAGTATGAGCAGCGTCTGCAGGGATTGGTGTAGACGGCCCATCTCCTGTCGTCGTGTGACTGCTCTTTCTTTGATTGGCATGTAAAATAGAGGAATGGCTACTTCATTAAACTTAATGGTGTTGAAAATGACTTTATTCTCAGCCCTGTGGTTTTGCCTGATTTAATTTAGTTTGTTTTTTAATAGCCAATGATTTTCACACGGTCATTGATGGGTTTTCCCGCAGAGCTGTGCATATGATGGCGCTATCTTTCATTGTTCATTCTTTTGAAATTCATATTGAATATGAAAAAGGCAGCTGTCTTTCATCTTGAAAAGTCTCACCTTTTTTGATGGCGGTTCCAGCCGCCGGGCCCTCCTCCTCGCTTTTCCGTAACGTGATCTTTTAGGAGCCTTGGCTGCGGTGTGAGATATTCAGGGTGTGTGCGGGACTGCCAGGCAGGCTCTTTGCAAGAACACGCTGACCTCTTCCGCTTCTCTGAATGGAGGATCCTGTAGCCCATCTCCGTCTTGACCTTGCGTCCGGCTGGCTGTCCTGATACGTTCCCAATCACCCACGTAAGCACCGGGCAGTCTGTTCCCGGCTTCCTCTCTTTTGACGCCTGCTTATGAAGGGCGACCTCCTAGAGCATTTCTGGGAACGTCACCACTAGCATTCAGAAGCCAGCAGTAATAGGGGGACGGAGATAATAGAATAACTCGCTTAAAGTGAAGTTGGTTGGTCATGTCTCCATGTGTGAAGTGAAAAAATGGAAATGGATATAATGTGGAACTTGACATTGCATTTAAGGATTGCTTGTTGTCGTTGTTGTTAATATTGCTAATATGATTATTAATACCAATTATTATTATTTCTTCATCTTCATCTTCTTCTTCTAATTTTTCATCATTGGGCGACATGGTGATGTAGTGATTAGCACTGTTGCCTCACACCTCTGGGACCCGGGTTCGAGTCTCTGCCTGGGTTACATGTGTGTGGAGTTTGCATG
>JAODKF010000114.1:699292-712989 GCA_026779585.1 Mormyrus proboscirostris
TGTCTGCCGGTCTGTCTGTCTCTGTATGACTGTGTGTCTGCCTGTCTGTCTGTTTCTATCACTGTGTGTCTGCCGGTCTGTCTGTCTCTGTATGACTGTGTGTCTGCCTGTCTGTCTGTTTCTATCACTGTGTGTCTGCCAGTCTGTCTGTCTCTATCACTGCGTGTCTGCCTGTCTGTCTGTCTCTGTATCACTGTGTGGCTGCCTGTCTGTCTGTCTCTGTATCACTGTGTGGCTGCCTGTCTGTCTGTCTCTGTATCACTGTGTGGCTGCCTGTCTGTCTCTGTATCACTGTGTGGCTGCCTGTCTGTCTGTCTCTGTATCACTGTGTGTCTGCCTGTCTGTCTGTCTCTGTATCACTGTGTGTCTGCCTGTCTGTCTCTCTCTATCTATCACTGTGTGTCTGCCGATCTGTCTATCTCTGTATCACCGTGTCTGTCTGTCTGTATCACTGTGTGTCTGCCTGCCTGTCTGTGTATATGCGTGTGCCTGTTGGTGTCACTGACCGTCTGTCTGTCTGTTTGTCTCTGTCTCTCCATCTGTGTCTCTGTCCATCTGTGTATGGATGTGTGAAGGTCAGCACGTCCCAGTCCTTCCTTCAGTCTTTATGAGAATACAGGCTGCTTGTCTTATCACATCGATATAAAACGTGCTGCGAGACCATTGGTGACCGTAAATGAAGGTGGAAACCTCGAGGAAAAATGTGCCTCTTGATAATAGAAAACATTTTCGGGCCTCTTGGGTTGAATATCACATGTGATTGTAACATCAGAGCTGGAATAATGCTGCCAATCCTCCCATCGGCAGATATGAATCAGTGCATCATTTGGGGTCACCGGTAAAGGCTGGGTTTATCTTTCAACTTGTATGGCCTGTGAAGTCTTCCTTGTCCATCGTGTTTCTGCATCACCAGATAAATCATAGGAGTGCCATTGTCCATGTTGGCTGATGCACTCAGATCCCAGCTTGGTACTTCTCCCCTGATCTCTTCTCTCTCTCTCTCTCTCTCTCTCTCTCTCTATCTATCTCTCTATCTCTCTCTCCCCCCCCCCTCGCTGTCTATCTCTCTCTGCAGCGTAATCTGCCATGACGACTGAACCAGGCTCAGAGCAGAAGCAGCCAGACGACATCACCGCCCCCCGGCCCCTCCAGCAGGCCCCACCCACGCAAAGCTCCCAGCAGTTTGACGGGGTGCAGTTCCCCCCCGTTGCCGGCCACAGCACTCCCGCCAGGAAGAACCAGGTGAGAGACACTCCGAGAGAGATGTCAGAAGATCCGAGTGCAGTTAATATCGAAGCGTGTGAGACAAAACAAAAGCCTCTCAGGGCCCTGGATTGCTTTTAGTGATTTACTTGAAAAGCTGCGTTTGTGTAATAACTGGTTAATGAGAATATTTACTAAACTTACCGGACGTCTGTCTGATTGCGCAAAGAACAGTCCTGTGAAATGCTGGCTTGAGGTTTTACGCAAAGGCCTTAATGAGATCTATCAAAACTGATAGCAGCTGCAAAAGCAAAGTGGTCTTGAGGTGTGTGGTGCAATATGCTCCCCTTTTTACTGATAACGAGAATGAAATTTTAGTCTAGAGTGTGTGTGTGTTGGGGGGGGGGGGATCTCTGCTCGCTCTGTGACATCTGAACACGGACACCTCTGTGCAGCTCTGATCACAGAGGAGCTGCTGCTGAACCCCCGCCCCAATTGCCACGGAAACGGCTTCGTGACAGCCAGCCTGACGCAACGCACTTCATTTCCATAAGTAGCCTTGCAGAAGGCGGAGCGGGTCGGGGACAGTGAGCGTGTAGCTAATAGGGAGGCTGTGTTTCTGGGCCAGCGAGTGGTGCTGTCGGTGACGCTGCCCAGGGATCTGCGCTGAGCTGGCACACAGGGGGGGGGGGGGGGTCGGTTGGGACCTGTAGCTGGAAAATGTGTTGGTATAGCTACAGTGGGGTGAGGGGGGATGTTCCATCAGGTCATACCAGCACATGGGTCTTTTATGGATGAGCCCATTGACCTTCTTAAATGCTGGCTGGTTCTGCCCGTCGTGGCTTTCATGCTGTGTGCTTCCTTCTCCAGAACGGCCGCAGGGAGACCAAGGCCCCCCCAGCAGCCAGGCCTGAGTACCAGTCATCAGAGGAGAAGGCGTCCAGCAGGCCGTCCCGGTCCCCTCTGAAGAGTCCCAACAAAGGCAAAAACATGCAGTGCAAAGTCACGCTTCTGGACGGGACCGAGTACACCTGTGTGGTGGAGGTGAGGGGCATCTTTCGGGTTACCCATCACCAAGGGAGGGGTTTACCTAAAGTTATTTCAGCTTGGAGCTATTTATGAATCTTGAAGTTGCTTTTATATAATCTGTTTCGCTCTCCACACCCCAGTAGGGCTGTGCGATATGACGATATATATCGGATGATAAAATAAAAGCGTCTCGTTTCATATTATGTCGTTTATTCCATGGTGTTGCAAAATACACTGTTTATGGCAATCATTTGGATGATGGTTTGAAATGTTCCACACCACCACGTGGGATGTGACACTTGTATGGAAGATTTTATTGTACTTTATTATTTGTAACCCACAGAAGTTCAGTGTGTTTGTCTGTGCAACCCCCCCCCCCCCACCCACCCACCCAGCTGAAATTTGAATGGTCAGGAGTGCTGGTTGCCCATTGTACTCGTATGGTCTGTCACCTTTTGGTCTGTTCTGGTCACTGCAGTCTATGATGTAACTTCTTAGATCTGCTGCTCATCAAATGGAAAGGCCTTGCGCGTGCTCAAGTGTCATACAAGGACATCGGAGATACGTTGTTTGAACAATGGCTGTTCTCTGAACCGCTCGAGTACATCAAGCTGTCACCAAGCGGCCAACTTGTTCTGAAACAGAATACTTATTGTGCATTTACAACGTAATCTACAATTGTGACAGAAAGGCCCCTTTACAGATTTTACCTGCGGAAGGCATGCCCGGCCGTGGTGATTGTGTTTGGTGTGCTGTATAATGTGGCATTTTGCAGGTTTAGAACTTTCAGGTTTTGTCACATATACTACATGTGTGCAGAGAAATGCTTTTTCATGTAGTGTATGATTGGGTATGAGACTGAAGCGGCTGTCTTTCTGTAGCGTTTTTGTCGTGAGGAAAAATTCTGGGCTTTTATTTTTATTTTTGAAGCTGAACTAGCTCGACAAAACCTGCAGATTTAATTGCAAATCCACATTGTGGAATTTTGGGTTTTGAAAACAGCAGTTTTGCAGTCACAAGTCATATTTATAGAGAACAAGAGGATTTTTTTAAATAACCAAAACTGCACCCACATGCCAGTTGGCTTTTTAAATTCCGTAAGTAGAATTTATGAATAACGGCAGAAATCCTGCATCAAGATACACATCCCTTAGACTCCTCACTTACTGCTACAATAAGTGCTTTGCTGGCCGACACCCTGTCCCAGTGTCTCTGTTCCCTTCTTTATACTCTAGGTCCTTCTGCACCACGACTACATTTTAGTCAGTAGCTGTGTCTGACAGAAAGTCAAAACACAAACGTTATCGATTTGAACGGCAAGCAGCAGATGGCTGCGCCCAAGTGTTCCGTATCCAGGCGTTCCCGTTTATTTAGGTTCCGACAGCTGCACGGTGTGTTCCTGCATGACTCGCGGGTCTCTGCCAGTGCAGCCGGTGGAACGTGTCATCGACGGGAGTCCCTTTGGCTCCGCCCACCGAATATCCTGCTATAAACGGCACTCGTCAAAGTTTTTCTGCTCTGTAGACAGAGAAGGGAAAAAAAAAAACAAGCCCCGAAAACCAATCTACTTTGCACTGCTTTCCGACCTGCTGCGGATTTGAGAAGATCAGCATTAGCGTTGAGTCGAAAGCCCGACGTTGCCAAGTACACATCACTCTACCTGATTCTAAATAATTAGTCCAGCCCTCTGCTGAGAGCCAGGAAGCTGATTTGGTTAAATAACTGCCGGATGTTTCTGTGGTGTGATTAAAAATGCCCACTTTGAGCTCACCAACATGCCTCAGGTGGTCCTGAATCATCGCCCGGTCTCGCACTCCTGACGGCACTCCAGCCGATCTCGCACCTGCACATTCTCCCGCTTCAGTCAGTCCCACCCTATCGCCTCCAGAAGTCACGATGCTTTCGCGTTCCTAATGGCCCTTTGGAGCTGATCTAAGCATGCGGCGTGCCGAACTAACGAGCGAGGGCAGTCCCACAGAACCACGGGTCAGGGTGGATGAAGTCGGTGAACCTGGAGGAGAGTCCAGTGGGACCCTTTATTCCGAAATGAATAACTGGCCATGGATAAACTTAGAAAAACATATCATATTGCTTTGGCCTTTTTGTATTAACCAAGTTTCGTAGTTTTTCATAGCTTTCACGACTTTTTCTATGCATAAGTTACGCCGTCTTTTTTGCTTTTGAGTTGGGAGAACTGCAGGTTGGTATGAAAGTCGAAATAGCATCTGGGTTGCGGGCACATCTCTGTAAGCTGAGATCAGGGTGTTAAATGCCCTGGAAGATGCCAGGCATAACTATAGCCCTGAGCCCAGAGCTCAGTTGAAAGGGAGATGGGTTTTGAATACCGTTTTCCATCCTTATGAATGTGGATTTCGTCGTCCGCTTACACAAATTTTCAGGTGTCATGTGGGGAAGTTACTCACAAAAGTAATCTATTTCAGAGAGAGGGGGAAAGTTTGGGTCAAAAAAGTACAAATCCCGACCAAGGTCTCAATCCCCCAACACTGCGCATATGCATGTCAGCGTGGGTGGGAGGGGGTTGCAGCGACTCAGATTCCGCCTCCGCTTCGCTCCCCTCTGCAGTTGCTCGGAGGGGAGCCTGTGATTGCCGATCCGTTGCTCTGGTGACGCAATGCTGGTCTTTCAGCCGTCGTCTGCGAATTTGCCAGTAACTGTCTGCCTTGTCCGGATGTTGTCGTCCAGTGCTGGTGACACGCTCATCCACACATGTGGCCGCACAAAGACCTGCGCTGAGCATCGTTAAGAGCTGCATCGGTCTCGCCTCACTCTCACGATGCCAGTGAGTGTAGACAAGCTGACAAATGTAGAGCTTCTTAAAAATCGAGAGTCCAGGCCAATTCTTTTAATATCCTTTGATCATTTCAGGAATGCACACGCTAGTGCAGTCAGAACGTGTCACGTGTTACCAGATTGCAAGATATCCCAATTGGAAATTCCTATTAGGGCAGCATGTTTGTAGCAGATATATCTGCGTAGTTTGAATGGCCAGCAAATGGCTTTGGTTGGCATGGTGTTGTGTTACTTTAATTTGCCATGAGCATCATCGGACCGCTGTCTTGCAAGCCTTTGTCTTGAGACAAAGCCATGATATAATGCTTATCCAGAACGTGGTCATGATGCCGTCCGGACCATAACAATCATGGGGCCGACCTATGGCAGCGAGGTGAACGCTGTTTCTCGCAGATGCTTATGCATTCTCCTTTTATCTCCACATGAAATTACTCCCGTTTTCATGGTTGATTATCTCGATGTGACTCATAGCTCGCTTCCCCACTGTTTCTGGCTTATGTGATTTGTGTTTTATGTGGTATCTGCAGTAATGAGCAAGGCTGTTTGGAACAGCAAAGGACCTGAAAGCAGGAAGAATTTGGGTGCAGTACAGGTCATGGTCGCGGTGGTTAGGGACGCGCACTTATATTCGAAAGATTGGTGGTTCGAATCCCCGACCAGCAAGGTACCACGGAAGTGCCCTGCACACAGTACCAACCCCCAGTGCTACCCGGGCGCTGAATTAGCTGCCCTCTGCTATGTCACACATGGGTTATGCATGTACTGTGTGCCGTTGTGTGTCAACAATGACAACTAATTACTTTCCTTTCCTCCTCCTGCTACACCATGCCTGGAGAACTGAGCCTTACATGCAGAATAGATGGCAGGTTAAGGCTGGGTAGGGGTTAAGATTGTCATTGTTGGGATTAGGGTTTTTTCCATATATATATCCCCACAATACTACTCTTAGTTTATTCAGTCTGTTTTAATATCCATATTGTCTCGTCATGAATATAGCCCTAGAAGCTGGCATGGTGTTAAGTCAGTACAACATAACAGTGTTTATTGAGGTCTTTGTTAAGGAGATTTGTTTCACGTTGGACACCCTATCCCTGTATGGGTGTTGACGGTGGCTCTCAGGCAGACTAACGATGCTGCTGATCCTCTCCCACACGCCATCCCACGTTCCACCACCCTCCTATCTTTCGCGCTGTGGCCTATGATTTTGACCTCAGCCATCCAAAGTAAATCTGCACTTTATTTCCATTGAACAGAAGCGGGCCAAGGGCCAACTCCTGTTTGACAAAGTGTGCGATCACCTCAACCTTCTGGAGAAGGACTACTTTGGTCTCACGTTCCGGGACATGGAAAACCAGAAGGTGCCGTCCCCCACACTTCTGTTATGCAGGCTGCCATGTTTGATGGTGTTTGGTTTGATTTTTGTTCATAATGATCACTGGTATGTTCGTGTTGCAGAACTGGCTGGACCCTGCCAAGGAACTGAAGAAACAGATAAGAAGTAAATCCCTGGCTGTCACTGGCCCCTTTCAATGGCTTCTGTACATCATTTTGACACCCGAGAAGCTCACTTGTATAATTGTACGCAAATTATTACAGGTGGCGCTTGGAGTTTTGCTTTCAATGTGAAGTTCTACCCTCCGGACCCTGTGCAGTTATCAGAGGATATCACAAGGTGAAGGCCAGAGCCCAGCCCCCAAACATGCCATATAGAATCTATGTTGGGGGGGAATTGTATATGAAGAGAACCAATAAGAAAGTGGGTGTAGTGTCTCTCAGCTTCTGATTGGTCTAATTGTGTGAATGGCCCTCCAGTAGGGGTACAGAGATTGTCATTTGCTATGATTCACCTACCTTTTTATATACAGGTACTAAAATGCCTTTTGTCTTGTACAGAATAGCTGTGCAATTTTTTTTTTTAAATCGACGTGTTGGTCGCATCTACTACTGTATTAGACAGTATTATACATCAAAATTTTGCCAAATAAAGCCCCTTTTCACCACATTGTGTTATGAACATTTAACTAAACAAAGCACTGATGTTTGGTACCTTTTCACATTTTTACAATTTCATGTTTGGGGTCATCTATTATTAACCCTCAGTAGGTTTTGAACTGCAAATGTCCTGGGACTGGAGGTTTACATACAGCCCCCAGGGGTCACTGTACTGACCAACGCTCCCCGGTTCCTCAGGTATTACCTGTGCCTGCAGCTACGTGACGACATCGTGTCGGGCCGCCTGCCCTGCTCCTTTGCCACGCACACCGTCCTGGGCTCCTATACGGTCCAGTCGGAGCTGGGGGACTACGACCCGGAAGAGCTGGGCGCTGACTATGCCAGCGAGTTCCGCTTTGCGCCCAACCAGACTAAGGAGCTTGAGGAAAAAGTCATGGACCTCCATAAAAACTACAAGTGTGTGGCTTTCTCTCATGCTAAATTCTGCTGGATCACCAGTCAGGGAGTCAGACAGGGAGTCACTGTGGAAAAATGTTCATTTCCATGTTCCCCAGGTTCCCAAATCACATACCAAGTTAGCCTAATAGGCTAGTCTAGTGCAGGGGTCTCCAACTCCAGTCCCGGAGAGCTACTATTCAGTAGGTTTTCTATGCTGCTTGACTTCTGATGAGCCACACCTGTTCCTGGAATCATAGTTATAGTAGCTCTCCAGGACCGGAGTTGGAGACCCGTGGTCTAGTGGATACAAAGATTTGGTATATGGAAGGTCACTGTTTGGGTGATGCCGTAAGTCACGGATCATTGATTGGCAGGCCTGTGTGTTTGACACAAGTGTCACTCTTATTAAGCCCTGGTTTAGTTGAAAATGGGATTCATGCCCAGGGCTTTCTGGAATAGTCCACCCCTGGTCACAGTCTCTGGCAGCAGACAGGTGAAACTGGAGATAAGGTTGAGTTTCAATAGTATTATCGCCCAGTATGGTGCCCATTGTCACTCACCACAAGAGGATAGAGCCATCAAATCCTAAAAGTGGTTGCATGGTGTCTGCTCTTCAGAAGCAGTTTATGCAGGAGTTGAGTGTAAATTCTGTGCCTGATTTGCACGGGATCGTACAGGTGGGGAAAGCCATCCTCTGCTTAGATGTAGGAGTTTGGACAGCGTAGTAAGTGCCAAGCACAGTACGGCAGGGCTGACATGCTGGAGAGCATAGTGACCAGGCTTCTCTCTCTCTCTCTCTCTCTCTCTCTCCTCCCCAGAGGAATGACGCCTGCTGAAGCAGAAATGCACTTCCTAGAAAACGCCAAGAAGCTCTCCATGTATGGAGTGGACCTCCATCACGCCAAGGTAAGGAAGCCTCTCTGGGCACCAGGAAAGATGGCGGTGCCAGTGGAAGTCACACACTGCAGTTGTTCACAAAAGTGGCACCTTTGATCGTGTACCTAGCTGCTATAGACATGGTCTGTAATAGGAAGACCCAGGGACCATACCCTGTTCTTTGGGCGGTGGGATTTCTCTGGAGAAGACCTGTTGCCCGTCTAAGTGCCATATGATTGGTTCTTGGCTCATCGGTGTCTGCGTGCTGCCCCCCACGGTGCCCCTTCTCAGCGAGGGTGGGGTTGGCAGCGCTCATGTTGGCCGTTAGACATAGTACTTGCATGCAGCAAGTGCTATCAACCATGTATTTCCCACAGCATGCATGCGTATGTGTGTGTGTGTGTGTGTGTGTGTATGTATGTATGTGTATATATGTAATTTTTTCTTTTTTCAATGACATTATGACATTAATGACATTAAAAGAGCTTATTTAACCAAATGACAAACCATCTTAGAGATAATTAAAAGCTTTTTTGTTCAGACATTGCCTGGGGAAACTGGGGAACTAGCGCTGGTCTGTCGTGTGGGCTATCCTGTTTGTCTTGTCTGCTGCTGTCACTGTGATGCCATCCGAGCTTGTCTGTACTTTAAAGATGCTCACCCACACGCCTCGAAATTAGGACAGACTAGCAGATATGGGGTTTAAGTCTGCACTACAGAAGAATCTAGCTGTGAAATATTTACAAGTCATAGGTTTTCATAGAGTGTTTTGGTAAAAATGCATAAGTGGGAGCAACATTTCCCTTCGTTTGGTTAGATCAGTCTGTGTCTTTTCTCTTTTCTCGCCAAATGGCCTAGTTGATAGGAAGCATCTTTGAGTGCTTGGCTCCAGCTAAGAGGGAGGTAAGGCTGCATTCTGTGTGTTTCTGTGTCAGATGGTCCTTGTGCATGACCATAGAGTGTAGACCTCATCATCCCAGCGGCAGCACATGCGCTGAAGTGCCGCGGCTGGGTTTCTGTTCCCAGAGGATTAGTGTGATGAGGACAGGGTCCCTGCTCAGACTCTCCACCCATTCACGGTTCAGACCCGCAGAGGACTCGCTCCTAGACTCCCCCCCCCCCCCTTTCATCATGCACTCCAGTCATTTGGGACAATCCCTAAATTAACCCCATCCTGTATGTCCCTCCACAGGCGTTTGGTATCGATGTACATCTCTGGATGGGTTCGACAGCTTCTCCTTCCTCGCAGTCACCGAGTGCAGCTTGTAAAACAGCAAAGCAGCCAAGTAAACTAGCCAAATTGCCCGAAGCTGCGTCTGACATTTCCGTGGTTCTGTATTCTCTTTGGCGTAGAGCGCATCAAGGTGGCGTCGGCCGATGGGCACGCCATGAATAAACAAATAAGTGCGTGCGTGCGTGTCTAAAATGCCGTCTAGTCATTTCGGACAAAATTCAGGCATAGCGTGCCCTTCCTCCTTTTGAAATTACGAAAAATATATGAATATAATTTGAAGGCCTATTGTCTGTTCTTTGCCGGACATTGACACTTGTAATTTGAACATACAGTTAAGTGCAGTTTTCCTGCGGTGTGCAAAAGCAAAAAAAAAAAAACAGTGTTTGTCTGTAGCTTCGAAATGTGAATATCAGGTGTCTGTCTGAACAGTGGTTGCTGAAACCTCGTTTTGATTTTGAGTGTTGTTTCTAGCCCATAAGGGCCTCTAACATCAGGTATCTGCTTTGATCTGTTTTTCTGGTTTTGGCGCCTTCTCAGCACTCTCCGATTTCAGCTTACTTGGCGAAGGAATTGGGTGCTGTTGACACTCAGCCAGCCATTGTATGGGAACGGCCGATGAGAACCCATTTCCCAGTCATGACCTCCTTCCCATTCTGAACCTGTTGATCTTTGTCACACGGAGCTCAAAATTATATTGTGGGTTCGCGTGTGGGGGAGGACAGACGGGCGACGAAATGAGCGGCGCTTGTGTCCGCAGGACTCCGAGGGTGTCGAGATAATGCTTGGGGTCTGTGCCAGCGGACTGCTCATCTACCGTGACCGGCTGCGCATTAACAGGTTCGCCTGGCCAAAAGTTCTCAAGATCTCCTACAAGAGGAACAACTTCTATATCAAGATTCGCCCAGGGGAGGTAAACACCGGTCAATTTGGTCGCATTCATAATGAACTGAAATAGTTATAGTTAAAGAAATAGTTAAAGAATATGTCCCTTGCTTTCTTGCTCTGCATGGTTGTCTTGCCATGAGAATCCTACACGCTGTTTGAGTATTTAGTTGCTAAGCATACTTCTGTCCAGGAGACTGCGTTACTTTTCTGGGTTTAAGTCGCAGTACAAAAGCTCACATCCTGTGGCTTGAGAACTTAATATCAAAGTGTAATATCTTTATTAAGGCTGGTTTTTGTACTGCGGTTTTCTTAAATGCTTCTTATCCGGTAGAAGAGAAAGAGCTTAATGGCTCTCTATATCCGGAGAAGGCCTTGAGAGAGGGCTGCTATTTCTCTTTGTCTGCCAAACACAGCAGCCCAGTAAAATGAGAATGTTTTTCCTGTTGTTCTCCGTCTCTGGGTGGTTGATGAATGTTGTTACACCATCAGCCACTAATCTTTACACAGCAAGTGCTCAAAAGATGGGCCTGCTGTCAGAATAGTACTGTAGGCTTATGTGAGTTTTACTTGCACAAAAATGTTCTGGGGTCAGAAGGAAAAATGATTGGTTCAGAGAGAGAACCAATCAGATTGTAGAAGAGGTAGGTCCATGCAACTAGAGGAGACGGGACCAACCAATTATTGTTTATATCCATGTCTTGGTCCTGCCTCCTCAAGTTGCTTAGACCCACCTCCTCTACAATGTGATTGGTTATCTATCTGAACCAATCATTTTTTTTCTGCCTTCACAGCATTTTTGTGTACCTAAATGCCTAGTTGTCCCTTTTGTGTGTTGTATTGCCCCCTCCAGTTTGAGCAGTTTGAGAGCACCATTGGCTTCAAGCTCCCTAACCACAGAGCAGCCAAGAGGCTCTGGAAAGTCTGTGTGGAGCATCACACGTTTTTCAGGTGAGCTCTAAGCAGACCAGTGTCCTAGTTCTTGTCCATGCTAGGAAGTTAAACCTTTCACAGAAAGCCAAATCTGTATTTGATGTGCACTGGTGGGATCTTTCTGTAAAAACAAAAAAAAATGTCAGGTTTAAAATGGGTCAAGCGATTTTTATAAACTCTTGAAGTTTTGTTTATTTTTTGGTGAAATGACCATTGTTTTTACAGTTGCACTATTGACCATAAAATAAATAGCAGGGTCACTGCCGTCTCTATGAGCGGGTTTACCTTGATCTGTAGGTAAGATCTTCTGCTGCTGGTTCACCGATTTTAAGATTACTGGAAATCTCTGGTGTTTCTCCACTTCAAATTGAAAATGAAAGGATAAATATTTGTCTGCCTGGGTTCTGTTTACTCCATTCACCACACTCGAGTGTATAAACAGATTAGGGCTTGCAGGAGCCAAAAAAACCCACATTGTATCTCATTGGTTCAGATGTCCACTTTCTGATACCTTAGTAGTTTGTCCACATGAAAATGCTGAGGATATTCATCTCTTGTTTATTCCGGGCAGTCAGGCTGCTGTAGTCGATTTGATTACTGGACTGCCTCTCTCAGAAATTGAGAAAGCGTAAAATTAATAACACAGTAGATTCAACACAGTGTATTGAGGTACCTTCTGTAATAAAGGTTAGGCTGAAGACTACCCGCAAAGCTTGGTTTATCAGGATAGTTTAAGGGTGAATCGGTTTGTCGCTCTAAGAGGCCACGGCTGCGGGGGGGTGTATGGGGGGGGGAGCGTGTATGTTTTACTGTGCACGTTTCCCCAAGCGATTCTTCAGTCAATGCCAAGCGTGCCAGGCTGTCACACTGTGCCAGCCGCCCCCTACAAATAGACCAAAGTGTGACTCAGTTGTAGCCAAGCATCTGCTTTATGTCAATGGCTAGCAAAACAAACCTGATATTATTGAATCTGTTAACAGCCTGTCTGCGAAGAGGTTGCAGTTTGCTTTCTTTAACTGAAAACAAAGCCTGCTTTTATAAGCAGCGCTCAGGTCCAAGTGTCTGAAGTACACTTGGTGCGAAAGAGACTTTTTATTTGTATGTGATGGTGTCAAAAACATATGAGGAGCTTTTGCTTTTTAAAAAACGAACACTTGATATTTAAAGGCGGTTTAGTACATTTTAAACTGCAGATCACACCACAGTGATCAGTGGATTTATATCTGGTTTGCTTTGTGCAGCAAAAATTCTGTTGGTAGTACTGGAATTGGGCCGACTAATATGGATAATTAGCGTGTGACAGATACCACTGTGATTAGGGACTGTGATATGAGGCGGATAGAACTGCTAATGGCATTGATATTGGGGTGATGTCCAGGGCCCCTCCCAAGTCCATAAGCCCCCTTCTCTCTCCCTCCCTTTCTCCCCATTCCCCCTTCAGGCTGGTGTCCCCGGAGGCCCCCCCTAAGAAGTTCCTTACGCTGGGCTCCAAGTTCCGCTACAGCGGCCGCACGCAGGCCCAGACCCGACGGGCCAGCTCGCAGATCATGCGGCCCGCGCCATACTTCGAACGCTCCGCCAGCAAGCGCTACACCATGTCCCGCAGCCTGGACGGGGGTGGGTGACGTAGCCGGAATCCCACGCCTTCAATCAGGGGCAGGACGGCTTGGTGGCCACGCTCCACACCAATTTATCAGTTCCTCCCAGACCACCAGCGATGTCTTTAATTATCAAGGCTTGCGAGGGACAGCTGTGATGTATGGCTGGTGTTAAACCAAGTTTTGATTTGCTGTGTGCCATTTCCAGACAACGGGGATTACCTGTTCTGCTCTGTGGAGATATGGGGAATTTTCATTGCCTTTGTTCCAAAATGTAGTTTCTCTCAGTAGCGGCTTAATTAGAGACATCCTCCCGTTTCCATGGTGCTCCCAGTCCAGTGTGGCGGCCAGCTGCTGTTTGACTGGCTGCCACCGGCTGAGCTCTGAGCCGCCCACGGCGGGTGTGCTATCGTGCGAATGCTAACGCCTTCATCCACTAATGAATCCTGCTATAAAGAGAGGCCTGATATTCACAGCAGTAGTTTTCAGCGCAGAAGCGCTCTTTCTTCATACAGCTTAATTTTACGTGGCTTACAGGCGAAGGTTGTGTCTCTTAGTCCACAATTCAGCATGTTTTTTGGAGATTAGCCAGCATATTAGACTGTATTAAGAGACCATTGTAATTGTCAGGCAGCCTGCTGTCCCTCACTCTGGCTTTCCCTTATTCATTATTCACTGTTGAGTTCCCTTGGGTTTTTGAGTGTTCTGAGGTGGCTTCCACAGCTCGCTGTGGGGGGGGG
>JAODKF010000114.1:720176-740837 GCA_026779585.1 Mormyrus proboscirostris
AAGCGCTCTTTCCACAGGAGCAAATATTAAATGAACGAATAATGAAACAACAAACGTCACACGCAAGCAGCCCTGCTCTAGGGGGGGGGGGGTGTCCGTCATTGTCTTTGCCTTGAGCATCTCTAAATTAGACCGGGGAATACAGGACTGATAAGGAAGTGGGTTATCAGAATAACGAATAAGCAAAAGGAAAAAAATAGAAGGTTTCGAGTTACCCCTCCTCTCCCACTAGGCACAGGTGAGCTTACCCAGGTGGAAAGCAGAAAGGCGTATTAAATCGAAACTTTTTCAATGATCAGTTTCCTCTACCAAAATCAATAATATGACTCAGAGATTCGGCAAAATCCAATTTCAGTGAAGCCATCCACAGCTACAGTATGTCTCGCTACGCTTGTTTCGTCCTCAGAATTCATTCAGAATTCATGCATAATGTCTTGGTTTGAGGGACTTTACACATTTTCTGTCAGTTGGGTGGTGTGGGGATTTAGAGCTGCACAGTCCAGGTTTTTGCTCCCTCCCAGGAGCAAACCGTGAACTGTCTGGGGGCCCCCCAAGGATCGGTTTGAAAAACACTAGATTAAGGAGCTTTATTTATTCTGAATGGAACATCATGGGAATCTTGATTTTGTGTTACTCAGGTTTGCTGATGGGGAAAATTCATAGTTTATATACTGCTTTATATAAGCTTAATGTAATGCAAAAGCATTAGTCACTCGTATGTTATCTGTGACACTAACAGCGATGACAGATTCTTTAGTGACAATAAACTTCTTTAGTTTAATCCTAAATCTCCTTTTCGTTACAAGGCGGAGCTTGTTTGTGTTAGACGGTCAGATGAAGCATTTAACTTTGAGTGACATGGTGACACTTTCAAACGCTTGGTTGCATCTCCCTCCTTTGGATATTTGTTTGGAATTCTAAGTGACTGTCGTGTGGTTTTCCAAACTTTTCACCATTTCTTTTGTCTTCCCTTCTTTCCTAATTTAATTTCCGTGAAGATCTGACAGCTGTCTTGTTACATGTCTTCTTGCTATTTTTCTATGCTTAAAAGCAATAGTTTCAGCCAATTAATCTGGTTTTTATATCTCACATATAGGATTCTATTGTGTGCATTACTGTAAAGAAAGTCCCTCCCGAGGTAGCAGACAAGAAAACCGTTGTTGGCTATAAAGTAATATCTGTGACTAGCGCTATGTCTGACCAAGTGCGAGAAGGTGATGAAACCTTTGAAGATGCTTCCAGTGAGGGAAGTCCAACAGAGGAAAAGATGAAACAAAAAGCACACACCCTAGGAAGGTCCTATGACACCCAATCAGGAAAAATTGTAACCATGACGACTTGTAATGATGACGAATTCACCTCACCGGAACTTAAAAGGACGGCAGAAAGGTTGTCAACGGTGAAAATCATCCCTGTGAGAGTTGAACCTGAAATCTTGGTGGCCCCGGCTGGCCACGAGGGAGGCACGCTGGGGGCCATTGAGGAGGCCGAGACGCCTTCACCTTCCGAGGACTGTGAAGTTGGCACCACGTCAGGCAGAGTAATAGAGGAGCAGAGGCCTGAAGCAAAACTGCTACAACAGGATACGCCTCAGAAGGTCTTTGGCACCCAGGAAGTTCAAGGAGACCAGCAGATGAGCTTAACGACATCTCCTTACGGCTCCAAAATGTCTCCTGTACTCAGAGGGGTGGTAGGACACGAGACCTGACTCCCACCCCCTTACCCTCAAATGTTTTCACCTCCCTTATTTTGACCGTGCGCATGACTTAGGCCAGAACATCCATTGCCTGAATCCCCCTTGGACCTTTGGCTTCTGTGAAATCCTCCAACCTGGTATTGTGTGTGATAGAACATGCAAACTTTTATTATTTTTTGTGTTTCTTTTTCCTCCATTGTTGGTTCTGCGATGACGAGCACAGCTTCTGCTTTCAGAGTTTCGCGGTGGCAGTTTTGGGATGCACCATCCATATATATCAAGCGATGACCTGCACTCCAGCTGTCTGGCACGGCTTTAGATACCTCTGTGCTTTAGCCTCCCTTCCGCTCTATGCCCTAGAACCTTCTATATGGCATATGCTGTCCCGCTCTGCTGCTGACTTGTAATTTTTTTTTGCCTTATTCATAAGAGATTTTGCGTTTTTTTTTTTTTTAAATCGTCTCAACACTTAATTAAATTAGTGAAGGCTTACATACATTTGTTAATAACCTAATTTATCACCCCTTATCATATATGAACTGTGCATTTAAGTAATTCCTGTAAACTGTAATGAGAGAGGGTCATATTTCCAATTTATATCTATTCCAGCTTTTAGAGTCTGAACAGGCTACATTTAATGAAAGCCGTAGATTATGGAGACACGGGTACCAGCAGTTTGGACATGGGTTGCTTACAGATTTGGGTCCGCTGATAATCATATTCTAATCAGATTCCACATTTGGTTGTACCGTCTGGAGGTAGCTTTTTGCTCTCTACTGCCCCCCAGCTACTGAAAAGCTTGCCTCTTAACTGCAGTGTGCTATGCGTCTCTCGCCACTGTGCTACAGAACTCTGCATCTTGTTCTTTCTGTTTCTAACTCTGAGGTTGTGCTGCTCTCTCTGGCTTTACTTTTTTGCTGGTGAAATAAATATTGATGCTTTCAGAGCTTTTCTGCATCTGCCTGCCCCCCCCCCCCAAAAAAAAAAAAAAAAAAAAAAAACTTGCAGGATGCATGAGCAAAGATCTATAATGTTTAATTGCTCTGCACTGTATGGGCTGTGGACATCCTGAGGTTTGGTATTTCACTTAGTCACTTACTGGTCCACATGAATTAGCCTGTTGCCCCCCCCCTCCACCCAGGGGCCAGACTGAGCTTTGGGGGTCACCTTTGCCACCTGCAGTATCAAGGTGTGCCATCTGCTGTTTATAGATATTTATTTTAGCATGTACTGCGATAGTCAGTCTCAGTTTTGATGTGCAGGCTTTGCCTTCCCTTGTGTGCATATATTTGCATACATTACTGCTGCAGCATTCTTTTCCTGAAGTTGCAGTTATACTTCCATCCCGAATTGCTGGTAACCTTTTTCGTATGAAACGTAAAGCTCTCATCCCTAAGTTGAACACAGTCTGGTAATAGTCTGACTGCCAGATGCCGCAGTCTTATCGTTGCAATGTCCCGCTGCTAATTCAGATAGTCCTGGATAGCGACAGCTTCATTAAGTGTTTGCTCTTCTGCCAACCAGGGGATATCTTGGTTTCTCTGTAGGATATCCCTGACTTCATACCCTGGGGTTAGATAACAGAACGCCGGGCTTCTCTCGTATAAGCTCTTATGAATAAGTCCAGAATTACATCCCCCTGTGACTTGAGATCGGTCTGCCTTCCTTCCTGTCCTGTATGTTCAGTGTCTCCTTTCATTTTGCTCTGTGTTGACTATCCATTTCTCTGTCTGTTCAGCCTAAGCCGTCCTCTGAGAAGTCGCCACAGCTAGCTGTTCTGTTAACATCTGCGAGAGGTCAAACCAGTTCAATGGGATGGGTCACCTCTCCTTCACATAGTCAGACCATTTCCAAGGTGGCCATACCCTCTTCTGGTCTGTGTGCTGTGGTGTTATAAATGTATAGCAGCACATTCCCTTTGTCCTTCCTGTCACTTCTTCAAGACCAGCGCTTTGTATCATTGGTCAGATGTTCCTCTTGTCTGCAACTTTCGAAATGAGTAAAACCAGTAACTTACAGTAATGCAAAATAATGCAGTAATGTATTCTTGAAGAACAGAATCCCTGATTTGCTCTGTCAATAACAGAATCTCCTGTACATAGACAACACACAGCAGTACTTCTCTTCTTAATGCTTTTTACTCAGTGCTTTGATTTTACTCAAGTTGTGCCGAAAAATGCAAGGGAATGCCTCGTCAAACTTGAGATAATGAAACATACCATTTGTATGTATTCATAGATGCACTGTCAGCTGCATGGAATTAGCAACAGGTTAGCGACACCGTGGTTTAAGGGTGTCCCTAGAACCTTCTACATGGCAGTCTGCCACAGACACCTGAATGCAGCATTGTGTTGTCTTGCAGACGACAGAAACAGTAACGGTGAAGGCACATCCCTCTGTGGAAGCTGAGCAGCAAAACACCACATCCATAAGAAAGGTGCAGTGAGGACCTAAACTGCTCTGATTCGCTGGGGCTGTAGTACAGTCTGGAGAGGGAGGCTATCCAAGGCCAGTGGATAATGGTCAGGGTGTGGGCTTGCCCAGTAGGATTGGGCTGCCAGGACCCAGTGCGGACAGAGGCGCTTGGCAACCTCACAGTGAGAACTCCACCCTTGGCTGCGGTGAAGAGTGGTTTGGGCAGCAGCACATGGGGTCAGATGCCACATAACGCTTCTTCTGAAACTCCATAGTAATGTAGCTGTGGGTGAAACTTGCGTTGGCCTCAACGGGCAGCAGAATCAATCATGCATCATGGGGCTTGGATAGGCAAATATATATTTACTGGGGTTTCCTTTTTAGGGTTGATGTGGAAGGGATCAAAAAATAGTAATTTCAGACAAGAATTCGGGACAGATAACCCCAGCAGCACTTTCAGCTCTAGGTCTGCTGTTTAGGTTGGGTTTCCAGACATTAAAACCAAGCAATTTATTCATTAACGTTTATACATTCTTTTAGCAAAAAATCTGATACCAGAACGGACAGAAGGCAGATCCAGTAGGCAAGAGCATCAAGAGTATACAAATGCAATAATATGTTAACAGTTACAATCCATAGATGATTGCCTAGTCTTATGCAGATATTACTATAAGTATTTCATACACATGAATACTTTCTGAACGTGTAACAAAGACTGGCTCTTATTTGGGATTGTTGATCCCAGTAGTGTTGGGTTACACTGTTGTCCTCACAGTAGATGCTTGTCGCTATTTCTGACAGTCCCCAGTGCTGGAGACGGACACTGTGAATTTCCGTAGCATGGAGGGAAAAGAGGAGTTTGCCATCAAGGATGTTCCAGTCGTCCACACGGAAACAAAGACTATTACGTATGAATCATCAATGGTACGGGTCCTTGTGAATAGTTTTTTTATCTATATAAACAGAGAAATATATTTGGCTCTTCTGTAATTTCACACATCATCTGACCTTTCAACATTTAAAAAAATATTTAATATTCCATGGTATTTGGTGGAAATTACATTTCAGATATATATTTTTTTTTTGTCTTATCCATAGCTTTATTATTCATGCGTCCCAGTGAGATCTAGAATTGTTCTGCTTTAAGGGAAAATGTACCTAAAGAGCAGATGTTTTGCAAAATACTAATAATATAAAACTAAATGTCCTCTACAATGTAAAATTTTAAGCCCTGAATTACATGGTTTTGCATAACAGTCCTGCACTGGAGCTCCCAGCTCATACCTCACCGCTTCCCGTTGTGTGAACAGGGTGATGCCAGCTGTGACTCTGACCCTGGGTTGCTTATGAGTGCGCAGACCATCACCTCGGAGACGACAAGCACCACCACAACGACACACATAACAAAGGTCAGAAGTCCACTGGCTCTAACCCCAACAATAACCCACAGGCCACCTGCTCTTAAACTGTAGCCAGACAGTCTTGGCGACCACTATTGGTTAAACGTAGTTGATCATTTTCCTGTCATCAAGGTTGTTCACGTTTTATAAACCTACGTCTTTTTTGCTTTATCTCAAGACTGTTAAAGGAGGCATCTCAGAAACTAGGATCGAGAAGAGAATTGTCATCACTGGAGATGCAGACATAGACCACGATCAGGTAATATTTCCCGCCCTTTGTCTGTTGCCTAGCTGGAAATTTTAAGGACGAAGACGTCCTTGTCTTTTGACATAAATGCTGGCTCTCCCTCGTAAATGACATGAATGGCATGTTAGGGGTCTCCTCTCTGCTTCTGATCATGCCCGTTCCACCCCCTCTCTGTCTCCCGCCACGCGGTTCCCTTGAGCTAGGCGCTGGCTCAGGCCATTAAGGAAGCCAAAGAGCAGCACCCTGACATGTCAGTGACCAAAGTAGTGGTACATAAAGAGACAGAGATCACGCCCGTGGAGGGGGAAGAGTGATGCAGGTAAGAGGACAGCCACTGCAGGCAGCTTGCAAGCAGGGCCCTTCCTGTCCTGTCTCTCACTGGCACCCAGCTGCGCTCATGAGCTACTAACCAGGACCTGCTTTCAGCATGGACCTCTGCCTCAACAGTGACTCCATTTTAATATAACCATATTGATAATTAGTAATTAATAATTAATATCTCCAGTAGTAATCTGGGGAACTCTTGTTGCATCAAAGTCAAGTATTCAAGTTGCTAAATGTATTACATGTGCAACATTCACTACATCTGTCTAAAAGATTGCTGTGCCTCTTTCACTGACCTGACCTGTTCTACATAATAACTGAATCAGTTCTCACCAATACAATAACAGTCAGCTATGAAAGTGCTCAGTCATTTGGTTTTAATAAACCTGCAGAATACCTAATAAATATTTAGCTAGTTATTTCTGCCTCTGTTCCTAACTACATACTTTTGCTAAATAAATCCCTTTAACATCAAACTGAATTTGAATTCCATCAATTTATGCTTTGTTTGCAGTTTTCTTTAACTGTAATGGTATAATACTTAAATATTTTTCATGTGCTGGCAATGACTGCAAATTAAACTGCGTGTTAAGAAAATGTTTAATCCCTCAAATTAAGGGGGTTTCAACCAGAATCTGTACAATATGAGTTTTACCATGTAAATGGTTTGGTCAAAGTATGAAAAACATTTCAGGTTGGTCTGCCAGTCAGAGGTTTGCTGTTTCATCTTTTAATTCTGAGAAATTATCTAAATACAGCCGGTTGGATATGACCTCTCTCAGCAGTTCTGTAGTTATCAATGTATATGCTCTGCTCTTTTAAGAACAAAACATAAAAGGCTTTGAAATAACTGATTTCACTGATAATTCACTACGGTCCTGTAATTTTGGAAACTGTTGTACCATCTTCATTATTCTTGAAATGAAGAATTGCTGAGAGATGTGGCTGGCCTCACACAGAGACAGCAGCCACAAATCCAGTCCATTGTATTTAGATCTGGGTCATCTTTCTGCATACCGCCTTTTTGGTCAGGGGGTGTGTGTTTGTCGCATTCTCATTTCCAAACCCCCATTGGTATGTCGGTTTGTGACCCATTTCTGGCTCCGGTGCTGCTGTGCAGGTGTTCCATCAGACAGGCACTGTGCCCCCTGGCCTTTGACATACTGCCTGGTAGCAGTACAGCACTGAACACAACTGGGCAGGATACCATTTAGCACACGTAGCAGATGATTTATTAATGCTTTATTAATAATCACACAAATTATTGCTGGTTTTGGTGGACCTACTACTGCAGATGAGACTGCCTTATATATTATCTGTTGTGTATGCCCTGTAATTCTTCATTTAGTGACTGTCAGAATTAATTTGGTCAATAAGTAATCTTGCAGTGAAATTATAATAGTCATATAAATGGGTTTAATAGTCATATAAATGGGTTTGGGAATATGTATTAAAGAGATACTGCTTTTGCAGAACAGAACATTTGGTACAGTTTGATGGAACACTGATTTTTCCATTAACCATGACTTTTGTGGTTAATGTTGTCCCCCCCTTCTGTCCCAAATACCTCTTTATCAATGCTGTGTAAACTGTGACAACAGAGCGCATCCACAATGGAGATGTGAAGTATCTGTTTGCTTGGAAAGCTGTACGCTTTTGGACCTCTGTGCTTCCAGCTGTATGGTGCAGTTCTAACAAATGCAAAATGCTTTGTCTGTTACAGTCATGGGGAGAAGTTCACTCTAACCTTTCTGTTGTGCTCTCTGCTTACCCATAAAAAACAATGCCAGGAAAATAGGTTCTTTTTTTTTTTTTTTACATTGAATGTATATGTTTGCATGTAAATGTTACGTTTAGTACAATTACAGTCTCATTCTAGTCAGAACCATTTTCATTCATTTTCAGTCTTTTTAGTATTAGCTTTTATATGAAGAATATTAACAGTATGAATACATTATCATTCCAACTAACCATTCTGTATTGGTTTGCAGTGTACATGATTGTGTTTACTAATGGACATGCTTTTTGTATTCTAGGAATGAGACCCACAGTCGAGAGGACTTTTTTCGTAAGAAATAAACACACCCAAGAGGAATTTTATTTTGACGCCAACATACATTCTACAGAAATTTCACTGCTTTGGACTAATAATCGTCCCACCTTTAAAAATTACCTTTGGGGAAACGGGCTGATGTATTCTCAAATCTAGCTGATCCATCCATGGAAAATGCATATTGCATGACAAAAAAGCAATTTTGCATTTTGTTAGACAATGAAATTGTAGAACAAAAAATGTAACTGGCTCGTAATCCACCTGCACGCTCAAGAAACAGACAGAAGTGTCAAGGGAAGATGACTCTTTCTACCAACTTATGAACTGAAATGTTTTAAAATGGCATCATTTCTGTACCTACATTTTATATGACAGAACCTACCACTCCAGAAGATGCTACAGGCCATACAAGAGCTCAGTATTTAACCATTCAGTAGATGTGCCAACCAAATTGCCAAGCTATCTCCATTATCTTACTGATCTTAATCATCTTGCCTGCCAAACAATAGTAACAATAAATGAACCTTAAATTTTAAAAAGGTTGGAATATAATGCGTACATTTGCTTATTAGGCAAGAAATATGCTTAATTTTTTTCCCCTTCGTTTTTACTGTATTTTCCCACCAATTATCCCACAATGAAGATGAAAACGCTAAATGTATAATATTTTTGTGTAAGTTAAAACAAAGATCGGAAGCTATTGCTTGGGAATCTTATCCTGTGGCACACAGATGGGCCACATCTGTACAATTAGCAGACCCTAACACTTGGCTGAGCCTTAATCAGTGCAGTGTGGACAGCGTCTGCGTGAATTGTGTGCTCTATCCTGTCAACAGCTGCAGTACCATCCATATGAAATGTTTTTCCACATTAGTGAAATAAAAGTGGCAGATGCATTTTTTGTGATTTTACTTTGTCGTCTTTTTAATAAAATATACCAATGGGGTAAATTCATGCTTTGTGCTTAGTATTTATTGTGTTATGGTCAAGGGAGGTTAATCTGGCGACGTAGCAAATGCAAACAGTTATGTTCCAGTCATTTCAAGCATGGTGCTTCACTGAACCAATAGCCATGACATTAACAAATTCAGTTTGTGAAATGTATTTTCTAATGTCTGTGGAATTATTGCCTCATCAAAATTAAAAGTAGCTGAATATAGTCAGCTGCAGTAGAGGGTCATAAAATAGTCACTTTTGTCTATGCAAAATGGAAAGGTAGGAACGTAGTGTGTAAAATTCTTTAGAAAAATCCACAACCCTATACTGGATAAATGGTTGCCAGTTGGATGGATGGACAGCCGTTCATATGTTCCAATCATGCTTCAGGATGTGCACAGACCATTTATTACACTGTAGAAAAACTAGCAATTTTAAACAAGCAAAAAGTGCATATTCCTGCTATTGAAGATCGTTTCCTTTGCATTGGTGCAATTCTCTACAGGAGCTATTTGTGATTACACATTTCAGAATAATTGATCTTGCACTGATGTCTCTTAAAATCTTAGTTTATATGGGATGATAGAAAATAGATTACCCTTACATATTGCTACCCCTCATCCCAAAGTTTTAACCCACAAACGCTCATTGTTCAGCTAATTTTCAGGAGAAAGGAGTAGTTGGAGGTTGTGGGTTTTGCTCAAGGGTTCGACAGAAAAGTCACTCTGCCCTGGGATTTGAATCCGCGACCTTCCAGTCACAGGGATAGTATCCTAATCTGCTGAGCCACACAGTGCCCCCTGCTGTGCTGTTCTGGACATGGCTGTGTTGAGAAATCAATCAACACTTTATTCACCATAGATTCAACTCATAACACAAAAAGCATACAGCCAAATTTCTATTTATTTTCCCTTTGGCATCTTTTGATCCTACAAATTATGTAATAGCTGCTAACATCAAGATAACTTCAATGTTTCTATTAAATCACTTGGGAAGAAATCTTTAAGATTTTTGGATTTAAACCCAATCCCAAAAATAAATTAGACTTTGCTTTTGAAAACTACTGCCATCGTGTCCATGGTGTACCCCAGCCTTGTGTCCTGTACTGCCTAGGATAGGATCGAGGCTCCATCCCATTGCATCCCTGACCAGGATAAATGACTGGAATGATGGAAGGACATAAAAAATCAATTATACTTGAAGGACTTCCTCTGAGAAGGACATGGTGTAAGTAAAAATGTGGTTTATTTTAGCATTTAGTATTACATTTAAACAAATAATTGTATCAGCAAGATTTCACTTTATGGCAAGAATAAATCAGATTTTGGGACATAGGAGAACACTGATGGGAGAAATATGAAGAAAGAAGTTCCAAAATATTTTTGCAAAGTACCAGATTTTTTATATCTACAATATGCCTTTTACCACCGGTAAATTCCAAGGTTATTGCTTGAAGAGAGTGCCCCCTGGTGTCGCAGAAAATAAGTATATATAATCAAGTAATACATTTAAATGTAAAATAATTTCTTTAATATTTAATTTTATGTCTATATAAATACACACACGCACACATATACATTTGTGTGTTTGTTTAGATAATTGAAAACCTTGAATTTCCAATATTCGGTTTTTTTGTTTGAATTTTACAAAAATAACGAGATCTACATATACATCGACTAGAGCAATCACGTTTATGTAATGACAATGAAAATGTAATTTGATTCGTTTTTTAAACGCTACAATTTTTCTGTTGCTGAGTTGCTACGGGGAGTCCATTCCCTACGTGGTCATTATGAACTCACTGCGCATGTTCAGAAAGTTACGCATGCCTGATTCGGGATCAGTCGTCAGACAGGCGTGATTATCTTTGGGCACATTAATTCAAATCATATATTGTTTAATCAAAACTCATTTAAGTGAAATGGACATGATATATCGTTGTCAAAGTACAAGCACTACAAAAACACAACCGTTAATCTAAATTTATTAACCTGTTATACACATTTGCACACTTTATAAAATGTGTGCAAATATATAACAGAATCACCGGCACTTTCACTTCTTTGTCGTGAGTGAATATCTACGCACCAAATTAAATTTATTTAACCAATATCTAGCAATCTGGAGACTTATTTTCTGTGCTGAGATTATTTTCTAAATGTCCATTGGTCAATGTGGACCCTACATTGGCGCTTAGAGGCCAACGGCAGCCATTTGCAATCAGTTTGCGTACGCGCATAGTCACTGGGCACTTGGACTACCGGTAGTTCCGTGCCTGCGCAGCGCGTCCTTCCGCCAATGCTCGTCCTCAAAGCCAATACTGCACAAAGTATTTATTCATTTTTGCTTTGGTGACTTTTCACGTGAGCTTCATTAAAAAGACACGTTCGTCCATTACAGGTAAGCAGAAATTTGTTGTTTTTTTTTTTCCTAAGAGTGGCGCCATGTTTCGGGATCCCACGGTGAGGCGAAGATGCCTGCGCGCTCACGATTTCAGCAGACGCTCGAGTTCGTGTAGAGGAGTTCATGGCTGTCCGGGTATTGTGCCGCTCGCTCGGGGATGCGTAGCGTTCGCATTTACGCGAGTGCCCGAAACACGCCGCTACCGCGCGAACGCCCCAAGTAGCCGCTGGTCGTGCCCGATTCCTCCCGTTATGTAGAGAGCGTCCAGCGCCCAAGCTTTTCAAAATGCATTTTTTAGCTGGGCGGGATCCATTTTTAGGATTTTAGAAGTATCTGGGTAGCTCGAAAAATGGCAAAGAGTAATAATATAATGGCACGTGGTCTTAATACAAACGTCATACTGCGGTGTGAAGTAAACTACAGTGTGCAACACAGAATCGTCCCTGAAAAGTAAAGTTTTATAAAAGATAGCTAGCCGATTAGCTATAGCCGTGCGATTGGCGCCATTAAAATCACTCAGTCCTTGACCCCCTTTGTCTTAGTCTTCCGGCTAGTAACGTTGCGGTACTCAAACCCCTTGCCCTTTCCGCTCGTATTCCCATACTTATCGACTGTACCTGTCGCTATTGTTGCATATTAATGCGGTGTGGAGTCCCCTGCCGCCACCGCAGGCCGTCCTCTCGGCGAGAGAGCGCCGCCACAGGCCCGTCCCTCCTCCGACGGGAGAGCGCCGCGGCTCCGCGAGGCTAAAGCCCAGTATGCGCGCGGTGTGCCCGACGCGCGCCAGTGAGCGCGGGGTGCCGAGGCCGCCGTTCTCGTGCGGTTTGCTCACCTGTGCCTACGGACCTGGGCAGCGCGTCGCCTTTTCGTATTTTAACGATTGGTTTTACTTTAGTTATTCGCGTTCATGTTGCGCGACGCCGGCAACAAAGTTTATCACGTGAAATATAAATGGGCTTAAACGTTTTCATGGACTGTAAACTTGGCTATAGAAACTTGTATACTGTTTTTATAATTCAGTTTTACGTATTTATTTTCTTAAACTGCGTAAATTCCAAATAAACGCTTGAACATTGTGGTCGTATTAATAAATTAACATTTTTATATAGTGGATGACGTATATATGCTTAAATATCTATAGATACGATAAGATCTACTAAGACGATGATCCCAGTGGGAATTCTTTGTATATCATTCCAGTAGGGAATTTACATTGGTTCTTTTAAAGTCTTGAAGGTTTAAGAAATATTATTAATTTTACATAATGATTCTTCCTATGTAGAATAATTCATCCCTTCTTCCTTTAACTGCTTATCCTGTTCAGGGTTGCTGGGTGCAATGTAAAATAGCTGATTTATTGTAAGCACATTATGGATGTTCTGTTAAATCGGTGTACAAATAATTATGAATGGGTTTCTGATTTTTTTATGTTCTCTTTTAGGATACTTTGCAACATGTCAGAGACAGTTAAATATGTTGATGATGAACACAAGACCATCTTTTTGAAGATACTCAACGAGCAAAGATTGGAAGGTGAACACTGTGATATTGCTGTGGTTGTTGAAGATGTAAAATTCAGGGCACATCGATGTGTTTTGGCTGCTTGCAGCAATTACTTTAAAAAGCTTTTTAAGAAGCACGAGGTAGACAACTCCTCTGTCATAGAAATTGATTTCATCCGCTCAGATATCTTTGAAGAGGTCTTGAATTACATGTACACAGCTAAGATATCTGTGAAGAAAAAAGATGTCAATTTGATGATGTCTTCCGGTCAGATTCTTGGAATTAGGTTTTTGGACAAGCTTTGTTCACAGAAACGCGACCTATCTCCACCAGAGGAGAAGACTGACCAAATGAATGCCAAGTATGCCTATGACATTGTCAAAATAACTATACCCAGTGAGGAGTCTCAAGAGAACCGTGACCATGATGTACAGGTCCTCGGGGACCACGAAGACAATCCTACGGATGACATAGTTGAGGAACCACACGCTAACCAAGATTTGGACAAATCCCCTAACAGCGCACTTAGGGTGCAGGAAGCGATTCTGAAGGAGCTGGCCACCGAGGACGTTCATAAGGTGAGCTGTTACGATCAAGAAGTAGAAGCCATGGAGACTGAGCCGAAAGACTTGGGCTCACACGGTCCTCAGACTCTTACGTTTGCCGACAGCATTGGCGAAGTCAAAGATGAGCAGCCGCCAGGATGGACGACTGCGGCCAACGACATGAAATTTGAGTATTTGCTTTATGGGCATCGGGATCAGCTCGCATGCCAGGTGTGCGGCAAGACATTTATCGACGAGAACCGCCTGAGGAAACATGAAAAGCTTCACTCTGCCGACCGGCCCTTCATCTGTGAGATATGTACGAAGGCCTTCACCACTCAGGCCCACCTCAAGGAGCACTTGAAGATACACACGGGCTTCAAACCGTACCGCTGCGAAATGTGTGGGAAGTCCTTCATCCGTGCGCCGGACCTGAAGAAGCACGAGCGGGTGCACAGTAACGAGCGACCGTTCGCCTGCCAGATGTGCGACAAGGCCTTCAAACACAAGTCCCACCTGAAGGATCACGAGCGCCGGCACCGCGGAGAGAAGCCTTTCGTCTGCGGCTCCTGCACCAAGGCTTTCGCCAAGGCCTCAGACCTAAAGAGGCATGAGAACAACATGCACAGCGAGCGGAAGCAGCTACCCGGCGGTGCCCTGCAGAGTGAGACCGAGCAACTGCAGGCAGCCGCTATGGCAGCCGAGGCGGAACAGCAGCTGGAGACGATGGCGTGCTCGTGACGGCGACCGCTCTGCCTGCGAGGCAGGGGGCCACTGTAGCTCTCATTTTGTCTTAGTTTCTTCTGGAAAGTGCTCTGACTAGAACCATTTTAACATTCAATTTACTCTTTAAGAAATTCATTCTAGTGATTGAATGCATAGCATTTGTATCTCTGAAATGTCTTTCCTATTCTTTTGCTGGGGTTAGGTTTCTTGTTTAGCATTTAAGATTTTTTTTTTCTCATAATGTTTTAGGTGATAGAAGAGTTTCTTTGGCATAGATCATACCAAAGCTGTGTCACATTTTCAGGCAGTCTCATATCTAGGGCTGCTTAGCCTTAACTTGGTTTACAATATATGTGCTGTTATACAGTACCAATTTTATCATCAGAAATTTGTAAATAAGTCTAATTTGTAGCATTAATGAGATGATTAACATAGATGCATACTGTATAGATTGATATGTATTTCAGCTTAAGTTTTATGTGTGATCCCAAAATGTATGTACTAGCTGAGGTGTGCAATGGGGGAAATAAACACAAACGAACGCTTAAACGACGCACTTTTAAATGTCTGCTGTACTAAAACCCACCTGCTACTTTCGTTTATGGTTTAGTTGCGTCCTCTTTAATGGTTACCAGGTGAGTTAGTTGCACTCAGAAGCAGCCCTGCCACCATGTGCAGTTTGGGTTTTCTGTGTTGCTTGCGGCGCCAAAGAGCCAATATTAGATTTATGTGAGCAACGTGCTGTATAGAAACTGAAAAACAAAAATTTATAACTGATGAAATATGGAAATTCACGCGGCGAGAAGGTTCTCGTTTTGTGGAAGTTTCATCTTATGTAGCTCCTGAGTCAGTCATTCGCACCTTAATCCACAGTCATTTAAAAAAAGCTTTGCCTTTTTGCCTGGTAATTCCACGTCTCATATGAAAGGTTTATGTTGAGTCGTTTCCACAAAGGCATATAAAATTCTGTACTCAAAAAGGTTTTTCATTAATAAATACCTGGTGTAGTGTGATAATACAGGCCAGTAATCCAAGCGGAGGTACACACCTGCTTATTTTAAAAGGATATTCTAGTACGTATTTTTTACATTCACATTTCATAAATGGTTTAGAGATGAAAGATTGATTGCTGCCCTAAACTTAATTTAGAAAAGGATTTATCTATGCAGTTTGGAACTAGGTGAAACAATCATGTTTTTGGTTTTGAATGGTGAGTGATATGACATTTTTGTTTTTCAAATATGTATTTATCCGTATTGGGTTAGATTGGTCTTCTCCCACCATTATTAAAAATACAAAGTTCTGCAAATAAGTTATTAATTTCATGGTTTCATTAATTTGACAAGCGGTAAAAAAATCTCCTTTCAGTATTAACTGTGCTTCTCCAGTTTGTTCCAGTGTATATGCTATTTTGTGATTACATTATACTTTGTACAATTATGCATGAGTAAATCTGTTATTTAGTATTCTGCTTTGTGAACTTGTACTTCACATAATCACATAGGCCGTAGGTGTCCCTGCACAAGGATGTCTGGGAAATGCTAAAAGGAGGAGGATAATGACAGTTGCTGGGTGAGAACATATTGTGTGTGTGATCTGAGATTAGATAAAACACATTGTCTAATTTTGTATGTACCTTTTGATTACACTGAAATATGAATTGATATGTTTAATATGTTTCCAAGGTATAGAGTGAGTTCTGGGGAACTGTGCATGGCAAGAGGAAAATGTGCTTGTAGAGGGTAATTTTACTTTTGACATTATTTTTGAGATGCAGCCTGCTTTGCAGGTATTTCAACTGCTGCTGTAACATTTATAGCGTGTTTCATTCGAGTACCTGAAAGTTAAGATGCTTTCAAAGGGTCATGAGGCATCAGGGAATTTATGGCAAAGTTGGTAACATTTACCTTCACTATTGAGCTGTAACTGATTTAACTGTTCAGGTGGAAGGAAGGTGTATCTAATGTATGCTTTCTGTATCAGTTATTAAATATCACAATGTTCTTAACCATGCAGGCTAGAATTTGATGCTCTCATCCTATGTATTCATCAACAAAATATGTTCTAGTTAGTTGCCTGTGGTTGTGTCTGCCAGAATTAGGGTTACATACGGCCTTCACTCTCTTGCAGTCCATCAAGAAAAACAAAGTCATGCAGACAACCTTCAAAGAATATGCTAACGCTTATTAATATAAACATAATTTGTTTATACTGCCAAACAATGTAATTTCTTTAGAACATGACTCAAATGAGGTTTCGCTCCACTATGTCCACCACTTTTTTCCTTCAGTTTGATATGACCAAACAGAAGGTTGATGATCATGAACAAAAAAAATTAATCTAAATGGGCTCTAAAGTCAAAAACTTGACAATCATTAGATGCGCACTTAACTGAAAACACTGTATTTTTTCTACCCTCTTCAAAAAAATAATCATGTATGGCAACAAAAGCCTTTCTGGACTTCCATGCATATAAATATTTGTATGTGAATGTGTACGTATGTATATACTCTATAGGCCTATATATGTGTGCATGCATGTGTATTGCTGTAAGTGTACGTATGTTTTTGTACTGTGATGAACCTTCCACACTCCAGCACAGTCATAGCACTTAGCTCATTGCCTGAAACTAATGCGCATGTGTTTAAGCAAAATTTTTGAAAACAAAATTGCAATTTAGATAAAGGGGATTCAGGTGGAAAATTAGTGGATTTGCACAAAGTTTTCCGTCATTATTTTTAGACAATCTTTTTGATCATTCCACCATTTGCGTTACTCAGCTTATATTTGTTTTTTATTATTTTGTGATTATTAAGGGTTGCGGACTCTTACAAGTCTGACGTGACACTCACACTTATATATTATATTATATGAATATCACTTAATAATTGAAAAAAATAATTATTAAAAATGTAATTATAATAAAATAACTTATTATAAAACACATATAAAATAAAAATAACTGTTGACCACAAAGAGCATCAAAAGTTTTTGCCAGGAGAAATTTGGACAGGCTTGCAGGGTTTGGGAAATCTGTTCATTGGACTGGTTAAACTGGAATAGGTTGGACACATTGACCAGCAGTATGTCTGGCAAAAGAAAGGCCAGGCTCATGACCTTAAGAAAGCCATCCCCACAGTCAAGCATGGAAGTGAGTCATTCATGATGTGGGGAGGTTTTTGGCTGCAGGATCTGACAGTCTTGATCGTGTAACTTGCACCATGGATTCTCAGAAATACCTGGCCAGTTTCGAGAGGAATGTGATACCCTCTGTTTGGAAATTGATCCTTGGTGATGATTGAACTCTCCAGCAAAACAAGGATCCCAAGCACACCTCTAAGTCAAAGGTTGATTGAGAAATAAATCCTGGCATGTCCTGAAGTAACCTTCTCAGTCCATGGATTTCAATCCCATGAAACATCAATGAACTGGAGCCTTCTACGCGTGAAGAATGGGCAAAGATTCCAATAGGTTAGTGTAAGAACATTGTCAGTACTTACTGAAAAAACTTACTAGCAATTATAACGGCTAAAGGATGCTTCACAAACTACTGAAGTTGGGGGGGTTATGGTTAAATAATAGTGTACATGCATATTTGTAAAAAGAATTAAATTTTTCAGATGAACTCAAAAGTTAAGTCAGTTTGGGATTTGTTTGAGGTAAGGGGGTTGAATATCTCCAGTTGCCGGTGTATGTGATATCTTTTGGGCCTCAAGTAGCTGACTTCAGCAGCTCACCAGCATGAAGTTACATTGAGTTATTTGAAATTTGAACGCATTTGACTAAAGGAAAAAAGTCTTTGCTGTGGAAATACTTGGCTGCAGTACCTATAGTAAAATTGTTACATTTTGGCATTTATTTGAGCAATAAACAACGTCGAGCCCGTTATTCTCTTATATGTTCTTGCACCTATTTGTACTATAATGTAATAATGTATCTGACCAGCAATGAATTTTCTTGAAGTTGAAAATAGTTAATATGTCTTTTCAGTAATATACAATGTCACTGAATTTGAGATTTTATTACTCTGGTTATAAGATTAATCGACTGCCAGCCCAAACCGAAACCTTTATAAGAAATGCACTTTAGTTGCAATTACGCATTTCACTCCATATGACTTTCAGCTCGCATTATAGATAGGTTTGACGAGTTGTCTGTAAGGTGAAGCAGACTGCGTTACGTCGGATCGCGAAGCAGGCAACGAAAGCCGTGAAGGGCAAACGGGGTTTATTCTCAGTGAAACAGACCCAGAACATGCAACGTCAATGACCGGACTGGGGAAACAGACTTGAACGCGGACTTAAATGCACAAGACTAGCCGAAATAACAGGACACAATTGTTCACAATTTGGAATTAACACGAGGTAACGAGGGGGGCATGGCACACAGGAGGACTGAACGCGCAGGTCGTGACAGACTGGCAATTTCCCGGTGATTTCAGTTTTTTTTTAAATAGAGTTGGGTACAATGGACGCCAAAGATGTAAATGTCGGTCGTAGCCTGTAATTCGTTTTCCAGCTCCGTTTAGTTAGCTTGTCGTTTTGATGTGAAAGAATCGTATTTTATCGATGACCACGTTACTTGATATGAGTGGATTCCGATTTAAATATCTTAAAAGTACAACACTTTATGTTCATGTAGTAACAGTTTCTCCACCAGATGGCAGCATTACCTTATGCTTCTCTTTCACAGTTTGGCTTCCGTTGCGGATAGACAAATTTGCTGTAGTAACTTGGGTATGAAGCATTGCCATTTCTGGTGTTCACGTGACACTTTCAATTGTAGTAGAACCAGGTGCGCGTGGTATCCCCACTCCCTTCGTTGACTCAAAGTGACAAACACCGGGGGCATTCCTGAGGATTGTTCTCAGTCCACCTGGGCCTGTCTGAGATCTGGAACCCAGTAAATTTGCTGACAGTCTCTGCTGAAGAGCGATCAGTGCTGACTGGTGTCTGACACTTGCTATGACACAATAATCTATTTTGCTTCACTAATATTATTTTGTTATCCTAATGATACCACACCACTAGCTCTGTCACCTCATATCTCCAAGTGCACCTATGTTGTCATTGGCAAAACTTGATGATACAGTTTCTTCTTAACTTGGCCATGCAGTCATGGGCGGAGAGGGAGTACAGGTTTTGGCTCATGCTGGTTTTATTTGTGACCTTCACTACATGGGGTATGTTTGTCAGGAAGACCAGGACCCAGCTGCAGATGCAATAATTTGGCACGGGTCCAGACTGCGACCATTTATTGAAAGTTAAAATTTCACGCGGTCACATGCAAGTGTATGATAATCATTAGGATGTTTTCTTCTGGCATGGCTAATTTAGCAAAATATGATTGAAAGTAATTTTTTTCTTCTTCTTCAGTGTCTTTTTTCTTGCTGATTTGGTCTTTCCCTACCTGCACTCAGGAGTTTGTATGCACACGCTCACCGATGATAAAACGCATGAATCCCTTTAGCTGTAGTGTTAACATGTTGCAAAAATGAAGTGGTCATGCATTCTGGGTGTGAGAAGAGCTTTAAAAATCTAATAACTGAGCAGTGCTCAGATTCTGATCTAGTGAGCCATTCCTGCCAGTCACAACCTTCTGAGTTTTAACCACATGAATGTTAAAGCCCTCCAGCAAAACAATGGAATCCGCGGGGGGGGGGGCTTCCAGCACCCCATCCAAGGTCTCCAAGAAGGCCGGACACTCTGGACTGATGTTCAGCACGTACGCACAGACAACAGCCAAAGCCCGTCCTCCGACTCAAAGTCGAAGGGAAGTGACCGTCTCACTCACTGAGGTGAACTCTAATATACAAGCACTGAGTTGGGGGGGCAATGAGTAAACTGCCACCCACCCAAACTCTCTCACCCAAGTTAACTCCAGAGTGCAGTCCAGTCCCTTTCCAGGGGTTTGGTTCCAGAGTCCGTGCTGTGCATTGAGGTGAGCACATCTAGATGGTATATTTCTAGCACCCACATTAGCACAGGCTTCTTTCCCACCAGAGAGGTCACATTCCATGTCCCTTAAGCAAGTTCTGGTAGCTGTTCGCCAAGGACTCTGCTTTCAACTGCCACACTATCAACAATGCACTAGATCCCTACAGCTCCCCCTATAGGCGCTGAGTGTATCAACGTGGCTCTTTTGGGCTTTGCCCAGCCGGGCCCTAGGGATTGAGACCGGACCACCAGGAGCTCACAGATGGCCTCCTCCCCAGACCTGACTCCAGGATGGGACCCTAGACTCCCTGTTCCGGCTGAGGCTTCTGTATCCATCTTGTTTTTTTGTCATCATGAGGGTCGTTTAAAATCACACTTAGTTGTTCGTAGGATCGTTGACCATACACAGGCGCATATACATATACAAACACACACACACATACACACACACACCCACACACATACACAGGCGCATAT
>JAODKF010000114.1:740937-761248 GCA_026779585.1 Mormyrus proboscirostris
CCCCCCCCCCCCCCCCCCCCCCCCCCCCCCCCCCCCCCCCCCCCCCCCCCCCCCCCCCCCCCCCCCCCCCCTCATGGGATTATGACATCTAAATGTATTGCCTCTGAGGTCATGTGATCATTTGTTTATGCATCCTGAACGTGAGCAGAGCTTTACGATGGTGGACTGGGGACATTAGCCTGGTCCAGGACTGTCTGTTGACTCTATTGACATAGATAAAAAGATGTTTGAACAGTGGTGGAAAAACAACTGTGACATCAAGGCATCACCAGAAACAAATTTGCACACTCACTTTAAGTTAAACGTCATGGAAATGATGCATCATCATTTAGCACTAGATACAGCTGAAAAAGGAAGACAAGTTTGAAGCTTTTGTCCTTGGAAACACTAGCGATCTTAAATTTTTCATGCGTCATAAAACATTTATGAAATGATATGGGATTTTAAGGTCTTGTGCAACACGTGAACAATTAATGTGACCTTTTGTTTCCAGTTTTGACCAACAAAATGAATTTACAGCAATTTTGCTCTGCCTGTTTTTAAAGTTAAAATGGTAAGAACTATTAAGGTTTTATTCTGACTTCGCAGTTTAACATAGAAAAACCTCTAATTGACCATGGGTTGGTAGGTAGGAGTCCATTAAAATGATTCAGAATTAGTTTTTGAAAAATCTTTTAACTTTTCTTGGTTCATGGGAGCCTTTCCCAGGATGGACTAAGCAGGTTATATTATGAGGAATGCCAAACCACAAGGCCCACACAATAATCATTTAGAGCAGGGGCTCCGTACTGTTTCTTCCCTGAGGGTCCAAGTTCCATGAGCCACAGAAAATCCACCATGTTTGAAAAATCCAACCCAAGGTCCACTGTGTTTGAAAAACATTTTGGCAAATGGGGAAGTATGGATTCAACTGTACTTTGGTCTGGATGTACGTCAGACCAATGATTTAGAGACCAGTATCCACTGAAAGCAGTGAGCATCTTTGCTGTGTGAGGATCCCCTGAGCATTTAGAGGATCTGCGCGCAATGCAGGGGTCGATATGCAAGGAGTAGGCACTCGAACCTACAACCCTGCACGTGAGCCACCACACCACCCATCCATTTTTGGGAGTATATTAAACCAATCATTGGTAGTTTAGTCGAATTTTAATATGGCAAAGGCTAAAACTTTTTCACTGACTTTGGTTTGTGACGGTTACATAGAAATGTATTGCTGTTGTCCTTAAACATCAAAAAAACAATAATGCAATAAAATGTTTAATTTAATTCTTGTAATAAAATTACTATTGGACTTCTATGAATAAGAATCTTGACAGATTTCTAATACATGTCTGGATCAATAGCATTACCTTGCACGCTGATAAGATACAGGATGCAATGTGAGCATCTGTGCATTGTCTGTGAATCACCATCGTGATGCTCGCAGTATCACCACTGGCATCTCCCTGCTCTACTGGCACAGTATCTGCAGCACTGGCATCCTCATTCCCTGCCAGTGGAGCCCAGTAAGGTTATGGTGCCAATGCTGTACTGCATTTTGTTACAGTGCTCCTCTCGCTTCTTTTGTACATCCTGTAATTGAAAGAGGAAATATTTATTATTTATATATTATTTATCTATCTATAGGTTGTATTTTTAAAAAAGAAATTATTACTATCTAGTCATTTACTCTGTTCTCAGTGGCAGTTGTTCACTTTTTGGTTAATACCTTATTACCCTGATATATATTTTTTCTATTATAAATACTTCTTTTTTCATGTTGATCTTCTTAGCAGTTTTTAATGCATTTCGAAGTCTGACACACAGTCATTTTTTCAAAAAGTGGCAAACTGCGTTTTTCAGATTAGTATTTGTAAGTGGCACATACCTCGGTTAACGAAGGTTTACGAACACAGCTGATGTAAGGCTTGGGTTCGCTTAGAATGTTATCAGAATGGATTTTGTAACAAACCACACAGTCTATCAGAGGCTATCAAGGGAAAAGAACATGGAATCAGAGACTGGACAATCTGCATATTAAAATGACTGAAAAGAGAATTTCTTTATGTTCTTGCATAATTTAGTAAATAATTGGTACTGTTATGCCAATGGCTTCCTTCCAATACTAACTTTGTCATTTCTGAATGTGCACCACTTAGCATTGGGGTCTTCTGTCCCTTTTGTACATGTTGTGGCTTTGGCGTAAAAATTGTGAGAGATGAACCAGGCACCAAACCCAGACTGAAAGAAGCAGATGAATATTGTTGCATTCATCATTGTAGCATTGCTGGCAGTATACATACAGTAGCCATATAACCTATAGGTGCATTTCTATTTTATCAAAGTTATCTATAAAAAAAAGTTTAGTTTGTCTTGTATAAAAAGAAATAAATGAACAGATTAAAGCATTTTCTTGGGGGAAAAAACGTTACCTCAGTGCTGAACTTTTTCAAACTTCTGAAGAAGCGAAAATGGTGCTGTGTACTTGAATGTGAATTGAGGTTTTGTAGAGCCAGATCGACTCCCTTCTTTTCCATGTTTGAAAGCTGATTGTAAGCATCTTGCCCTTCACTTGGGGCCAGGGAGGCCGCTATGAAGACCAGGACCAACAAGCTCTGGTTCATCTTTCTGTTTGTACAGGGAACAGCCGCACAGAGGGACTTTGACAGTCGAACTTTGGTTCTTCTGTGTGTTCGATTGAAGATTAACCAAACTTATTTGACTGTTTGCATCAACAGACCTACTGCTGACATGCATATTTGTCATTTATTCACTAATTTGTATCAAACATTGCCTTCCTTCATTTGATCAATCCTGCATTCTTCAGATCAGATTGTTTTCAAATCGAAAGTTAGTATATATATATATATATATGTGTATCATTTTTACACACCCTATTGCTGTGACTCTAATTTTTTGTGAGCAATGACCACATGTGTGCCACAGCTGCCAGGTTCTGCTCCTTCCAGTCACTCCTCTAAGCACAATATTTTACAAGATCCCTTTCCCAAGTTCTGTAAAGAAACTATATCTGTATGGTAAAAAATACCCAATGTGTTTCACCAGTATCCAATTATGAAGAAAAATAAACTGATATTGCACATTGTGAGTTATTTAGTCTGTTTTCTTAATCCAGCATCAGAGTTAAACATTAAATATTAAAGTTTGGGTCTTTCCAGAAGAATACCAGCCTGCTACTATATAAAAAAAGACGCAAAATTCAGATCAGTCAAAAATTTCTAAATACTAATATTTATTATTAAGGAATATAACTTTAAATATAGTTTTTATTTGAATATTTTTTCCATCAGTCTTAAAATCTGTTATGCCATTACATCGTGTAACAACAAAGTGTGTGCAAGAGTCGATTGTTTTATTTTTAATGAAGAACGCAATCACTGTATTCCATTTAGTATTACCTCATGCTTATTTTATAATATGTGACTTCGGGAAAAGTTAAAAATGAAAGAGGTTAGTTAGACTGCAACAGTGAAGAAGCCTTGGAGAGGGTATAACAAACAGCAACCCCCCTCCCCCAAATTCGTGGAGAGGCTACAGTATAACAGGCAACAAGCACCCACCCCCTTTACTGAGAAATGTTGCATCATGATAGGGCAGGCAGAATTTTGTGTTTGTGCAAGTTTGTGCTTGGCTTGAGACAAATACTAAGAATTCTGACTCAAGTGTTTTTGAGGATTTGCAGCAAATCGTCAGAAATGCAGAGAAGCTGCAAGACATCTATAACTCTCCTTGCCTTTGCAGAGCCACGAACATCCTGCAGTGACGCATCGCACCCTGGACAACATTTCTTTGGACTGTTACCAAGCAGCGGAAGGTACTGGGCAGTCAGAGACAAACTATCAGACTTTAGAATAGTTTTTACCCTAATGCAGTAACCAGGATAATCTGAGCACTAAAGGACTCTCACACATAACCCCCACGCACCACAGAGTCCTTCTATTATTCGCATTTGTACTTTTGCATATATTTATCAGCCATTTTGTACATTTTGCTTACATATTACAGTACATTACTACTCATGTGTTTTTGTTTGCACCGCTTGGGGAGTTGCTAGCTCAGTGTTGTGCTGTTCTGTACTGTCACAATAAAGAATTGAATCCTGAATATGTAACATCTCGACCTTAGTTTGCACTGATTTACGCAGCTGAATGTCGCTTTGCGGTTAATCCTCTTCTGTCATCCACCCCTTACAGCAATCTTGCTTCCAGCTACTATAAATCTAAATTTGACTGTAACCAACAGTACATACAGTTCCTTACTGTAACTAAAACAAGGAGGTGTGTCAACATCGGGAACACGTTTCCCCAATACACTGTAAAAGAGTGCAGAGACGAGGATTGTAGTGTGGTTGTTATACTCTGTTCCTCCACAATAATAATAATCTCATATCCCAGCCATGTAAGGCACCTCGAGAATGATGTTATAAGGTGGTGAGCAATATATGGTGAACCACCGAGATGGACTGAGCTATTAATGCAACTATTCCCTCTGCTTAAATTGCACTAGCATGACACACACATCATGCACATACACGCTCAGACAGAGACATGTCTGATTTAGTTTTTAGGTACACATAAATGGCATGCGTGCAATGGGAAAGAAGTACTGACCATAGAAAATGTGACACGTGTGATAAAAAAAAGAGCGAGCGCCTGACAGAAAGTCACCAAAGCAGACAATGTTGTAATGTCAGAATGAATTGAACTGTAACTACCAAAATATACGATTAAATATGAAGAAGGAATAGCATTACGTTTTGGAAATACCCAAGCGCTCATCTTAAGAGATTTACGGTAAGCTTACACTGAACAGTGACCGAGGCTAGAGGCGGGATCCAAATGGTGAAAGATGTGTGTAGGTTGAGTAAAAGGGGATGGCTACTGATAAAAAAAAAAAATCGTTTCAATAACAATGCGGGCTTTAGAGCGTTTAAGGCGTTGAATTTAGAATATGGTTCTGTGCGCCTACAGTACGCATGTAGCTCTCTTATTGTATGCAACAAATTAAGTCGTGATCAGTTATTTTATAAGCTAGTCGGTATAATAGTTGTTACGCAGCTTAATTTATATATGCATGTATGTGTGTACATATACATTCATATATTGGTTGTAAAGTATCGTTGTGCATCGCAGCTGCATCCATGCAATGTAATTGTGTAATTTAGTGTCCGCACGTCGGCAACTATGTTACACCGATGATCAAGTGGACTTCTCAGTAGTTACATGAAGAGCAAGCAACGAAAGTAATAAAGAGAAAATAATATGTTACTGTAATTACAAATAAGACAAGCAAACGGCCTAAGATGACTATGCCTGTCCCGGAGAGGAACTCGGGCTCTGGGGTAAAGGAAGAGGAGAGTGAAGATGAGAGCGAGATCCTGGAGGAGAGCCCCTGTGGCCGCTGGCAGAAGCGGAGGGAGCAGGTAAGCGTCTATCACCGGCCATATAATACGCATATATTTGTGCTGCAGCAGAACTTCGGAGTTCGTAGATGAATGTGTGCTTGTGTGCGGGGCGGGACACGGCGATTAATAAATGACTGATAGAGCAGAGGTTGGTAGGTGGGTGGGGGAGGGCAGGGCGATTAGTAAATAACTGATACCGGCTTCTGTCACCAATGTGGTGCGATTCTTTGTTCACACACACTTGATCGTAGACTATTTAGATGTAGTTGTTATTTCTGTGATAGAATCTGCTTGTAATACACTTACAGAATATGTTCTAAACCCCTGATCCGCCCCTGCGCACGCTTGATTTAAAGCTGAAGTGATAGAATGTACCGTCATAAAATGCCGCGGATACATTATACAGGCTATTCCGGTCTTGGTTGCTGTTTCAGCGCTGTGTCTGATACCTATAGCTGTACGTTGCCTGTTGCCTGCCATGTTAAAATTGTAAGCTTAATTGTGACTCGTTTCTGTTTTCATAATGATTATTTCAGAACTCTGGGAACCAATTTCTGACTAAGTTTATATTCAGACATTCTTCTCAGTGGCTCTCTTTTGAAGTTTCCGACTAGTCCCACTACCCCAAAACACCAAGTTCTTCTGTTACTTAAGTTATTTGTGTGTGTGTGTGTGTGTGTGTGTGGGGGGTGGGGGTGGAGGGGGCATGTGGCGCCTTTTTCGTGTGCTAAACGTAGAACCTTCTGTGACATTCAGTCAGGATGACCTGCTTGGTAGTTCTCATGTACACAATGGCTGATCTTCCATTACGGGTCAGGAAACTGGCACCTGTGCCCTCAACCTTTTAAAAAAAAACATCTAAATTTTTTAGCGCAACTGAATCATCATGGGCACCTCATTCATATACGCACACACATGCCTGCATGCATATACACACAAACTGTTGACAGTGCTTCTTCACTCCTGCCCTGGAGGATATTTTGGTTTCACTATCATCAGCAGTCAAGAGCTGAGGTGGCTTCCGTCATAAGCATCCCTTCTGAGAAAATGTGCTCCTTCTTGGATTGCAGGCCAAATGTCTTAAAGAACCTGTGGTGAATTTTATGTTGTTATTGTTATTATTGCTTGTGTTACACATTACACACATCAACTACACTTATGCCTCTGCCAGTCAAGAGCACTTATCTAGACTCCTACTTCACTCAAATAATTGTCCATCCACATCTGTCCATCCATTCATTATTCAGCGACTTGTCCATTCATTCATGTTCAGCTTTGTTTCTATGAATTTGTTCTTTGTCAGCAGTAAATTTTACATGGAAACTTTTTCTGCTTTGTTGATTGGATTTCAGGTACTTACTAGATATCTTGCTAGAACCATTTTTGTATTATTGGAAAGGCTTCAATAAAAAGCGTTAAATATCTGTCCATATATCAGGGTTACATACCCTACAGAAGAAAATTACCATTAGTTAGAATAGAATCCCAAAATAGGATGGGGAACTAAAACGTTTCATCAGCAGAAAGGACACATGCAGACACAGTAATAAAAAGATAGTTTATTAGTTTGTTTTTAAGTCTTATATTTCCAGGTTATTTAGTCATGAGTGACAGAAATTAGGCCTTGCTGGGCAACTGAGTAAATTCAGGGAATATATAAGCAGAATAATAACATGTTTTGTTTAAGATTGTAACAATGTGAGTAGGACTAGTTTCAGAATGAAGCTGGATTTGCCCCCTGAGATTTGCGTTTTTTTGTACTGTAACTGCCGCTGTGTGGTCTGATGGAGTTCAGCCCTCCATCTCACAGTTACAGCTGCAATTTCATAAAAGGGAATTCAGTGCAGTCAAGTTTACACATGACATCATAGATAAATTTAGAAGCAGACGGGACTGAATACTTTTAGTTGAAACTGGCTTGTTGATCTAGGTAAGATTACTACTCGGAATCTTATGTCTGCTGGAGTGTCATTATACATTTTAGACATACAATGCATGTCCTCTTACAGAAGTACTGGGTAGTAAGTGTGCAGACGTTTTCTTTTTAAACAAAACCTTTGAGGTAGAAGGTCTCTTTGGAACACTTATGACTGGGGCATACGGCAGCATTTATTTACAACAGGGGTGGGCAGTCTTATCCGCAAAGGGCCAGTGTGTACACAGCTTTTTGGGATAACATTTAGGTCAGCTGTTCAAATCCAGGTGTGAGGATTCTTCAGCCAATCAGTCCTTTAATTAGTAATCTAATTAGGGAGTTGCAACAAAAACTCACATACACAGTGGCCCTTTTTGGATAAGATGGGCCACCCCTGTTCGAGATTATGAAAGTTAAGCAGTGGGTTTAGATTGATGTTAAGTAGACTAATCACACTGAGTGTAAACTTGAATCCCTTAAGTGCATATTGTCTTCATTTGGTGCTTTTTTTTTTGCTAGAGTGATAACGGTAATAGGAACAGCCCAGCTGTCACTGTCGTCCATGATTATGTTACTTGGCATGGAGAAGCAGTTGTAGGGGTGACTGAGCCAGGACCTGGGATCACTTACTGCAGCTCAGCGGCTTTCAGATGAGGGCCATCGCTGTTGTCTGGTGTGACAGAAGCATACTAGGCATGTCTCTCAATACCAAGAATACTAAGATTGTACTTGTGGTCTTGGCAAGACCGGGCTTGCAAACTTGGCTCTCAAGTTCAGACACAATGAATCATGGGATTGGTCTTGTTCGGTGAGGATGCAACTGATGTTTCCTTCATATCTTTGTGGGGTGGGGGGACAAGAATGACATCCAGGGATTTTCTCTGTACTTTTTGAGTATCGCAACTGGCCTTTGGCAATGGAGGATGACGTAAAACAGATACACGAGAACACAAGTACATTCAAGTACTCATATTGAGAAACACTCTAGATCTGTGGTTCCTAGCATAGGTTCCTCAGGGACCCCCAGACAGTCCCTCCCAGCTCCCAGCTCACCTGCACCAGGTATTCGGTGTTCTTGATAGGCTGAGAGTTGGATGAATGACATGGTTCTACTGCCCGATAGCCAATGACGGTCCCTATGCTCGGCCTCACACTGGCAAGCATGTGAAAGTTCTGTACAATTTACATACATAGAAGTGGTGTGTGGCTCAGTGGATTAGGACGCAGTCCCTGTGATCAGATGGTTGCCAGTTCAAATCCCTGAATCAGCAGAGCGATTTCGCCAGCGGGCCCTTGAGCACGGCCCTTAACCCGAAACGCTTCAGGAACCGGCTGATCCTGGTTTCACAACAAATGAATGTCACTTTGGATAGAAGTGTCTACTAAATGAAATACATTCAAATAAAAGAGATGCGATGCAAATGCTCGGACATTTTGCAACAGTTAACATACAGACACACACAGAGAAGAGCCCGTATACGTAACCTGCCATCAGCTGTAGTATGAGTGATCCTGTCACAGTTGCCTGTGCTCAGGGGGGATTAGCAAGCGGCCACCATTTCACAAAGAAGCATTAAAGCATCCAGCACGTTCATGTCCTAGAGCGACACTTACTCTCTGAGGAATGTAGTACTCTCTATACTCTGCAAACGAGCTTGCGTTGGCAGCTCAGGGAGAGCCTCCTGCCTGCTTGTGCAATTTAAGGCCTGTTACAGGCATGTCATCACCTCCGGATGCCTGCTTCTCTTTCGAACAGCACGGCATTTCAGCGTACCGCAGAAACGCCGCATGGAAAACGGCGTACTACAGTACACCACAGTGAAGCTCTGCTTCCTTAACGCCCTGTGGAATGACTCTGTTTTGTGCAATGGCGCCAGTTAACATTTAATCATATTTCACCACCAGGGTGCCTCAGTAGGTAGTGGTTTTACCTTTGACCTCCAGGTGTTGTTGGTTCAGATCCTGCCTCCACTGTACATATATGTGCGTGTGTGAGTCCCAGTGACGGGCTGCAGTCTCGTCTAGGATGGCTTGGGTCCCAAGCTGCAGGAAAGTGAACAGGACTTTTCGTTCCAGTTTGTTGCATGTTTATTTTTGTCTAATTCCATCTGTATTTGTCTCTTAGAGCATATGGTGGGATTTCAGTGGCCCTTCTGTGCTGTATTTGAATGATGAACGAATGAATGTTACATTTACTGTACATAGCGCTTGTCAATACACCTTAAGCACTTTTTAAAGACGCAAAGGGGATCCACTTAAGCCACCACTGTGTAGCCCCCACCTGGATGATGCGACGGCAGCCATTCTGCACCAGTACGGTCACCACACAGTAGTTAAGGCGGTGAAGGGGCAGGAGAGAATTCACCAGTTAGATACAGGGGATGATTAGGAGGCCAGATTTGAAAGGGCCACAGGGGGCAATTTTAGTCAGCACATCAGGGTACCACCTCTACTCTTTTGAAGGATCCTTTATGATCTCAGAGAGGCAGGACGTTGGTTTTACGTTTGCACCATTTTTACAGCACAGTGTCCCCATTGCTGTACCGGGCATTGGGATCCACACAGACCACAGGATGGGCTTAACCTGTCAGTCACACCAACACCTCCAGCAGCAACCCAGCCTTTCTATTTCCTTTTTGAAATCCCTCTTATTGTCTGGGTCGTCCTTTGCGAACATATCGATGTGGGATAGTGATTCTCAACCCATGGGCTGTGACCCAAATTTGGGTGGCGGCAAGTTATGAAAGGGTTGGAAATGTAAGCATTAACCTAAATAAATGGGTCTTAGGTCTGCAAATGCTGAGCATTTACTATAACTAATGAACACTCAACGAATCCAAGAAGCCAAACTGCAGATTCTTAATTTAAAATTCACTGGCGCATCTAGTTAGATTTGTGCAATAGGCATTGATTGGTGTAAATTGTAGAGTGCACTGTGTGCTCGATCATAGCGTTAATTTAAACCCATACTTGATATAGGGTCGCGACTGAGCTGGCATGGTAAAAATTGGGTCACTGTGCAAAAAAGGTTGAGAATCTCTCGTCTAAAGAGATACATTTAGCATACGGTAACATTCCTTTCCAAAGGCATATAAGCAGATATAAAACCCTTTAAGCCATTTTACTTTAAATGACTTCGGTTGCTTTACCAAGACAAAGATGCCAAACGGTTGTCCGAATAACTAGTCAAACAGACAAAGGAACTGACAAGAGATACTTGATGTAATAGGTGGACGTGAAACAGTACCTCGGAACTCAAAGATGAAGGAAATACTATAGCAAAAAGGCTACAGAAGAAATGCTATCAAGGTATTGTTTTTATATAGTCCCCATGGATTTTGCAATGCCCAGACATGTCAACAGACAACAAGGGTGGGGTGGCATTTAGCGATGACACCTCGATGGTGAGGTGGTTATGATGGATGGCTAACGGGCTGCCAATCTGGGAGAGCCTGAAATACTTTGTGCAATGATTACTAAATTGGAAAGAATAAAGCATTTGCCAATATCCTGCATCCTTCATAGAGAAAACAACACAGTTTTACACCGTATATGTTTTTCAGCCTGCCGGTTTAAGACATCCATCCATCCATCCATTCATCCATTTTCTGTACCCACTTGTCCTATTCAGGGTTATGAGGTTCTGGAGCCTATAACTGAGGCTATGGGTACAAAGCAGGGAATAACCCAGGGCAGAGCGGCAGCCCATCGCAGGGCACACTCACACACCATTGACACGCACACACATTCATACTTATGGACAATTAGATAACTCTACTTCACCTTAGCATGTGTTTAATAGGGTGCCAAAGAATGTTTTAATTGTTCGGTTCCCGTGCTTGTTTGTAAATCTTTAAATTGTTATATTGAAGTAGCTTGTTTGCACTGCTTCGCTGTTTTTATTATCATTACTTTGTTTTCTATCCTTCTTTATGCTGGTTAATCAGCTTCCTTTTGGAATTTAAAGTGAACAAAATCCAAAAACAATTCCACATGAGCAATAGGTGCAATAGCAGTGACCCCAACAGGTATTGGGGTGTAATAACAGTGACCCCTACAGGTACTGGGGTGTAATGGCAGTGACCCCTACTGGTCATGAATATGTGATAACGATTTCATCCTACAGATTTTTTGAATTCAGTAGTGTATAGTCAGCCCCTGCTTCCCAGGCCTTATTTTCCAGAAATTCAAAGGGAGCAATTTTTAAGTCTTTTTTTTGTATTTAATATCCCAGTCTGTTACTTAATTTTAAGTGCAATTCAATTTATTTTTGTATAGCACCTTTCACAACAGGGTCATCCCATGGCACTCTACATGGATATGTTGTGATACATTAAACATCATTAAAGAGAGTAATGCAGAATAGGAAAAAGGAAGGAAAGAAATTAAATAAAGAAAGCCAGATGACAACAGAGGAGAGGAATCAAAAACTCCCAAGTAAGGAGAAGGAAAAACCTCTGGGGGTCCAAGGTCAACTGGCTGCCCAACCCCCCCGCGCGCAGTAACATTACTGAAAACAGAAGAGAGTGGACCTGCTTGCTAAAAACTAGGTGTAAGCTGTGATTAAGGATCAAGACAAAGTCCATCAATGAGTCCAATATCCACGCTGGCCTGTGTAGGGTGACCAAAGTCCATCAATGAGTCTGTTCTCCATGCTGTCCTGTGTCAGGTGGCACTGAAAGCTGCTCCCACGATAATACAGTTCGTAGGTCCCGTTCCAATGTCACCCTTCCATGGGACTGAACCAGGACTCTAGCTCAGATGGTGCCCACCCCAGACACCATCCAGACATGTGGGAAGGCAGAGAGCATGGACGGCCAAAACATGCATTGACACATAAATCGACATGCATAGTAAATAAAAATAACACGTACAGCAGCATCAGCAGCCATAGTTACGATGTGTTCGGTTGCGACTAAGCTAAACCGAAGTAATAGGTCTTCAGTCAAGTTTTAATGACTGAGACCAAATCAGCATCCCGAACATAGGCTGGTAAACCATTCCACAATATAGGGGGCCCATAGCTGAATGCTTTATCTCCAGCTGTCACTTTATTTATATGTGGAATGACAAAGAAATCTGCACTTGATCTGATTGCAGGTTTCCTTGTCGTTCCACATGTAAATAAAGTGAACCTAAAACTTAAGCAAACCTATGTGTCCTCAAAAGAAATGTAGGCATACTTACAGATTGACTAACTTAGCAAAAACCTTAAAGCGTTCCTAAAAAATGAATCGCATTTACCCAACATATCCCTAATCCTCAGCGCTAACCTTCTGCCCTGATAACATGCCTACATCTAGACAGATACAACGTTAACATTTCCTGGATAACCGCTGGAGACAACAACGAAAGAAGGGGCTATCTGCCAAAACAGTACCGAAGAATAAAACAGGAACACGAATTTCTGTAAGGAGAAGCATAAAACGCAAAATGAGTGTTGTAGCTGCAAGGAGATATCAGGGAAGGCGCTGACACATCGGCAGGTCAGGAACCGGTCACTGGTGAATAGAGGCATCAAAAGCCTGTGCAGAGGGGATCTGGATGGGACAACCTGGAGCTGAGTGCAGCTAATAGGCTTTGCCTTACAGGAGCACGATATGAGCGTAGGCACTGACATTCATTAATCCAGCAATTTCACTGAGAGTTCAATGGATGTTTATTTACCGAGCAATGCCTTTGGCACATGACCATTAAAAGGATCGGTTAGTAAATACCACGGTCAGCGTTTTACTTTTCCCGCACGGATATATTTCAGTCCTGTCCCTGGCCCAGGCGTTTACGGTGCTGCTCCCTATGTTATTATGGGGTGCTGACAGATCGCTCAGTGTGTGTGTTTTCACCTGACAGAAAATTATTGGTAAAGTCACATGGCTTTCTGGAATGTAAACCTCAGTTTATTTAATTTACTGTAAATCGAGTTATAACGATGTAAGACTTCCACCCATCCATCTTCCATTAAAACGTATCTAGTACAGAGTCAAGTATAGAGATAACAGATTGCATTCATAGCATGCATAGCAGATTCATTGCAGACATACCAAATACGGTACAATTTAGGGGTGCCAATTAACCTAACTGTATGTCTTATAATTAACCCGTAATGAAGAGTCAAAATGATGTTTAAATGACCTTCTTGGTGATGTACACCTGTCAACGTACGTCAGCCTCTGAAGTCACTCCAGTATTTGCAGAAACCATCTAATGTGCCAATATATTTTTTGACTTGACCACTATGCCTCACTTGTATTGCCAATCAAATACCTCACTGAGTTAACTAATCCAGTTAATTAACCAATTGAGCTGATGGTGAAATGTAAAAAAATACACGGAATGGCTTAGCGGGATTTGAAGCGGTGTTCATCTAGCCATCTAACTAGGTATCAATAACTTTTTGGAGAAAAAGGTTTTTTTTTTTTAGTTTTTGTTGTTACTGTTCATTTGTATATATCCTACTGTTGAACTGTGCTTTTCTCTCAGCAAATATGGAGTAACGACATAGATTATTAGCTTTAAACATTTTCTGTGGCAACCTAAGACATTTGCACAGTAGGTATCTGTGTAGATCTATGTATACCCTGAACCTCGTTATTATTCTATTGCTCTGAAAAGACCTAGAGAGCCCTTCCACAGGATAGGCTCCAGACCCCAACAGCCCAGCACAGAACAAGCGCGTATAGAAAATGGGTGGAGGGATGGACCTACACAGCTTCTTAGACTCCGTAACACTTCTGCTTTTCCTAGCTTCGCTGTGCTGTCAAAGTGTGTATTTGCATATTACAGACAGTCCCACCCCATAATTACTCATAAGGAACAGTAAGTAAACAGAGACCTTCTTTTTTTTTTGCAAAAACATGCATGCCTCTTGCCCTAACCCTACTCCAAGAGTGTCCCCCCCCAGGTGTTTTGTATGGGCAACTATGGAAGTCAGTATTTTGTTTTATCTGTTGAGTTGCGTAATTGGCCTAATTTACCTCAAAGAAGACGTGCTTATGAAACGTTTTAAGTAAAATGTTAGATTCACCTTGTGAGAGAGGCAAAGTCAGCACTGGTCTTCTTGAGGGGGTGCTTAAATCTTTTGGGAGCCTTTTTATTGAACTTTACCAGAGAAGGCTATGAGTCTGTTTCAGACTGATGAAGTGCTTGAGAAATCGTCAGTGGTGCTGGTATTGGGAAGTGAGAGAAGTGAGTTTTCATATTTCTTCCATATTTCCTGCTAACTTAGGAAAATCTATTTACAGGCTCTGGAGGCACACCCTGTGCAAGATGGCCAACCATGATTTTTAAAAATGTACACAATGTGTCATTACCTTGTTAAAGTGTGTATTTCTAACAAGCACTTCTCTTTAGTAATGGCACTGTGGTTCAATGGGTTTCACTGTAGCCTCACAGTAGTGCACTTGGTTATTTTTCCGTGTTTTGTCACAGTTTTTCTGGCTGCAGGCCCAATACTTGGGGTTTAGGTGAATTGCTGTTTCTAAATAGCCCATAGTGTGTGCTCCGCACTTCTGGGATATCTGGGATAGCTTCCAGGATCACCATAGACATAAAAGTTTTTTTTTTTTTTAAAGCACCTGAAAGGATGGATTATTGTTGTTAAATTTAAATTTCATAAATCTCCCTGTAATCTCCAAAATCTGTGGGATTTATTTCACTCTAAAAACAGCACAAATATCTGTGTGTTACCGTAGTGTTTTTCTTGCCATATCATAATTAATCATCATAACCCAGGGATTGTCAGACTTGTGTACTTATCAAAACACTCGTGTAAAGACCTCTCTTCAAAAATGCTTTCTTGTAAGAAGGGATCGAGTACAATAGGCCGTTCTGCTGAAATGTCACATGGCTTTCTGAAACATAAACCTCAGACTGAAACTCGAACAAAAAAAGCACACACTTCCGCTATCCCACAGAACAATCCGAGTTATGTTACTCTGACGAATTCTGTTCAGCCCATAGTCGTGCTAAAAGCTATAGGGTCCCTTAAAATGTGGTTGTTGTCCAAAGCCATAAATAACTACAGTTGTGGGCACTGTGGGTTCCTTCAGAGCACCCGAGTGACATGTATATATAGAAGCTTGGTTATTTACTTAGTGCCATCCAGGTATATTGAGCTACTCCTCGGATCTTGGCTGTCATGCTGCTTGTTTAGCTCGGCCCGTGTTTGCTGGCGTTTCATTATGCTTAATATAGCGTTCACTGCAATGGAAACCTGATGAGCAACAAGGTAAGGCCCACTAACCTCGGGCTAGTTATGTTTAATGTTTTTACATTGTGGAAAGGGCCTATGGTGTCTTCCCAGTGCTATCAGATGTAGCAGAAAGTTAAATTGTATAACCGCGCGCATTGACTGACTAGATTTCAAAGCTTCTCATCTCAGAGCAGCGTGTTCTATGAGTTTCTGTGCCATTGGAGATTCCAGACCACGTGTTTCCAGTGCCTTATCTAGTTCAGTCAAATGGACAGTTATTCAACACCAAATTGAATTGCTGTGTTTTTTGTAATCTGTGATGGGTTGTCTTGGGTTATGCCCTACCTTGAGCCAGCACCCCCCACCCCCCCCCAGAATAGGTCAAGTTGCTATAGAAGGTGGATGGATGGATGTTTTTTTTTGTTTGATGTTTTGAGTAGCATCTTGATACTTTGTTTTTTTTTTAATTACTCTAGCCGTTGTTCTTAGAAAGGGATTCCATTTGCAAGGTGTGGATTAACATCGACGCTCATTAAAAATGACTTACTTAGTAATGAGATTCTGGTGTGTAGGTTTCAGGCATCTACTTCAGTAGGTTTGTGATCTGTGATTGTATCCAGAAGGTTGTAGGTTCAAATCCCATGGTCGTCAGAGTTATCATGTTGTTGTTGGGTCATCTGCTGCAGAAGTGCAGGGCTTTCCTTGGTTTTAAGTTTCTTTGGACAAAAACATAAAATGATGGCTTTGCTCAAATATCTGGCCTCTGTACTGCAAACTCCTAACCCTAAGCCTCACATTGTGCCTCCTCTGACAAAGTTACTCACAAACATCTGGGCTCTGAAATGCGAAATATGTCCTTCCACTCCCAGTGCTGTTACATCTAAAGAATAACAAACACCTATAAATGGGATTCATGTTTATTGTCTTTTTCTAAATGCCTTTGTCGTTCCTTTACAGATGGGGGGTGTGTGTTTATTTGGACAGAGGACATTTTGGGTAGGACGTGCAGTGTCATAGGGTTAGTTTTTTTGTATTTTGTAATCAGAAAGAATGGACATGTGTAAGGATGATATGTGGACAGTGCTGGTTACACTTTTTGAATTACATTCATGTATACAGCTCTGGAAAAAATGCAGAATTTTAAAACAATCTGCATTTTTAAATCCTGGTTTAATCCTGGCTCTATTGACAGAAGGCTATGCTGAGCAGCAGGTTGCGTCCAGGTTCAAAATTTATAAGACTGCAGTACAAACGAACAATATGAAACAGGAGACACTGGGAATGACCAGAAACCAACCAGGTAAAGGGCAGAAGTGACTTTATAATGCCAGAGACGACTGTCAACTCATCCAGTAGTGTCTCATGAATTGGACGATGATCAAATGGAATGGGAAACGTTAAGTGCAGGTGTGAAGTGCACTGCTAGGACAGTTTGTATCACGCTACTTGAAGCAGACTGAGGACCCATAAAGGAAGGAAGAAGCCCTTCATTAATGAGAAACAGAAAAGAGCCAGGCTGCAGTTTGCAAAGTATATATTCATAGATGCACACCCATAAATTGAGAAATGAGTGAAATGAAAATTGTTCCTGTGGTCTCTTCATTTTTTCCAGAGTTGTAGATACAGTGAAATAGTATAATATATAGTGTGATATTCAGCATTCTTGTGCCTTGACGTCCTGCCACTATGTTAACATTTCAAAGGCCTTGACTCTAGACTCAGTTGTCCTGTTTTATCTGATCTGACACCTTTGACAGTAGGCACAAGGAAAGCCACTGTACTCAGCATGTAAAAGGCACAGCAGTGAGCTACTGTAGAACAATGCCTTTTGTTCCAACAGACCAAACCCTCCACCCTGGTTACAGTAGCAACCATTGATGAGCTCATAGTGACTTATTACATGGGGGGAAACATGGATGACATCACTCTACCCTATTCTGTTCCTTTTCCTCTTCCCTGTCTTCCTTTAATCATCTTCACCATTGCATACTCATGCCTGCCTGGAGCACTGGAGGAGCTTCGGGTGGCATGTAGGCATCTGGTGGCGTGTCATTCACCTACTAAGCATTACAAAGCCTGGTTGAAGAATAATTATTTAGCCTTGGGTACAATAGCATTCTTCATCAAAGCAGGTACTGACCAACAGGCAATGACATTCTGTCAGACTAAATTATTAAATTCCTGCGTTCATGTGGAATGTGCTTTTTAATTCAGAGTATTAAGTTACTTCTTACTAATTGTCAATGGAAGAATGACTTACTGGACCCAAAGTTCTGGGATAGCTGGAATGTGGTAAAGTATATTCAGCTGATGGGTGTGTGAGATTTGCTTCATTTGGGTGGTGAATGGATCCAAATTACACTGGGATGGGAGGACAAGGCAGGTACATTATGTGGGTTTGGAGTAATTAGAGTGGAGAACGCTACACGGCCATGAAAGCTGTGACTTGTGGGAACTGAGGAGGGGAGCAGCAGGGAGATTGGCGTGGGAAGCAAGATGGCCCTGCAGCCTAAATGTGGCTCAGGATCATGCATCAGTCTTACACCTGTGTACTGTGCACTCTCGCCATTTTCCCGCTGATTAATGACGCAAATAAACGGGCAAAAGGGGGCAAACTGGGCTAACAGTTAGAAACTTAGACTGCTGACTTGTTCCGTATTTTGTTATTGGTATAAAAGATTGAATGTTAATTGCGGAAATTATCTTTAAGTGGTGAATTTGATGCTGATATGATGTCTTTACCCTACAACCCTGAAAACGGATAAGGAGTTTCGATGGACGAATGCATCTCCTTCTTATATTCTAACTGTCAGGACGGGGTAATACTTAATTATGCCTTTAACAGGAGTTTAAACAAACAGCTTCCCAGTTGTGGTTTCAATTTCATACTGTAAGTGCCACACAAGATTCAAATAAAAACTTTGTTTAATGAAAGCGATTGAAACAATACATATTGTGCGCACCATGTACATTTTTTGGGGGATCCGCCTTTGTACATTTCAGTTCAAACTGCAAACATTTTTATAACATATTATAGAATAAAGTGAAACATTATTTTCTACTTTATTCATGCTGCTTAAAGTCTTCATAAAAAGAGCTTATTTTTAGTTGTATCAGTCGTAGTGGGGAAGTTACAGCTGGAACAGCATTGCTTAAAAATTCAGTGATCCCTCTCTGTCTCCCCCTGTAGGTGAGTCAGGGCAATGTTCCGGGTATTGAGACTGCCTCCTTGGCCATGGACACAGAAGAAGGAGTGGAAGTGGTATGGAATGAAGTACAGTTTTCTGACAAGAAGGTCTTCAAGACACTGGAGGTACATGCCAAATTTACCTTCCTGTAGATGGATGTGCTCACGTTCTTCAAAAACTGATGTAAATGGAGGATTTAAAATAGAGTCACAGTTACGCACAGCCTCCTGTTCACCTTCTGTTTACTTCTTCTGCAGGACAAGATCAAGGAGATGTTTGAGAACCTGATGCAGGTGGACCACCCCAATATCGTCAAGTTCCACAAGTACTGGCTAGACATGAGGGAAGGTCGAGCGAGGGTGAGTGGGACACAAAGATTCAGCAATGACTCTGCAAAGACCCAGCAATAACCCAGCAATTACCTAGCAAAGACCCAGTGATGACTCAGCAAAGACCTAGCAAAGACCCAGCAATGACTCAGCAATGACCCAGCAATGACCTATCAAAGACCCAGCAATGACTCAGCAAAGACCCAGCAATGACTCAGCAAAGACCCATGCTCTGTACTGTTACAAACATATAGAGTCTTGTGAAAAAATTAGAGGACACCCAATGAAAACCTGTGTCTTTTTTAACATAGCTAAACATATTGACATTTGATCTTCATTTTAGCATTATTAAGAGATTAAGGTAATATAACTAAACAAACCAAACTTAAGAAATGTCTTTTAAAAATTATTTGCAAAATGTAATTTATAGGAAACCAATTTCTTGTGGAGAGAAAGTTAGGCTAGAAATGCCTAGAATTAGATTCAGGTGCACCTGATTAGAACATTATGACAGAGCATTTTGGAGCAGTCTGTCTTATTTAAACCTCAGACATTTAGTTTGCTTTGCTCCTGATTGTTGAAGTGAGTGACATCACCATGGTGAGATCCAAAGAGCTCAATGAGGCCTTCAGAAAGAAGCTTGTAGATGCATATGTGTGTGGTATGGATGTAAAAAGAATTTAAATCAGCCATTCCACTGTCCAGAAAACAATGTACAAGTGGAGAGTATTTAAAACAACTGCCAAGACAGCCAGGTTAGGCCGTCCTAGCAAGTGCAGCCCAAAAGCAGACCACAAGATGCTTAAAAACATCTTCAACAATCATAGAATGTCATCATGGGATCTACAAGAAGCTCATGCCACAGTTGATGTCAAAGTACATCCATCTACCATCAGAAAGAGACTGCACAAGTTTGATTTACATGGGAGGTATGCAAGGAGGAAGCCCTAACTGTCAAAAAGAAACATCGGGGCAAGATTGAAGTTTGCCAGAGACCTGCTAGACAAAGACCAGGACTTCTGGAACAATGTACTTTGGATGGGTGAATCTAAAATTGAATTATTTGGACACAGTAACAGAGGACATGTTTGGTGTAAACTAAAGAGAGCATTTGAGCAAAAGAACTTCATACCAACGGTGAAGCTGGGAGCAGTCATGTCATGGTTTGGGGCTGCTTTGCTGCAGTAGGACCTGGCCAGCTCACCATTATAGAACATAAGAACATAAGAAATATACAAACGAGAGGAGGCCATTCGGCCCATCAAGCTCGCTTGGGGAGAACTT
>JAODKF010000114.1:761348-783245 GCA_026779585.1 Mormyrus proboscirostris
AGTTTAAGTAGGAGCCTCTTGTGGGGGACAACATCAAAAGCCCTTTGGAAGTCTAAGTAGATGATATCATAGGACTTCTTATCATCAACTTCCTGAGTAGCTTCCTCAAAAAACTCCAACAGATTTGTCAAACAATTCACTATGGATTCTTCATTGTATCAGAGGGTGTTTGAGGAAAAATTGAGACCATCTCTCCAATAAAAGAAGCAGAAGTGCGGCTGGACCATGTGACATAACAATGACCTAAAATGTTCCTGTAAATCCACAAAGGAATGACTCGGAAAAAAGAAATGGAAGGTTCTGGAATGGCTATAAGTCAAAGGCCAGATCTGAATCTGATTGAGATGCTGTGGGGTGATTTGAAACAGGCCGTGCCTGCAAGACACTCCTCAAACATGACAGAGCTGAAGGAATTTCACATTGAGGAGTGGGGAAAACTTTCTGTCAGTTGGTGTCAGAGACTGATAGTTGGTTATAGGAAACATCTCATCGAGGTTATTTCAGCCAAAAGGGGAAATACAAGCTATTAGGGCATAGGGTGTCCTAACCTTTTCCTAAGTAAGTGAAGTTAAGTAAGTGTAGTAATTTGTTGCTTTTTGCATACATGATGCAATAATGTCTCCTTTATATATAGATATTAATTTCAAAGAAGATATAAATTGATATTTCTTAATAAAGAATTAAGTATCTAATGGGGTGCCCTAATTATTTCACATGACTGCATACATAAATGCTGTACAGAGTGAGAGTGAGAGGCACACGACGACCTGGCTCTGACCCACGCTCCGTTACTGACACGTTTATATAAATCTGCAGTGATAAGCTGACCGAAATGCCGGGAGACTCGTCCACCTTCTCCAGCGGTTCTTCTCCATTCCTAGCTGTTTCTGTGTGTCTCTGTCACAGGTGATCTTCATCACAGAATACATGTCATCTGGCAGCCTGAAGCAGTTTTTGAAGAAGACGAAGAAAAACCACAAAACTATGAACGTTAAGGTGAAAATGCCCTTATATATATTTTATAAATAGCTGAAATATAGGTGTGTCTGTATAATGTTTTTTTGTTTTAAGCTCAGTATAAGGATTCATAATTTATTGCAACCAAAATTTTTGGGTCTAAAATCTCTATATTGCACCAATGTCTCGTAGCACAATATAAGCGAGTTGTACAGTATGTTGCTACTGATAGATACTCCATGCATTTTAGCTCATCTTTTGGTACACAGCGCCACCTGTGGGTAAACCTGTGTAAGAAACATGGAAGTATTACATGAGTTTCAGTTTAATGTCAGCTGCCTTTGGCTGTTCCAGACTCTGTTAGTGATATGATCACTATATATACACTGCTGATCAATAGCCAACTGTGCAATAATTTGGTGGTCAGGGAGAAGGTCAGCTCAGGGGTTGGATTTTGAGGTGTTCCTGGAAGAGATGAGCATTGAGGGTCATGATGGGTAGCTTGTTCCCCACTATCGAGTAAAGTCAGAAATGACAGTCAGGATGACAAACAGAAAACTTTTACTGTTTTACTGCAGGCTTGGAAACGATGGTGCACCCAGATCCTCTCGGCCCTCAGGTAAGTGACACCCCCTCACTCTGCCTGATCCGGATGAGCTTCCAACACCTATTAGTTATACTGTGCAAATTGGAGATTTCAGGGAAATATCAGAGGGGAGTGTGCATGCATTGAATCAATTAACAGTGTATTGCAAGTGACAGGTCTGGTCTAGGCACTTCAGTTCATGAGAAAATGTGTTTTGAAAGGTGTTTTCAGATAAATATTATAATGGCTTGGTGCTCATTGTGTTTTGTCAGTAACTTTTTGTCTGTGTCTTACTGGTATCGCAGCCTGTTAACAGAAGTGAAGCAAACTATATTTGCCAATAAAACAATACTCTGCAACAATAAAAGGGGAAACTTCTTTTTTTTTTTCACCGTAGCTCTTGTTTGTAAGATCTGCTCTGTGAAACACATTCGGGTCGGGGGGGGGGGGATTTCATATTTTTCATTCCACAATTGGCCCAGATCATCCGTGTCACACAGTTTCAGAGTTACTGAGTAAGCTGCAGCGTTAATATAAAAGTAATGCTTTTCCTCCACCTCATCACCAGTACATAACTGGGGTAGCTTACTGGGAATTCTCCATATTCTCCCAATTAGCCAGTCAGGCATTGATGTGTACTGAAGTAATTTGACCAGTAGTATAAACACTTATAGTATAGCAGCATTATAGAGCAGTATTACAGCTGCTGTGTGTGACTGAATTAGTTACCACCATTGCAAACCTTTTATCACAATGCTAGCCTTTCTAACCTTTTGATTCCATGTAACATTGATGTCTCTGACTGTTGCATCCAGTTACCTGCATTCCTGTGATCCTCCCATAATCCATGGCAATCTGACCTGTGACAACATCTTTATACAACACAATGGACTCATTAAAATTGGCTCAGGTGCGCCCCCTGCAGAACATGCAGTGCACTGCACTGCAATCTGTCAGGTCCCTGCTGGTGATTTGTCAATAATGCCTTTAAACCCAGTATATAGTCTGTTAAATTTATTTGTTTCCTTAGTTAATCAAAGATGAAGGAAATTTATCACTAAATAAAAAATACAATACAATACAAACAAATTCTGCAAAAATGTATCATTTAAATTCTCAGGAAAGACTTTTCTACATTTTTGAGAAATTTTGGAATTTTCAAAACAGTGCTTGTAAGGACATGCTGTCATAATCCCTTTTTGCGTCTCATGTGTTTAATCGTTGTTTTTTCCCTTCCCTCCCTGGCCACAGTGTGGCACCGGCTGTTCGTCAATGGTAAGCTTCGGCGTGGCGCATCGTGTCCCATATTTCACATCTTTTCCTTCCACCCGTGGAGCTGATTATCAAACCCGGATCACCTGTTTTGAATGATTTAGCACAACAAATATGAACATTGCCCCTGTCAGACCTCAGCCCAGCTTATTAAGGGTGCTCTAATTTCTGTGCTTAATGTCTCTGACTATTGGTGGCGCTGTGTGTGTGTGTGTGTGTGTGTGTGTGGGGGGGGGGTCTGTCTGTCTGCCCCTTCCCTTTTTACAATGTTTCTGTGCATGTGACTCATCATTCTTTGTTCTACATCATTGATGATGTGCCAGCCTGCTATCGTTCTGCTCATGACCATCCATCCTCTCTGCCCAGTCTTCCCAGAGGCGGTACACGGCCACGTGCAGCACCACCGGAATGACAAGCGGACCATGCACTTTTTTGCTCCGGAATATGGCTGTACGCCTGCCTCTCCGTCTCTGCCCCACGCTGCTCACTGGCAGCGTGACGTCACATCCTGCCCAACAATCTGCCTGCTCTCTCAGATCTTCTCTTTGACTGTCTGTGTATTACTTACCTGGGGCACTTTCAATCACACTGTATCGGTTTAACAGATGTGATAGTTGTGGGTATTGTGGGTAACGCATGACATTCAAATATGATATGGTCAATGAAATGCTGATGTTCACTGTAATGTTTAGGAACGTCACTCAACAAAAGCTTCAGAAAATAGTTTTAGAATGTTTTTCTGTTGTCAGCCTCCTCTTGTTCCCTTACACACACTCCTTATGTTACTGGGCTCATGGCTGTTTGTTTGCTTCCAGTGACTGAAGATGACCCTGCTATTGACATTTTTTCCTTCGGGATATGCGCCCTGGAGGTGAGATTTAGGCATCTGTGAAAATGTTGCTTTCTCTCTCAGATCTGTTGCTGGCTTGTTGTGATTGGCTGCACTTCACATATGACGTCAAATCAGACTCACCACAACCCAAATTTGAAATTTTATTGTAAAATTCAGGTCGAGAAAATTCGGGTTGGGAAATTCAGGTTCAGAAAAACAGGGACAACATCCAGGATACTCAGTAAGAGCAAACGAATGTAGATCTAACCAAGTATAATCCTGGCCAATCACATGATGGGTCACCTGTCATTTGATGTTGTTTTCTACATTCACCACTTCAATATTTTGGCTGACTTTGCGTAAATAAATTCAAAATTGGGTTGCGGTGAGTATGATTTAGTTGCCATACTTGTGTGAATGATCAACATGTTTTCACTTTGTAGATGGCTGTCTTGGAAATCCAAGCCAATGGAGACACTGTAGTGTCTAGTGAGGCCATAGTACATGCAGGACAGTCTCTTGAGGACCCACTCATGAGGGTGAATGAAAGTTTTCTGTCCTCTGGAAATTATGCAAAAGTTCTCATTAGCTAGTGAATCCACATGCCTCTCGCCTCAGCACAATGCCCTCTCTGCTTGTGTCTAAATGTAGGAGTTCATCCAGTCATGTGTGCGCCCTACGGCCAACTTGAGACCCACGGCGCACAACTTGCTCTTCCACCGCGTACTGTTTGAGGTCCACTCTCTCAAACTGCTAGCTGCCCATTCTTTCATCAACAACCAATGTGAGTCTTTAGTTCTGCAGCTTTCTTATAATCCAGGATAGGCGAGAGATCCCAGTCGCATGCCGATATCTAAACGAGACCTTTCTTTCCTGTAGACCTTCTCCCTGAGAATTGTGTGGAGGAGAAAACCAAGTCAATCGACCCCAGCGGCATCATGGCTGAAATTAAGCACCGTGGCCGTCCGGGAGTGCAGCTCAAGTAAGCGACTCTTACGTTTTGTCTGTGCAGAATCGCTGCTTCTTCTGTGGTGCGGTGACTCGCTGTCCTCTCTGCGTGTGCAGGTACTCTCACGTTTCCCCTCTGGAGCTTGACAAGTTCCTGGAGGACGTGAAGTGAGTGCTGGGGCTTGCTGGCATTTATGAAGTTATTTTTAAACTCAGGGCTCTTCTGTATAAGTCCTAGTGGTGAATTAGAATTGCTGGAGGAATTTGATATGGAGAAGAAATTTGGGATAGTTCCTGTGACATTGGCTGAGGCATTTCCTTGTGCATCCAGGAATGGGATCTACCCCCTGATGAATTTTGCCTCTCAAAGACCCCATCCAGTTCCACGGGCTCTCTCACTAACCCAGGAGCACATGGAGACAGGAGTGAAGACCCCTACCCCTGAGCCACAGGAAATGGAGACCCGAAAAGTGAGCAATGTATAGTACTGAAGGAAGTATAGTATAGTATACTATACTCTCCCTAGGGTGAGAAAATTCTGGGAATTTTCTGGTTAATTCCCATATACTCCTATTAATTCCCCTGGAAAGTTTCCAACTTGGAATATTTCCAAAATTCCCCAGCTTCACTTCCAATGGAATGGAATGTTTCTGGAAAGTTTCCAGAAATTGTCTGCGCCTTTGCAATCCTGATAATGTCACATAAATAGTAATTTGAAAGAATGCATATTTGATACACTTTTGTATGATGATTGTTGTCTAATGCAGTGTTTCCCAACCCAGTCCTTGGGTATCCCCGGACAGTCCACGTTTTTGCTCCCTCCCAGCCAATCAGGATCACAGAGTACCTGGTACATGTGCGCTAGGAGCTGAGAGGAAGCAAAAACTTGAACTGTTCGGGGTTCCCCGGGAACTGGGTTGGGAAACACTGGTCTAATGTATGCATGGTATATGTTGACCTTCAAGATACAAAGCATCTTGCCAAATAAGGTAATGTAAATGTTATGTAAATATCTAGTAATGATACACAAATGGAGAGAACTGCCAACGGGGATCACCGCTCAGTGATCCATATTGTGTTCTTTTCATATGTCAGCTTGTTCCTGATTGTACTGACTGCTTGTGTTTTGTAGGTCGTCCAGGTTCACTGTAATCTGGAGTCCATTGACGAAGGCACCAGATCTCATGTGAGTTTATCTGCTAATTTGTATAGCAACTCATAACCATTCAAGGCTTTGCAGAGTATACTTTTGACATTCTATTTTAAACCAGTTTACAGCACCATCAAAGCATAAATGCACTACAAGCACCGCAAAGCAAAAAACAACCATAAACGACAACGGTTACACATCTTGAAAGTGCCATAAAGCTTGCATTAAAAATGAAATGAAAGCAATATGAAATGATTCTTTATTTGCACAAGTATGAGTGCAAGCACATCACAATGCTTCTTTACACATGTTCCGTCTTCTCTCCTGTGAAACAAGCACACACAAATACAGGTGAGAACGAAGCCTGGAGTCTGAGTACTGAGTCAGCCCTTTATCCGACTCCTGTGGAGCTCCTTTGCTGAGCATTAACTGAACGTTTCGCAGTTAGGTGTGATGATGAAGTTCCCTGCTGAGAGGACCCTGAGTACAAAATACAATACGCAAGAAAACATGAAAAACAATTCTCAATGCTTTTCTCAATCTTACACTTTGGGGCTAGCTGACCTTTTCAAATCAGAAGTGCTTCAAGGGGACACAAGGGGGCAGTATACATTTGGATAATGAAGTTATTTAGTTGTTTTTCAGATAGTGAGAAGCTTTTAATCCATGCCATCCCATCAGAAAAGACTTTGTTTGACATGTTTTCTTAATGTTTTCCTGTGCTAAGCTTTGCGATTCAGCTCCACAATACAAGAAAGGCTAGAGATGCTGAAGATGTGGGTTTAATTTCCACAGCCATTCGAGCGAAGGAGTCTGTCACAGACATAATGCAAATAAAACGATTTACTGATTTCAGTGATACTCGCTGCCTTTTCGTCTGGATATAGCTTATCGGGTCTGTCAAGCGTCACAATAGGAAACCAACAAAAGATGAGTGAAATGAAAGAGGAAAAAAAAGGCATTAAAGCTATTTTGAATGATCTTTGCAGTGGGTGATGTATTTGACAGATTGCTTTGGAGGACATATTAGCCAACACCAGCGTGGATGCTTAGAGTAGGTACCCAGCGCTCACTTCTGTTCCTCTCTCAAAACAGCTCTCGATCTTCCTAAAGATGGACGACAAGCTTCACCGACACATTAGCTGTGATGTCCTGCCCAGTGAGTCTCCTATCTCAAAGCCCTGCTTACAGTACCATCTGCGAGCTATATATAACTTTGCCTCTAATATAGTTTGCCTCTAATTTCTGCCAATAAATCAGTTACAAAATGGCACATAATAAAGACATAATATAGTGAAAGTCGTAAACTTTGTAATAATTTTACTGTGATCACTAGACAGAGGGCATCTCCAGTTTTTATGCTTTTATATAACTGATATATTTCTGCTCACCTCAGCTGACAGCCCACAGGACCTGGCCAATGAGCTTGTACACTATGCCTTTATCTGTGAGGTATGTCTCTGTCCTCAGTATTGTGATTGTGTTAATTGATGCTTGTGATGTTGCAATCCAATGACGCTATAAGGATGGATGCTGGTGATGCAGTGTTAATCATCCTATTGGTTGTGTTCCTCTCTCCTGCAGGAGGACTGTGAGAGACTGACAGGATTTCTACAAGAAGCCTGGGCCAAGCACTGGTCTACAGACCGGGGCTCCTCTGGCACGACAGCAGTAGCAAACTGAGCTGTGTGAGGAGCGTGTGTAGACCATCTACAGAAGCTGTGATGGACTTGCTACGTTGTTTAGAGTTGAGGATAAGATGCCGTGAGAGACACTGGGGTGGAAAGAGTGGATGGAGTCCTAGCCCAAGTCAAGCATAGGCTACACCAGAGAGGGAAGTGCTTTCAGAGTCTCCTTCTGCCATTTGAAATCCTTACTTCCAGTAAGTGAACTGAGCATCCCTCACAATGCAGCAAGATGGACAAGGTCTCCCTCCTTTTTCAAAAAATATTCTTTTTTAATTCACATATGTGACCCGTTTTCTGTTTTTCCTGAAAAATGTGTTACTAGTGGAAAGATTATATAGGTGCTTGAGCACATATAAATTTACATGAGACACTCTTGTGCAGAGCTACATGCAAGCGAGGATCAGAGAGCACGGTTATCCAGCATCCCAGGGGCAGGTGCGGTTAGGGGCCTTTATTAAGGGCCCCATGGTGACGTGACTACTCTGCCAGTCAGGGGATTTAAACCCACAACATTCCAGAAATGGGGGTTGAGCCCAGACTTGTTAAGCTACACCCCACAGATAGAGAAGTTTCACCTTTTCCTTCCTATTTTTCTAGCTGTGAATTCCAGAAGGTCCATCTCATTGTCTTAATTTTCAATTACAAATTAATTAATTTGTGAAAACAAACAGCAGGTGACTTAAAGTCACTGGTCACACTTTAACTGTATAATTTTCTGTTGTTCTTGCAGATGCTTTCTCTACATTTTAACTTTAAGTATCAAAATAGGGAACTGGCATTTTTATTTTTATTAACTGAATTATCTAAGTTAATTCGTATGAGATGAGGGGTGTCAAACCCGAAGATGTTTGTTCCATATTATTATTAGAATACAATCTTAATATACAGTTCTGTGCAAAAGTCTTAGGCAGTCCAAAGAAATGTTTAAAGCTGTTTATCTGGGTAGCAAGTGTACTTTGGCTTAGAACAAAAAACACAATTTAACATTAGAACATACGCAAATTAAGAGTAACACAATAAAAACTAGTAATAATTTCTTCAGTTTTCTAAAAAGTTACTGGTATCTAGTTGGATGGCTAGATAAACACCGCTTCAGTTCCCAAACCTCTCCTCAGGGGCACCATTCCATGATTTTCACCAACAGCTAAATTAATTAATTTAATAAATTGGTTTAAAAAGTCAGTGACAGATTGACTGGCCGTATGAGGTGTGCTAGTGGCCTAGTCAAAAAATACATGGCCGTACTGGATGGTTGCTGCAAATACTGGGGTGATTTTAGCAGAAGTTCTGAAACGGCTAAGCTGACACACTTTGACAGGCATATCATCATAGTTTTACACCAACAGGAGGATAATTTAAACATCATTTTCTTTCCCTGCCTAAGACTTTTGCACGGTACTGTATTTGTGCATGAATCAGTATTAACATGATATGAACAATATGAATCATGAGGGCAGCGCTGTGGGCTCACAGAGTTGGTCCTCCTCTCTGCATATGGAATTTGCATGTTATCCCATGTTCCCCTGTTGCATGGGTTTCCTTCCACAGTCTAAAGACATGCACTTAGGCTAATTTGTGTCTCTAAAGTATGATTTTGTGTGCATGTGGCCTTTGATAAACTGGCATACCATCCAGGGTGCACCCCAGCCCCAGAATAATCAGTTAGATGGATACATGCACAGGATGTCCCTTTTGGCACCTGAAAAGTGTTTCATGAGAATATAAATAGAGCATTACTTCCTACGAGCATTTACGACATGGCGCTGGAGATTATGTGTCACTATATATTATGCATTTTACTAAAAGTGTCTTTGACTATAGGACGTAGAAGCACTCTATCCCTTTTGTTTAATAGTAAACCTGAACATAAAAGCCAAGGATACCTTGAATTGATACTTTTGAGTAATACCAGCATTCCAGGGCCGAAAGGGCCTCAAAAGGTGAGGCAGGATCCCAAAGGATCCGGGAATCATCTTTATAGTCCTCATATGTAACGACATAAACACATGGAAAAGATATGAGAAAACAACTTTTACATTTTGAGAAAAGAACATAATACTGTAGCTGTTCATAAGTCAGCAGAACTGGCAACCAGTGATTGTAACATGGTTATGAAGGAAATAGCAGGATGGTTGCCTTTTTGATATTGTCCAAAGCACACTGAATACTAATATTGCAGTCAGGGCTGATGTACAGTATGACAGGCTGAGGATGACAGTGTCTTACCGCATTCAGTCGTTGCTCTTTTTGTGACCTACTAATACACTGGGAGACAAAACCTAATGCTAACCAGACGCTGTACTGACATTTCCATCTGCATGTTACTGGTTTGTTGTCTTAGTTCCCTGCACTGCTGGCTGCCTTGGGTTTGCATAATGTGGCAAATACTTCAGATGGTGGCATAATGTCAGCTATAGAAACACGTGTTTGTATTCCACCAACCCTTTAAAATGCCTTAAACATCTAATATGGTACATACTTGATAAAAAAAAAGGGGAACGTACGAGACAGGAAGAACTACACATTTATACTGCCTGATGACTGCTTGTCCTCGTGTAAGATATTGTACAATGTCAGAGGTATTTATTATTATTAATTATTAATAATAATAAAAGAAAACATGAGGCTTTTGGCAGTTTGTGTTTGTCGCTGAATCTGTTCACATTATGTTGGCTTCATACATTTATGTCGGGGTTATTTAATGCTTCTGTTCATGCAGCGGTAGCATGAGTCTGTTCCGGGTGGCGGTGTCAGCAAGCCAAGCCTCCTTTTAAAACCTGACAGCTTCCGTCACCTTGAGTGACCATTAGGAGGGCCTATGGTTATTGAGATAATATGCACCAACTGCCTTCTGGCCATTGATTTTTGCAGTCTGTGTAATAACTGAGGCTTTGATCAGGGGCTAATGACACTTGATGTCCCCTGCCTCACTCAACACCTGGGAAAATTTATTACACAAATATAAGTCATGTTAGATGTAAGCTTCATCCAGACTTTCCCAACAAACCATGACTCCTGTTACAGGTCCACATGGTCCATCCAGCCCCCCATGTCTAAATCAACTCACCATCATGCAAAGAACCTTCTACAGCTCAGCTGTCTCCACTGAGTACCAAAACACATAGCCTAAAAACTACATGAACATGTAGGATGAACATTGACCTAAAAAGCTATTTCAATCAAAAACATCTTAACAGGCCAAGTTACATTTCAACATATGACCCCTTATTTGATAGCAGCTTCACAATTCTTGCATCCATTGAACTTGTGAGTTTTTGGAAGGTTTCTGCTTGAATTTCTTTGCAGGATGTCAGAATAGCCTCCCAGAGCTGCTGTTGGATGTGAACTGCCTCCCACCCACATAGATCTTTTGCTTGAGGATGCTCCAAAGGTTCTCAATAAGATTGAGGTCAGGGGAGGATGGGAGCCACACCATGAGTTTCTCTCCTTTTATGCCCATAGCAGCCAATGATTCTGAGGTATTCCTTGCAGCATGAGATGGTGCATTGTCATGCATGAAGATGATTTTGTTACGGTTCTTCTTTTTGTACCATGGAAGAAAGTGGTCAGTCAGAAACTCCACATACTTTTCAGAGGTCATTTTCACACCTTCAGGGACCCTAAAGGGGCCGACCAGCTCTCTCCCCATAATTCCAGCCCAAAACATGATTCTGCCACCTCTTTGCTGACGTCGTAGCCTTGTTGGGACATGGTGGCCGTCCACGAACCATCCACCACTTCATCCATCTGGACCATCCAGGGTTGCACGGCACTCATCAGTGAACAAGACCGTTTCAAATTAGTTTTCATGTAGTTCTGGGCCCACTGCATCCGTTTCTGTTTGTGAGCATTGGTTAGGGATGGCCGAATAGAAGGTGTGTGCAGAACTGCAAGCCTCTGGAGGATCATACACCTTGAAGTTTGCGGGTCTCCAGAGGCACCAGCAGCTTCAAATACCTGTTTGCTGCTTTGTAATGGCATTTTAGCAGCCGCTCTCTTAATCCGATGTATTTGTCTGGCAGACAATTCCTCACTGTGCCTTTATCTGCATAAACCCATGTGTGCTCTGACTCAGCCACAAATCTCTTAACAGTACGATGATCACGCTTAAGTTTCATGAAATATCTAAGGTTTTCATACCTTGTCCAAAGCATTCAACTATTTCATGCTTTTCAGCAGCAGACAAATCCCTTTTCTTTCTCATATTGCTTGTAAATGGTGGTCTGCTTAATAATGTGGAATGTCCTTCTTTAGTAGTTTTTCCTTTAATTCGGCTCACCTGGCAAACGAATTATCACAGGTATCCGAGACTGATTTCAGTGATCTAAAGACCCAAGAGACACAATACCATACATGAGTTGAATTGAAATAGAAAATATTTCATCTTTAAGACACTTAAATACAATTTGCATAATAATTTGGAACGTGGTGTAATTGACACTAAAGATACCCAATTTCTTCATCGCCATATTGGTCGCTAGGAAACAGTAGTGCCTCTCGCGAGCCCATAAAACGAGAATTATTAGGTAATCTCGCGAGAACTCGATAGGGTTAGAATCGGCAGGGTTAGGTATCGAAGTATCGCGAGATTCCCTCATCTTCGTCGGCGTGGCCTTGTGTGGTGTGCTTCATGGCGGTGGCAGTGACTGCGGTAAATAAGTTCAAGTTACAATACTCTTCTGTGGTTTTGCAATTCGATTGCTGTTTGGTGTGTGTCTGTACTCCTAAAATTGGACTGGAATGTCTGTGCCGAGGGAATTCATAGTATCATTTAGAGGAGGGTTTGTGGGTCGAGGAGCGAGAAGTGCGTCCGCCCCCCCCCAATGTGGCTCAAATTTGAGGGAAAGCCTGTGAGTTTTGGTCGGAGTCCGTCAGTGCAGCGCTAACTGCACGTACGGCAGCTATCCGGGCTGTGGGGGAAGCCGGATGGTCTCGGTGTATGGTGCTTGTGGCTCGGTTATTTAGGGTGCTCGTCCCTCTGTTATTTGTTCGCTTTGTTATGTAGCCTCGCCGGCTAGCTAACTGCGGGTGGGGGGAGTTCCCGCTTCGCCTGCTAGCCTCAATATGGAGGATTATCCTAGTCCACCTCTGGGTTAGGTTTTTTTTAATTAATATTTTTTTAGTATAATTTCTCAGGGCGATTATAAGTTTCTGATGTTGCGTGGCGGTCCGGCTCTGCTGCCCAGTCGACACAATGAGTGCATCGGTCGCTGTTAAGATGAATTATATGGGTTTTCGTTCACTGGTTTTAAAAAAATGTATACATGTAAATATTTATGATTGTGTTAATTTCGGAAAAGGTATTTCCCATACGGGGCAGATTTTCTGTTTATCCATCTTAACGACTGAATTGCTTACACAAGGCTTTAAGGCCATATTGGACTGCGACCGAAATTTTCAGGAAAGGAATGCCAAACGGATAGTGCTTCCGTTGCTTTTTAGGATTTTTCTACCCTGTAGACTGACATGAACAGTTAAAGGTGCCCCAGTTTATTACAATACGGGTTGCAGGCATTAGAACCCCCCTTGAAGAGCAGGTGCTAGGTAAGGGGCCCAATTTCCCACCATGCAGCTGCGAATCCTCGTTTGAGAATCCTAGAGCCTGGTTCTTCAGTATGTGTGCTTGAAGTTTCTTTCTGGAAATAGTCCTGATTTGCAATGTGTGTGGCACTGCGGGGTGGGTGCGGTTGTGATCAGAAGGTTGCCGGTTCAAATCCCGTTCACGGAAAGAGTAGCTGCATCAACATCTAACCTTGTGCTCAACTCTGAAAAATGTTTTGTGGGTGCTGGATAATTGGCCAACCCTGCACTCTGACCCCAAACCTCATTCTCACCTGTATTTGTCTGTCTGTGTGTCTTAGGAGTGCAAGATGGGATCTTTGAAGATTGTTTCATTGTACTTTCTACTTGTACAATGACAAAGTGATTTATACTCTGTTCTATTCTACAGAGCCAATGACTCTTCAAACCATTCGTCATTGCTAATACTCCAAAGCTTGGTGATCAGTCTTTTGATATTCTGGATGGTTTATATGTAATAAGCACATGCATTTTGTGAAATGCCCTTAAATCACTGTCTTCCCCCCCCCCATGTTCTGTTGAGTCTTGAGTGTATCAGCTGCCCATAGAACATCTGTGCACATATGAACACTTGCTATAGACATCATATGATTTAACATCCTTTATGATCTTAAAACCAGTGCGAAAGCCAGTGTAAATCTGTACATCACCATTTTCATGTTTCTGTAGCTGCTTAAGCTGCTCTAAATATGCAAACAAGACATTTTAGCCCAGTATTAAATAGGAATTGAATAGCCTGGGTGTTTTTTGTGGACATTTTTGGTTTTTATTTTTCAACCACACTTCTCAAGATATGTTAACTAAAGTTGGGAGAAAAAATGCTTGCGTTTAATCTCCTTTTGACTGGCTGTACTGTTCAGATTGTTGCCTACCATAACTTTTTGATCTAAGTAGGTTTGTGTTTTTCTTTTCTTTTTTGTTGTTTCTCTCTGTGTCGTTTGTGCTGTAGAGCGTATCTCTTGACTGTACTATATTTCCAAATCCAATGGCAGAACTAGTTGGGTTCAAACCTCCTTAAGGGGGCTGTGCATCATGCATCACTCTGGAGTTCATAAAAGAAAAGGTACTTGACCTTTTTTCTGTGTCATAGTCAATAAGGTGGCTTTCTCGTGTGGGACATAGTCCATCCAGGCTTAGGAGACCTTTAGGGCTTCCACATGTAAACAAATTTCACATTATTCTGAATTAACTGCATGTATGAATATGCTAATTTTGCACTTTAGAAGTGTGAATCCTTGTAAGACGGGTTCAAGATGTAACCTATTTCTGTAGTTGCATTGATTAAAACACGTTAAAATGTTGAATTCCATTGTATTTGTCATGTCTCCAGTTACCCAAATTATGCAAATGTTGCGCAAAGTTATATGTGAATGTTTTGATGTAATTTACGTTTGTTAATATTAATTGCTGCGTTATTTCAGAGCAGGCTCAAATTTCACTGTTCCTTATGAACGGTACACTCTGAAGAAACAAACTTTGTATAACAACCATTACTTGTTCTGTCAAATCAGAGTACTGTAAGATCCCATGCAACCAGTTTGGATGGGAAGGTGATCATTCTGCTGAAATGTATTTTGTGAGAGAGGAGTTGGTTGGTTGTTCATTGATGCGTTGCTCTTTAGATATTCTTTTTGGGAAAATTTTGATGCTAAGATGACCGCAGTGCTTTGGAGGTGAAAAGATGAAGTGAACAGCCAACCAGCTTCTGTTAGCCTGCAGTCTCTGAGTACATTGAGTTTGCTCTGAAACAAAGTGCCCGAAATGTACTGAGTACTCCTTCTGGAATGTGTTGACGTTTGGGGAGTGCGGGCACAGTGAGCCTGCGCCTGCTTGGCCTCCTTGGGGGAGTGAAGGAATTGAGAAACTCTCGGTTCTGCCTGTGCTTTCAGGGAGGCGAGGCTCTGATGATGGAGAATGGACAGAGCACGGCCTCGAAGCTGGGCCTGCCACCTCTCACCCCCGAGCAGCAGGAGGCGCTGCAAAAGGTGGGCTGTGCTGGCAGTCGCACATTACACAACTTGAAGATGCGGCATGCAACAGTAAAATGAATCCTCCTCCGGATTTGTGAACATTGCAGAAGCTGAACATTCTGCCCTTTTGGCTTGGCGCTATAAGTCCAAAGCTACTACCTCGTAGCTACAGTTACACTATGGGCCGACCACTTCACCGAAGTCTGCTTACAAGTTGCAACCAGATTGGCTTCACAGTAGTGATTAAATGGTGAAGAGCCGTTTTAAAACAAAGAATTCCATTAATACTTGTATGTGATTGTTGGCTGAGGGTGCCGCAAACTGAAGGTGACATTCGCTCTCTGTTCTGTCTGTAATCTAGGCTGTAGGACGAAATATTTGTAATCCACTCAATCTGTGTGTTTCATTTGTCTTTGCATGTATAGCTGTGTAGCGATGCAGAAGGGTGAGTTTTGACAGACATCCCCTTTGCAGGCAAAGAAGTACGCGATGGAGCAGAGTATAAAGAGCGTGCTGGTCAAGCAGACAATCGCCCACCATCAGCAGCAGCTCACCAGCCTGCAGGTGAGCCCCGGTTGCACGGGCAACGGGTCTAGCCCGCCGTGCCCTGGCCAATCTCTGAAAGGTACCTTCACGGTAGCTGCTCAGAATGCCATCGCTGGGTCACATGATCTGTTTACTGTGATGCTTAGTCATAGGAAGTCTTAGAATAACGTTTTAGTTTCGTTTGACTCTCCGGAGATGTTCAGCTTAGGGAGTGGTGTCTTTTTTTTTTTTTGTTTTTTTGTTTATCTGCTCTTACTGACTGCAGATGTAACGGTTATATGGGTTTTTAATGTTGTGATGTCAGTCCTGCATCACTTGATTTGAATGCTCCATCTGAAGTTGAGCTCATGAAACTCTGGAGCAAATTGTCTTCAAAATTAGGATTGTGAAGATTTTTGCATGCCTGGTATGTTTTTAATAGCAGGTTAGCAGAAGGGGACACTACAGGCCAGATAGTCATGGTATTTGGGTTTTGTTTATCGTACAGGTGGTATCTTTAGGCTAATGGCTTGATTTGATGTTGTTTCAGATGGCATCTCTGACGATGGGCTTTGGAGACGCACTCTCGCCTTTGCAGTCGGTCCGTTCACCGTCCGCTACATCACCCCACACATGCATAATGTTTAATGCTCATTTTTGTGGTCTGCGGTATGGCCTGCACAGATTACAATGCTGTAAATGAGTCTTCTCTTTCCACGAGTGTCTGTTGCCATTTTATTGCGTTGGCACTGTAAGAATCTAATAGGAATGTTCTGTGGGATAAGAACTCGGCAAGGAAATTGATAAAATGCAAAGAGACTTGGCTGACAAACATGTCTTAGGTCCAGGAACTTTCCAAGAGGGGCTTTTTTTTGTAGTTCTGTGTACATGTTGTTCTTCCATTCCTAAACAATGTGTGCATAGATATTTGGAACGTCACAACCCTGAAGCATGCTGGGAGTGCAAGTCCCTGCCGCTGACGTGCTCTTTGCTGCCATAGGTAGCAGCTCAGCGCCAGCGTGCCCTTGCCATCATGTGCAGGGTCTACGTGGGCTCAATCTACTACGAGCTGGGGGAAGACACCATTCGGCAGGCCTTTGCCCCGTTTGGCCCCATCAAAAGTATTGACATGTCCTGGGACTCTGTTACTATGAAGCACAAGGTGGGACAATCTCTCCTTTTTCTTTTTTTTTTTTTTTTTAAATTTCCTCATTCAGTTCCGACATGTGCCGCACTTTGACATCAACATAGCTCTTTTTAAAAAATTGAGTGTGCCGCTCAAGTTTTTTTGTCCATATTTTTAAGGCCGTAACTCTACAAGATAAATGTCTTGTTTCGACCCCACTCCCCTGCTAACAAGTCTCCTGTCTTCTGCAGGGCTTTGCCTTTGTGGAGTACGAGGTTCCTGAGGCAGCACAGCTGGCCCTGGAGCAGATGAACTCTGTGATGCTGGGTGGAAGGAACATCAAGGTCCGCTTGCTTTAGAGCAGCTGAGCTAGACACCTGGGGGTCATCCTTGGTAGCATGGGATCTCCCTCTGTGGTAACCTTTTGAATGGTGGTGTAAATGCTGGTGAAAGATGGCACTCCTCCTCAGCTCAGCATCCCTGCCGGTGTGGATCCTTCTACAGGTAGGGCGGCCCAGCAACATCGGTCAGGCACAGCCCATCATCGACCAGTTGGCGGAGGAAGCCCGTGCCTTCAACCGCATCTATGTGGCGTCCGTCCATCCTGACCTCTCGGACGAGGACATCAAGAGTGTCTTTGAGGCTTTCGGCCGCATCAAGTCCTGCACGCTGGCGAGAGACCCGACCACGGGCAAACACAAGAGCTATGGCTTCATTGGTGAGAAGGGCCGTGAAGCCCCACCCTCTTCATGGCTAGCGACTGTTACTGGTTGTCGCAGCTCTTATAGCATGTTTAGGTGGTGTCCTTATTGCACTCTACTCGCGTTGCCCTCTACAGAGTACGACAAGGCGCAGTCGGCTCAGGATGCCGTGTCCTCCATGAACCTCTTTGACCTGGGGGGGCAATATCTGCGAGTGGGGAAGGCTGTAACCCCGCCGATGCCCCTTCTGACCCCCGCCACTCCTGGGGGCCTCCCCCCTGCTGCTGCAGTGGCTGCCGCTGCTGCTACTGCCAAAATCACTGCCCAGGTAAGTATCAGTCTTGCGCGCTTTGTAATCGAATAACTCCATTCACTTTGACCCTGTGTGTTATTAGGATCAGCGACTTGGGTCACGACCGCCCAGCTTTACAGGTATGATAGCAAGCTGAAGTATCCAATGCCGTAATGGACGTTATTTCTAGCCAATGGCTGGGCAGATATTTCTCACAAAGGCGGCTAAATACTTTAGACGAAGTCCAGACAAAACGGAATCGAACACGTCGACGAGCGATTTGTTGCATACTTGTACGATGCCCCTTTGTTTTTCTTTGTCATGCTAAAACACTAGAGGGTGCAGAATGTTTTGGATGCAGCAGACCCACATGCAGAATGGAAATAAACATATGCTTGTTTGCATTTTCTCCCCATGAATCTCAAGTTGTCTGCCCATCTTTAAAATCTGTCACTTGTACGAAGTTATCCACATTTATCTGCCATGTTCAGCAACTTTTCCTCCAAAGGCATTCAAGTCTCCATAACCTTTTGTTTGTCTGGAGCATTGCAGGGCTCTAGTGACACACGACCGCTTGTTTTGTGTAGCCAATTGTGCATAGTAGGTGGTATGAGAACAAACAACAAAATTCCTTGAGGCCCTGCACGTGCAGCATGGCGAAACGAAACGGTCTGATCGCTGCTCATTTCATTTGAACCTTGCTGCTCACTTAAGGGCCACAGCATTATGGAAAATGCTCTCGACACTTTGTTCCCAATTTGTCAACATTAGTTACCTGTTTGTGCAATAAAATTAATAAAGTATGATCCAGTCGGAGCACTTGCATACTGCATAATTGAATTTCTCATCTTGCATTCTTGAATTCCCAAGTACCCTGCTTTGCTCCTGTAGGGAGTGAGGCTGCCTGTGTGGGTCATCGTCTCTCTAGTACTTTGACAGACAGGATGAGTCCCTGGGTGTTTCTGCTGAATCCATCCGCCTTTCCTCAAACTTAACCAAGAACCAGAAAGCTGTTCAAATTTATCTTTACTGATCTCCAACGTCAGACATGCTTCACCTAGCAAAACTATCCCCCCATCTAATTTTTATGTAGGAATAAGTTTCACATGCCTTACATCAGCGTTTCCCAAATCGGTCCTTGGGGAACCCAAGGCCGTCCACGTTTTTGCAAAAGATGTGGAAGAAATGTAGACTTTCTGGGAGGGAGCAAAAACGTGGAGTGTCCTGGGGTCCCCTAGGACCGGGCTGACAAACACTGCTCTACAGTTCTAACAGAGCCCCACCTCACTTTAGCAGATGTTATTGCTCTCACCTAGTGTATGATACCCCGAGCTGCTCCCTTGCAATAATCGCAGTCTAGTTCGTCTTTGCTGCCCCTGCCTCACTGGCGCCGCCCCCATGGTGTGTTCTGTTCTTCCAGGAAGCTGTAGCTGGGGCCTCTGTGCTGGGAGCTCTGGCTGCACCTGCACTCACCCTTGGTCAACAGCTGGGGGCGCTCCCACAGGCTGTCATGGCCTCTCAGGCACCTGGCGTCATCACAGGTATGTGAGAGAGGAGCAGAGCAGGTTGCAGCCTATGGTTGCCCTTGGGGGGGGGGGGGCTGCCACCATCTTGGCCATTGCTGAGAGGCATTCTGCAGTTGAGGGGCATGCTTCCCTGCTGGGTCACGATTGGAGCGTGCCGTTATTGTAGTTCGCCACATACCCTGCGGGAGTGTTTAAGCATCCTGCGGACGCAGTCCTCAGTGTGTAAAAGGATGGTTCCTGACTAGAATTTGGTGTGAATGGACTATGGGAACCTGCAGGGCGTGCTGCTGGTGACAAGCTGGGCAGGTGCTTCTGGCTTTAAAAAGGTTGGCTTCTCTAGCTAGTTTTAGGTTATAAGTCTGCTGTATTTACAACATTATCCTGCTGGAATGATAAGCCATTTCAGCCAGAAGTTGGTTAGTGTCAAATCCCTAATTTTGGCTAAGCCTAGGCTGTTTACCCTCAGCACTGTTGAAAATCCCGAGGACATTTTAGCTTTATTTAGATCCTGATGCTCAGTCCTGAGGTTATGAGAAAGTATGGGGTTTAGTGAGGTGTTTATATGCAGAAGGAGCTGTACTGGTAGCTGTACTTTGGTTTCACTGCAGAGAATTCTTTAATGTAGGGATGGATGAAGTTTTTATTTTTTTCGTCTTTCAAATCACCTACCTCTAAATGTATAATGCATTTGTTCAGGACACACTGGGCTTTTATGAGACCCGTGTTTTAAGGTATCTTTTTTTTTTTTTTTTTCTTCCCCCAAACCCCTGAAGTGACCATTGGGATACTCAAAGTAGCCTGCTTTTGTCTTGGAATTCTAGGCATTAGCCACCTTACTCTAGGAATGACTGGGTGCCCAGTGCTATGTCACAAGGATCAGAGGCCTGCAGATTATGGGAAAGACGCTCAATTTTGCATTGAGTCACATATGAGCGACCAGGGGCCTCCGGTATAAAGGCTGCAGAAAGGTTGCGTATGCTGCTATGGCATTTATAGAACAAACTTCTGTTCACATGATTAACATTAAAACTGAAAACAGTGAAACCATTAATAGTCTTCATCTCTGCGACGGCAGCATCAAACAATGGGAACCAATGACCTTTGGGAGATATCTAGGTATAGATGGATATGGATGGCTATATGCATGTGAATATACAAGTACTTGGCAGGTATTTAACAAGCAGGTCCCTGTGAGGAATGGCGAGGTCAGGGTACATAGTGCGGAGTGTGGGGGAGGTGTGCTTTACGAAAGCCCCTTGCGAGGGGCATTGAGGTGGGTATTTTTTTTTCCCCCCCCTCAAAAAAAATCATCTTTTTAACATGGTCGTGATCTGCAAACTGGATTGCGATCTTCCCAGTTTTGAAAGGGGCTGTCCAGCTCCTGATCTGCCACGCCGTTTGCTCACGTTAACTGTTTTTCAAATACGTCATGCACGAAAGACCCCGTGATGGACGTGAAAGGTACTTTAGCCAATTGGCACAGCCACTAAGTAGGAAACCATTCTGCCAGTTTGTGCATTTCACGGATACACGTTATCACTGGCCATAAGTTTTATGTGATGTTTCATTATGTTAGTAGCAGGACCTGAAAGATCTCGACCTGTATGACTATGTACAAAAAGTAGATCGTGGATGTCTTCAAGATTTGATCACGATATGAAATAGTCATATCGCCTGCCCCTAAGCTTGTGTATCTCATCACAGGTTCTTGCCACAGTGGCATCGGTTGGGTGTTTCTCAGTCAATGCCAAGCCGAGTCATCCATATGGGATGTTATTATCCGTACGGCACCCAGATTCAGATTTCCTTGTATTAAACAGGTCATGGTGACCAGTTTTCCGCATGTGATCAGCTGTGCTCTTTCAGAGCGGTTTTTTTTTTTTTAAAAATATCAGCTACTGTGTGGCTTTTTGGGCCCATCTGCTGTCTTTACTGCCAAAGTGAAGCTGCCGCTCCATGGATCAGAGAAGAGCTCCTAGTGTTGTTTTGCCCATCAAGGTTTGAAGGGCGGAGCATATTTATAGTTAAGTTTTGTTCAAATATTATTGTCAGTTTAGGGGTGGGCTTGTGCATGACTGGTTTTTTTTTTCCTTCGCGTATATAAAGGCCTGGTGCCCAGCATGTGCTGCATTCAGTGTTGTACACCTGTATGTCTCTGTGCTTATGCACTTCTCTACCGTCCTGCATATGCAGCCTTTAAGTTTGAAATCTACGCAGTGTTTTATACACGAGGCCCCAGGTGAGGTGGGTTACTGCCAGAGTAGAATCTCCGAATTGCTTTGTGGGAGCGTGGATGGCGGTGGGTGAGCAGAGAAAGTCGAACCTGTCTCAAAAAGGCCTAGCGCCGCTCTTGATTACTGGCATTAAATGACCCAAACCTAATCCAAAGATTAATGAAGGTTTTGCATAGATGGTGAAAGACCAGAAAGACCGAGGATCAGGTTCCAAAAGCCTACTGATCCTTTATATGCCTGCCGTGACAACAAAAGCAGAGGCAAAAGGATGGTGGGGTTGCTGTAATCTTCTGCTGAAACAGCAGTAGACAGGAGTGTGAAATTGATTGTTCTAAATTATGGCACAGCTGGGTGTTTCTTAGGATAGTGCTGTGGGCTAATCTGGTTTAGGGCACTAAAACAAGCCTCAGTTGTCAAAAGTTGCCCAAACCCCTGCATTGCTTTGGTGTCCTCATGTCAGGTTGGGGGGGGGGGGGGGGGGGGGGGGGGGGGGGGGGGGGGGGGGGGGGG
>JAODKF010000114.1:788211-803414 GCA_026779585.1 Mormyrus proboscirostris
TGTGACATGTAGCTTCACAAGGAGCAGTTAGGGTGACATGTAGCTTCACAAGGAGCAGTTAGTGTGACATGTAGCTTGACAAGGAGCAGTTAGTGTGACATGTAGCTTCACAAGGAGCAGTTAGTGTGACATGTAGCTTCATGTGGAGAAATGCAGCCAGATTCCTTTGGGTCAGATCTGGCGACTGTGCTCAATTTTCCAAGATGCAGAGATCACTAAGCACTTACTACAACTGCTCTGAAGGCATATGAGCAGCGTCGGCCGCATTCAGAACTCTGCGTTTGCATGAGAAAGTCAGTGTTTTGTACCAATGACAGAATGCGAGGACATACAAGGGAACGCCATCACTTTACCGTGCTCTGAGCCTCCTGGACATTGCATTGTTTTTGCCGGTATCAATTCATTCTCGTCCCTTTGTCTGATTGGTGAGAGGCTGCAGCGTTTGGGCAGCTTGAATGCCTGTCGATCAGTGTAAACCAGCATGTTCCCGCTCGCCGTTCCCACAAACCGCTTGTCTTCTGCATAGAATTCTTCTGAGGTAGAATTTTGCTAAGCAATTGGCAGCTACCTTTCTGGACAAGTACATGGTTATTTAATAGAGAAGTAGATACGTGAAATAAGTGTCTTCCTGCTGTATTTATGCAATTTTATCGGTTGTTTACGTTGGAAGCTTGTCCCTTGTGGGTTTGTGTTCGAGGTCACGTTTTTGCACATCGGCCACAGAAAGAGGACGGCTCTTGTACATTCAGGTTCACTAGTGTTATAGAGCAGTGTTTCTAAAACCAGTCCTTGGGGACCCCAGACGGTCCGGTCCACGTTTTTGGTCTCTACCAGTTTCCACTGTTATAGAGGCATGTCTGTGAGGCCTTCAGGACGTTGGCAGCAGTTATTTACGGTTGTTTAATTGGCTCTTTGAGCCCCGCCTTGCCCCACCCCACCCTGTGTGCAGCCGTGGGTACAGATTGAGCCAGAGTGGTGAGGGTGTGGCGTTACAGCAGTACTAGCAGAGCTGCCTGTCATTACAAGTCTGTATGCTTCTAAATGCACATATGAAGTACAGGACAGTTGGCTAATTAATCTTAATTTTGTGGGCAGTGCTAGCTTGATGGTTAGGGAAGGACACTTGTAATCGAAAGATTGCAGGTTCGAATCCCCCACCAGCAAGTCACCACTGAGGTACCCTGAGCAAGGTACCGTCCTGAGCAAGGTACCGGCTGTGTCATGAGAGGATCTCTGCCTTGCAGCAGATTCCGAATGTGTGATGAGCAGCTCTCTGTTCTGAACCTGAAGTGTGTGTTGCTGGCGACACTGATGGGGATGAATGGATCCCTACCTTGGAGGGAAATCCCGGCTGTGTCATGAGAGGATCTCTGCCTTGCAGCAGATTCCAAATGTGTGATGAGCAGCTCTCTGTCTTGGAGGGGATTCCAACTGTGTGATGAGCGGATCTCTTTAGAGGGGATTCCGGCTGTGTGATGAGTGGATCATCGCCTTGGAAGGGAATCCAGCTGTGTGATCAGCGGATTTTACGCTTTAGAGAGGAATCTGGCTGTGTGATGAGTTGATCTCTGCCCTGTTTGGTCTCCATATAGCATAATCATCACAGAGGGACTCCTGGCAGTCACACATCACACTCTGGTTCTGCTGCAGTTTTTATGACTTTTTAATACTGTGAATTTGTCACGTTGTTCAGAAGCTCCAGGATATAGGAGATGGGCCTCATGTGGCTGCTGGTTGCTCTATGTTCAGGCTGTGTTCAGCACTGAACTTCAATTGTTCACTCTTCCCTTTTGGACATTAGTTCTGGCTGGTCAGGTGGTTTTGAGCTCCATATTTCACTTTTAGCCTGAATATGCAGAGTTGAATTTTTAGTATTTGGCGAATTTCGATTGTTGTTTGTGTTTGTGAAACTTAACACCTGCCAGACAGTGCCACCCTGCCTCTCCTTGATGACACAATCTGTAGTTGTTTCGTGTACCTGTTGCCTGCTTCTTATCTTGTTCCTAATTCCCATTTCTGTGCCTGTTTCCAAGCTGTTCCTGTCCCTGTTCCTGTCTGTTTATGTCCTGTTCCTGTGCCTGTTCTCATTCCCAACCTTGTTCTCATGCCTGTACCTGAGCCTGTTCCTGCTCCTGCTCCAATTCCTGTTTCTGTGACTGTTCCTGAGCCTGACCCTGTTCCAGTGCCTTTTCTCCAGTCTGTTCCTGTTCCCATGCCTGTGTTTTTGCCTGTTCTTGTTTGCATCTGTGTTCCTGTTTTCATTTCTGTCCTGTTCTTGTCCCTGTGCTTGTTCTTTTTCCTGTGTATTTCTGATGAGTCAGGGGATTGGAAGGAGTCTGTTCTGTGAACAGTGTGCTTTGGACAAGCTGGTACATCCAGAGAGAGGCAGCAGTGATGATGATGATGATGATGATGATGATGATAATGACTGTCAAGGGAGAGAGATGTACTGTGTGTGAATGTGCTGCCATTGTGCTCATAATAGTTACTTTCTCAAGGGCTGTGCTGTTAATAGTGATCTGGCTTAACAGGACTGTGTGTGTGTGTGTGTGTGTGTGTGTGTGTGTGTGTCTGTGGCCAGTAGCAGTAGGAGCAGTGCTTTCAGTAAGCCTTTCTCTGCCAGATGGGCAGCTGAGAGGACTGTGCATCACAGCACAGCACAGTGTCACTGTGTCTTTACATCCCATTAATGCGGCTGCTCTGAGTTTTAACGCTTTCTAATATGGATTTGAATATTAGCACACAGTGTGGAGGCTCAGAAGTCTTCCACCTACAGCTTTTCTGCAAAGTCACTGGGGACCATTAAACCTAAAATGGCCTGTTTTAGATTTAATTATGATGATAAATCCAGCCTTTTTTTTTTTTTTACCCGTATGCTAATAGCTAAGTCCTCAGGTCACTAAGGCTTTCAGGAGACAGAACATAGCATGCTTCTCTCCCAGAGCTCCTGACTTGGAGGAGCGTTGCATCCTACTGGCCGTGCATGTGCGATCACACGCTTCCGCATTGAGATCCCGTGTTCCCGCTTGTGCAGACTTGCAGGAGCCGCAGACGCTGCCTGAGCCGACATGCAGGCGCAGCCCCCTGTGATCACATATCGCTGCATTCACCCTGGGCATTTTTCAGCTTTCAGCGATGAACGGGCGGCCCTTACGGTCTTTCTGCGCGCTTCCATACCGGCAGGTTTTAATGCGTTCAGGGGTGCGGTGACCCTTCAGTGGCGTGTGAGTGGAAAGTGTTATCCCTGCATCTCTCTTGATGAAGCTTGCATTCTGATGTAGTCAGGAATGGAGCGGTGTGGATGGTCTGGGATGTGTGGGCCTGCGAGAGGGGCTGCTGGGGGTTTGTGGGAGCGTAGCCCTGGCTGGGAGGGGCTGCCAGGAGTTTGTGGGAGCGCAGCCCTGGCTGGGAGGTGCAGCCGGACAGGCTGTCGGGGGTTTGTGGGAGCGTAGCCCAGTTTTGATGAAGAGTACTGACTCGGCACCGGCATGGTGCACTGGGCCATGGACTTGCAGGGCTGGGAGCAATGAACTGGTAATTGACTCTGCGGGGGGGGGTCCTGAACTAGATCATCATGTGAACCTCCTGCTCTGCTGTGCCAGTCCCATACTGAAGATAGAGAGGTACTCGTGTCGCTATGTTTGTAAGCAGGAGCAATATAATCATGCTACTTTCATATTAACGACATACAACCTTATTTTAGAGTCACTCTAGTCATCAGCCTATGTGGATCTCTGTTTGCGATGCCCATGAATAGAAGGTGGCATCTGTACAGGCATGCAGAGTGAACCTCGCATCCTTCAGTCATAAGATGGAGGAGCCGTTTGGTCAAGCAATCCAGCAGTCAGCAGTGTCGCGAACTTGATTGTGTATTTGTCATTGTGTGACAAAAATAGATGTACCTTTTGGGCAATATGGGTGTTGGGACGTACCGTACCAGTTAGAAGTCTAGACACCTGCTTTTAATGCATTTGTCTCTGTTTTATCTGTGTTATTCATTTCATAGTAAAACGCTTTGTGGCAATGAAGTAATATGTATCAAATATTGTAACAGCCAAGAGAAATGTTCAACTTCTCAAAGTTTTCTCAAATGTTAGACATGCTTTGACAGCATTGCAGACTCTTGGCATTCTTTCGAGCACCTTCCCAATGCACAGTCATCCGCTGGAATGCGTTTCCTACAGTTCTGAAAGAGATTCCACAAGTTCTGGGCACGAGTTGTTGGCTATCTTGCTCCTAATCTTTGATCCAACACATCCTAAACCAGCCCTGTAGGGTTTAGGTCAAGTGATTCTGAGGGGCAGGTCGGGTCATCTGTCGCAGTGCTCAAGATCATGCTTCCTACATTCTCGAGGTGTGCTTAGGGTCGTTTTCTTTTTGAAAAACAAATGGCTTTCAGTAGGTGTGTCCAGGCTTTTGGCTGGTACTGAAAGAGCTGGTCCTCTTCCAGGAAAAAACAGATTATTAGCTGAATAGTTGAGGGAGGGGCTTCACCTGCCCTCCCCCCGGACTTGTACAACAAAGTCGTTTGGCCTGTTCTTGCTTCTGTGCCGAACATAGTCAATGTTTTAAAGCTGCCTGAAGTTCTTGGAGCTTTGTGATAGCTGGTCAGTTTTTTTATTATCTCGGTATCCCGTGGGAGTCTTCTGAAATGCATCAGTGTACCTTGTAGATAAAGTTCAGGTGGCACCGTCTGGGAGAGCTAGCTTCCCAATGGGGCTGGCTTCCAGAATGGCGTTGGTTGATGGATTGTTCGCTGGATAAAGAAGCGATGGCACCTTTAAATGTTGTAATATGTTAATTGCTCCCTATTGACCTGGATTTGAATTCATTTTGGATTGCAAATGCTTGCAGGATCCAAGCGTGGCCCTGCTCTGTCTGAGCAGCCGAGATTTTTCTCGGTCTCACTCCTCCGCACACGGGCCTGTGCCCTACAGACCTCATCGAAGCTGCTGCCGCTCTTTTCACGAGTGATTCATCAGTGGGGGAAACCAGTTGTTCTGGAATGTTCTCCGAACTCGTTCTCTCCTGTATAGATTATTGTGTTTCATCTCACTCTGAAGCAGCCCTTTGACAGGCTCCATCCAGCCATGATTGCAAAATGGGCTTAATGTTTTGTGTGACATATTACATTTGCATTTAACGTATTTAGCGAAGGCTTTTGTTCAAGGCAACGTAAAAGTGAGGTAAATGGTGCAATGCAAACATGCATGCTTTCATGGTGTCAACTAGGCTTAAGTGCAGCTAGGCTGAGCTTCCAGTGAATGCCCAGGTACGAGTGTGAGCAGTATCAGAACAGGAGATACACTATTCTAACAAAGCAGGAACCTCATAAATAATGTTCAAAAACCAGCTCTGGTGTGGAATGTAGATGTAGGAGCATTCTGGTGTTTTTAGTCTTTCCATGTACCCAAGCTGTGGGTCGCCCTGTTCCCCTCAAAGGGTATAAACCCACAATGGCCATACTAGGATGTTGATGTAGTTTTTTTCCCTTAAGTTTCTGTGTTTTCATTGTTGTGCCTGACATTGATGGTGAATCGTGGCTGTTTTTTTTTTTTTTTCTCTTTTTTTTTGGCCTTTTCCCCTTCTCTTAGAAATCCCCTCAACAAGAATTATAACTGGAAGGAGTTTATATAGCTGCTTTACGTGGGGTGGTGTGCCGCTCAGTGGGCTAAGCTGATGTTTCTGTGATCGGAAGGTCGTCGGTTTGAGCCCCGCCCTCGGCAGAATAGTCACACGTCCGTGGGACCATGAGCAAGGCCTTTAGCTCTGTGCTGTGACCCCCCAAAGTTGCTCTAACCTGTCTGTTTGTCTCACGAGGAGTAAAATGGGGTTTTAAAGGGCCAGACTGTTGCTTTTTAATGGAACTGAGTAAACTGTACAATCCAGAGCTGATACAGAGATTCTGGAATGCAGACACTTCAGACTTCTCAAGTCAATATAGTATCTTCAGTCACAAGGCTCCTGTTCTGTACCAGAATATGTGACGGATCCGAACTGAAGACCTATTTCTGTAGCTTCCTGTAAATGAGGCTGCTGCTGTAATCATATGTGCCTGCGGTGGGCAGTCGTCTCACCTTTATTAGGCGCTAATTCACTCTACTTTTGTAAACCAGTGTTTCCCATTCCGGTCCTTGGGGATGCACATTTGGTCCACGTTTTTGCTCCCTCTGAGCTCTCTGGCAGATGGTCACATTTTTGCATCCTTCCAGCTCCCGGTAGCATAAACGTGGACTGTCTGTGAGTCCTTGAGGGCTGGTTTGGAAACCCTTCTGTAAACTAGCACGCCCAGAACCCATTCCAGAATGGGTTACTCTTCAGTGTACAGGTCCCCCCCAAACCTTCATGTAATGTATGAGCCAGGTGATTTTGTTTCCAAAATCCATAATTTGGTTTTTAGAGGCTGTTGGTATGTTTCCAATACTGTCAACAGGGAGTGTTGACGTTTGATATAAGCTTGTTAACAGTGTGCCGTGCTGTTTGTAGAATAGGTTTGGTGACATAGGCCTTGTTTGCTGATAGGGCGTTGCGGACCTGGCTGCTTGCTTGGCTCATCTTCTCCGATTTGCCTTCTGAAGGATCCGATGGCAGCTGACTTGACAGCACAAAGTTCAGTTCCTGCCACATACGGTTCCCCCAGCATGGTGCGAGTGTGGGGGGTTGGGGGCTGTACTGCAAGGCTGTGCCTTTGACACACACCAGGGTGGGGTTGGTGATAAGTTTAGGATTAGTCAAACAGGAATCTGCCTTCTTTAAGATGCTCTGAGATGAACCTGCCTCATGTCTAGATGACACTTGTTAAACCTGACTTTTCATTGTGTTTGAGTCCCTCAAAGGTCTGGCTAGCAGTGTGTAGGACTGGGGGAGATGGCAGGAGATCCTCAAAGGCAGGCAGCCAGGCAAGCAGGAGAGTAATGGAGAGCAGAGCATGCTGGGAACTGCCCCAACACTGTACCGGGTACACATGAAGGGTGGATGTGTGGCTGTATTGTCCGCATGGGGAAAGGCTGTAAGAATATTGCAATAATAATAATGATCTTTTTTCAGGGTAATTCCATTTGTGTGCTGTATACTTTCTGAGTTAATTTGCACCATCTTTATTTGTATGTGCCCCGTCTTTGCACTTTGTTTGGCCCTGAATGTATGTTCATCTCTGCACTATGTTCTTGCTGCTGTTGGCACCAGAATGTCCCGCTGGGATCCATGAAGTCCATGTTAATCTTAACCGTCAGAGTAAAAGTACTTTATGAGGTTCTTTATTGTGCTCTTAGGGCAAAATAAGCCATATAATGAGATGTTAACAGCAGACCAAACTTCGAAGCTTCTTCGACGGTCGGCCACCTGACTGAAGGCGTGACTCCTCTGTCCCTTTCAGCCCTTCTTCCGGCTGCTGAACCTGCGCAAGCTGACCCTCAGTGACAATGAGATCCAGAGGCTCCCCCCAGAGGTGGCCAACTTCATGCTGCTGGTGGAGCTGGACGTCTCGCAGAACGGTGAGGACACCGTGCAATGACGCACGCGCGGGCTGTCACGCACCTGGCTCCACCCTCACGATCTACCCAGCGTCCTCTAGCGTGGCCTGTGATTTAGCTCTGATGTAGCATCTGAATGACAGTTGTGTTATTTGCTCAGCTGATCTATGTGCTACAGCCTCCCTAACCCTAAGTTTAAGGATGAGGAGTCATTAGTGATTGTTGTTTTGTGAGCTTTGGATATCTGGAGATGATCCTAGAAACTGTTTTTTACTTGTGAAATTAATCTTACCCATTTATTAATTTTTTTTTCCATTAACTTTTTTTCCTTTCCATTTCAAAGAATCATCTTTGTGAAAATATGGCCTTTTTCTTTCTTTTCTCTAAAAGCACGACCTCGTATCTTGGTATAGCTGCTTCCTGTACAGAACAGCCAGAACCAATTTCTGGGGACCTTTCTTAGTAGCCACAAGAGGTCTGAGTCAGCCGCTTGGGTCTCTCCTGTAGTCTGCAGCCGTATGTTAATTACGTAAAGACAATCTGAAAGTGTGCCTTTGTTGCGAAACCGCACGCTCCTCTGGTGTGAATCTGCGGCCTCCTCCTGCAGACATTCCTGAGATTCCTGAGAGCATCAAGTTCTGCAAGGCGCTGGAGATCGCAGATTTCAGCGGAAACCCTCTCTCCAGGTCAGTACGTCCTGACACCCGCCCGAGTCCTACGCTTCATTCTGCCTCTGGAGAAGGTGGGGCGGCCTTGCAGGCAGCTCATTAGCCACCCGCCTCCAACAAGATGACGTTTACATTCTGCTTTGTTTACATTAGCAACCAGCTTTGCTAAAGCGCCACACAAAGGGTTTGAATGGTCAGGACACCGCACTTTAACCCCAGTCACCCTACCAGTGATAAGAGAGGTGGGGCCGCCTCAGACTCTAAAGCGGATGTTTTTAGCCTTAGTAGAGGAGGGGTTCACCTCCTGCCCCTGCCTGCTTTCCACTGGTTCGTCTGCACTGCTGCCTCCATTTCTGTTCTCAGAAGGCTTAAGGGATTCAAGGCCTCAAAACCTTTATTGTCAGTTGTACATATATAAGTACAGTGAAATGGTTGAATGCATGCAGACATAAAGAGCATGTAACAATGAAGAACAACAATGAGCGATAACAGAATATAGAGAACAATATACAATATGTGGCATGTACATTATACAATACTGTGCCAAAGTTTTAGGCGCTGAAAGAAAATGTTTGAGGCTATTTAACTGGGCGGCAAGTGTATCTTTGTTCAGCAGAAAAAAATAACAAAATTTAACATTAGAACATAGGCAAATTAACAGTAACACAATGAAAATTAACAAGAATCTCAAATGTTCTCCATAAAGTTACTGATATCTTTAAGAGTTGGTCGGCTAGATGAACACCGCTTCGGTTCGCAAACCTCTCCTCAGGGGCACCCCAGCCTCACCAGAGATTTGTTAAATTTCACCACCAGCTCATTTAATAACCTAATTAGTTTAATAATGCTATTGATATGGCGTGCTAGTGGTTGATAAAAAAAATACATGGGTGTATTGGATGGTTGCTGCAAATGCTGGGGTTTCGAAATGGCTAAGATGATAGACTCTGCCAAGCATGCACCGCCAGGAAGGTCTTGTATACATTATTTTCTTTGACTCCCCAAGGAGGAACGAGGTTAAACTGCATAGTGAAGGGCAAGTTATGGTGTTTCTTTCTTCAGTAATCAGTGCTTTTGCTGTAGACCCTCAGCGACATTCAGCAAAGGCAGGTACAGCTTTTAGGCACCATGAACGCATATTACATTGGACCCCCAACCTGGACAATCCAATTATGTTGTGATTTCTTAGGCCCCCTGTCAGTTAGCAGCCTTTGGAGTTGTCTTAGCCAACAACGTGTCTCTACTCCTCCCTAAATTGTCCTAAGTTCCATGTTATTAGTCCCCCCCTCCCATTCTGCTCCTGTGTGTTTTCTCCCCAGTACCTGAAAAACAAGTCGTATTCGGTTCCCGGCGTCGAGGCCGTGCAAACACGTTGTGCACCTTGGAATGCTATCGCGTGATTAATAGTGAACAGGGTGGGGTGATCATCCTGCTGACACCACTCAAGTGCCCTCAGCGGGGAGGGCAGTTCAGCACAGCACTGCACTTACAGATGTCCTCCCCTGCTCCCCTTGTCCTCCCCCCCCCCCCCCGTCTCTCCACAGGCTGCCTGATGGTTTCACGCAGCTTCGGGGTCTGGCTCACCTGGCCCTCAATGACGCCTCCCTGCAGATCCTGCCGGATGACATCGGCAGGTGAGTGAGCAGTTCGCACACTTAAACACTCACACAGTTAGCTTCATATCGACTGCATTCCTGGATGTTCACACTTCCTGTCGCAACACTCCAGGCAATCGTGCACTTTGTTACCAGGCCAGGGGTGGCGCTGTAGAGTACGGCTGCTGTTTAGTCACATTTGTGAAGTATTTTAAGTAGTTTTACATTAAAAAAATGTGCTTTACCGAACATAACCATGCATTATCTTCTTCCAGTAATCAATATATACAGGTATATGGAGTTGCAGTTACAAATATATTTATTGTTATTATTTATTATTTACGGTCATCTGGCAGTCTTTTTAATCCCATAGAGAGGAATCCTATGAATGCTGGTATTTCCTGACTTCCTCAGACAGTTATTCTTTGAATCTGTTACCCATATTTGTTTCCATCCTATCAGAGAGGCTGTTTATATTCAGTCTTTGGTTCGATCTCCCTTCTTGCTTCCTGCTACTTTTCCTCCGGCTAATGAGCGATCGAGGACCGTTTGCATCACAGAATGGACCATCAATGCTATTTTGATTTTCTAGTGGTCTCCACGCCCAGCTACTGTGATAAAAATTGTTATGACAGCCACACGCTCTGGCATGTCCACATCTGCAGGAAGCGTGAATCATCCCTTGGGGTTGGGGTTACGGTTAGGGATAGGGATAGGGTTAGTCCATGCCTGTCTGCATTCTTTAGCCACTTGCTGTGGGTGTGCAGTTTGCTTGTCCTCCCCATGTTGAGCAGGTTTCTTGCTGCAGATCTAAGACATCCAGTTTGGCTAATTAACATTTCACAATTACTTGTGATGTATATGTAAGTGTGTCCCAAAATAGAATGGCTTCCTGCCCAGAGAGTCCCCTGTGCCCTGCGATGGACAGGCAGCCCCTTCGGGGTGTCCCCTTGCCCTGTGCCCTGTGATGGACAGGCAGCCCGTTCGGGGTGCCCCTTGCCCTGTGCCCTGCGATGGGCAGGCAGCCCCTTCGGGGTGTCTCCTGACTTGTGCCTCATTTTTAGATGCTGGTGTAAGGCCTCCAACATATTCGTACTCTATCACTCTGTGCCTGATTAGTTGATGGAATTTTCTGCTTGTGTCCAGATCCTATTACATAGCAGCCAAAGAGCAGCTGTGTAGTTTCATAGCTAAATCCCTCACCCTAGCTTTGTCACCAATTTCATGAGCGGAGCTGCTTTTTAACGGCTGAACAAGCTGGATAAATCTTGCTAAAGTTGTGCAGCGGGTTTTCTAACGAGCCACTGTGTTTGGCAGCTTGGGCAACCTGGTGACCCTGGAGCTGCGGGAGAACATGCTGAAGTCCCTGCCCATGTAAGTATAGCGTCAGTGGGGTCTGGGCTAAGGGCTCTTAGAGTCAGAGAGCCTCCAGTCATGTCTGTAGGAATGAAATGTCCTGCAAAGCTGAGCAGGTTCCAGTCGAGGGGATTGTGCTATGCTAACACACACACTGTTGAGGCTTGCTATGCTAACACAGAAGCGGTGCTACCACACACACACTGTGGGGCACTACTATGCTAACACACACACTGTGGGGCCTTGCTATGCTAACACACATACTGCAGGGCCCTGCTATGCTAACACACATACTGCAGGGCCCTGCTATGCTAACACACACACTGCAGGGCTCTGCTATGCTAACACACACACTGCAGGGCCCTGCTATGCTAACACACATACTGCAGGGCTCTGCTATGCTAACACACCTTCGTGCTTTGGGTCCTCAGGCTGTGTTTGTCGCCCTCTACTGCTTGCCACAGCCATTGGCATGAAAGCCATGTCATGTAAAAGGGACACGGGAAATGGCACAGCATCAGCAAATCCACACTCCAGCTACTTAATTCAGATACAGAAGCTTATCTGTATAGAGTTTACATCACAAATGTATTTTTATACAGTCCAAGAAGTAAAAATGTTGTGCTCTGTGGTTCTGAGCACCATATGTGATCAGACTTTTCTCCATTTTTAGGTCGCTGTCCTTCCTGGTGAAGCTGGAGCAGCTGGATGTGGGCAGTAATGAACTGGAAGCGTTGGTAGGCAACCGCTCTAGTTCATATTTAAACACATATGCAGCTTTTAATTTGGCGTATTCCTGTCTATTAGCTGGATATTGTCCAGCTTTTAATTTGACACTTTGTCTATTTATTGTGATGTCATCAGTATACGTAGCTGCCCCCAGCTTGGCTGCTGTGTGGTTGTCCTTTCACTGGACCCCACTTTCGTTGGACTTTTCTCTAACAGCTGAAGGATGTTTGTGTGTTTCTCAGCCCAGCCCTCTGGGATCCCTAGACAATCCTCATTTTTGCCCCCTCGCAGCTCCCAGACAATCAAGAACATGGAATACCTGGTTTGGTTGCGCTGGGAGCAAAAATGTGGACTGTCTGGGGGTTCCTGAGGGCTGGGCTGAGAAACACTGATGTAAGAGGCGTTCTGTGTGTATGAGATATGACCAGAGCTCAGCGATAACACGACCGAAGGCTATTTTTTTGTGACACAATCCCCTACTAAACCTAACAATTAAAGAAGCATTAGTGAAAATAATGCAGCAGTGGAATGGGCGGCTGGCAAGGGGCGCCATCTTGTGGGGTGGTGCCGTCATAGACGGCCGCCAGCACCACCCCAGCCTGTGTGAAACCGGGTGGTGAAGCTCGCCTTGGCCCCATTGTTTATTTCTTTTTCTTTCTCTTTTGGCGCTGGTCGCATTTTAAAAATATCTCGGCTCAGTGCTGGCTGTTTGGGCCGCCAGGCTCTCTGTTCTTTGTGCTGGAACTTTCCTGGGAGGGTTTGCAAACCGACCATTTCTTCTGTGTCCCCAGCCTGACACCCTGGGTGCTCTGCCCAACCTGCGGGAGCTGCTGCTGGACCACAACCGCCTGGCTACCCTGCCCCCGGTCAGTGTGGCAAAACTGGTTCCTCACTCGCAGCTGGGGTCGGTAGGGGTCCTACAGTCCAGTAGGGGTCCAGTAAAGGAAGCCACCAATGTACCTGCAAACAGGAGGAAGACTAACCAATCAACGACCCCTACTACAGGCTTGCGGTGTTCTTATTCGCTGATTATATCAGTTTCGGTTTGCATAAACCAGGAAATGATTGGTCGCCATACACTGACCCCGCCCACCATGGGCTTCTATGTCTTATTTCTTATCACTTGTTCACAAAATTGCCCTTAATTCTCCACCTCTCTACCTGCCTCTGTGCACTTGTGCAGGAGCTGGGAAACCTAAGGAGACTGGTGTGCCTGGACGCGTCAGAAAACCGCCTGGAGGAGCTTCCCACGGAGCTGGGCAGCCTTGTTCACCTAACCGACCTGCTGCTGTCACAGAACCGGCTGGAGCTGTTGCCAGACACCATTGGTGAGGTCGCCGGGATGGAGAGTGTCTCACTGTCAGGCTGTGTGTAATTGTCCCAAATATCTCACTGAGTGCCATCCAGCTCCTTAATGGTTATCTTACATGAACTGAACTGTCTAATTCCCCTGGGTGCAGTATGGCTGTCAGCATGGCATGGGGGTCTAAACTCTCTGGGTACAGTATGAGAGTCTGTATAATATGAGGGTCTAATCCCCCTGGGTGCAGTATGGTTAACAGTATGGTATTAGGGTCTAAACCCCCTGGGAGCAGTGTGACTGTCAGTATAGTGTGGGGTTCTAATCCCCTTTGGGCACAGTATGGCTGTCTGTTTGGAAGCTGGTGGCACTGCAGAGCGCAGTGAAGTGCAGTAGATCCTTAAGCAGCCAAACCACAACAGTTAACTTCCTGACAGTTAATAAGTTACAGTTGTGCTACAGTAGTTTTACTCTTGTTGGTGGCACTCGCAGGTGGCCTGAAGCAGCTGTCCATACTCAAAGTGGACCAGAACCGGCTGATCCGCCTGACAGATGCCATCGGCGACTGTGAGAATCTGTCTGAGCTGGTGCTCACTGAAAACCTCCTCCAGGTCTGCCCTCCACATGCGTGTCCTTCTCTCTGTCCAGCTTTCCTCCATGTGCGCCTCTTCATCGTTTCTGCCTGGTGGACTGCTGGTGCTTCTCATCCTGGTTAATCACCTTTGACCACGCCCCACGCGTCAGTTGTGTCCTTGTCAGTCTTGTTGCTGTATTCCTTGTCTTTCATAGTCTGCTTTTCTCTTACCTGCACACAGTCTGCTTCTCTTCTTCTTCAATTCTTTTTCTTATCTTCTCCTCCATTCTTTTCTCCTTCATCTTCTCCTTCCTTCCTTCTTGTCTTTTTTCTCCCACGCTCTTCTGCTTCTTTTATTTTTCTTCTTCTGCCTCCTTCTTTTCTCCTCCTTTCTTCTTCTCTTCTTATTTTCTCCATTCTTTTATCCTACTCACTTCTTTGTCTTCTCTATTCTTTTCTCCTCCTTCTCCTTCATGATTTTTCTTCTTTGTCGTCTTCCGCCTCTCTCTTACTTGCTCTCCTTCTGGTTTCCCTGTCATCTCCTGTTTTCCCCTCCTCCCCCTGTCCTTTCTGACTCTCCATCCCATCCTCTTCTCTGTACCTTCTCTCACCAGGCTCTGCCGCGATCCATGGGGCAGCTGAAGAAGCTGACCAACCTGAACGTGGACCGCAACCGTCTGTACGGTGTCCCCCTGGAGCTGGGCGGCTGTGCCAGCCTCACGGTGCTCTCGCTGCGTGAGAACCGCCTGGCCAGGCTGCCCCCCGAGCTGGCAGGCGCCACGGAGCTGCACGTGCTGGACGTGGCGGGGAACAGGTGCCATGCGCAGTCACATGGCCGCATACCCAGTCACAAATGTGCTCAGTCACGGTTATGTGTGCAGTCGTGGTTATGTGCACAGTCATGTCCATAGTCACAGTCAGCCGCACAGTCACGCATGCTCCTATGCACAGCAGCATTTTTAGCCTTTAGCTCAGTGTATGCAGACCCTTTGCATGAAGTCACTGTCACCGACACAAACTGATCCTTAGAATGGCGGTGAGTTTGAGATCAGGCTTTTCGGCCCGCACTGTTGACTCACAACGTCCCCGTGACCCCACTGCCTGTTCCAGGCTTCAGAACCTCCCGTTCTCCCTGGCAAACCTGAACCTGAAGGCCCTGTGGCTGGCTGAGAACCAGTCGCAGCCCATGCTCAAGTTCCAGATGGAGGATGACCGCAAGTCTGGGGAGACGGTGCTCACCTGCTACCTGCTGCCACAGCAGCCGTCGACCAGCCCAGGTGAGGCGGGGGGTCAGGCACGCATTTATTCCTTGCATAGCTGTTAGGAGGGCTATATTTTAATTTTTTTTTGCAGTCGTATATGATGCAGTATATGATGTATATTTATAATGTACACACTTATGGATGGATACTGAAGCAGGGCTAGACATAAGCCGCGGCCAATGGCCGTCGTGCCTTTCAAAATTGGCCGCACGCCTCCTCAAAATTGAAGTACCTTACGGCCAAGATT
>JAODKF010000114.1:803514-820743 GCA_026779585.1 Mormyrus proboscirostris
TACTTAATTAATGTAAGCTTTGGAAATTGTCAAATTACTACATAGTCTGAGAGCCTCGGATATGTGGCCTTGGTGCCCTTGATTTACTCCAGATTTTGGCCTTGTGCCCAGGCTTAATGGCCTTGTGCCCTAAAAAAATATGAATAGCCAAGGCCAAAGTGGCTGTGCCCTCCTAAATTCTTATGTCTAGCCCTGCTCAAGCTTGCTCAAAAATACTCTTATATGCTGAGACGTATATGCAGGCATACTTGCATGCCTACCCAGACATACGCACATAGTCTTATAATAGAAGTCGACGAGTGTCTTCCTCGTGCATGATAACGAGGGGTGGTAATAAAGCGTCAGCCTCATTGTTCTAACTGGACAACCAGCAGTGACTGCAGCCTCCCCACTGGGGCCTGACATCAGGGTGTCAGGTACTTTAAGCCTGCACTGCAAGAGCCCAGTGAAAAGACACATTTCATCTGCAGTGCAGCTGGCGTAAACAGGCACTGGAGGGCGCTCTGCGAAAAAGGAGCTGCCGCCTTCTCTAGATATTGGGTGGATGTTTTCTTGAGTGTGTCTTTCTCTTCCTAGCTCTGCCCACTATCAAAACTTCATACCTTTCCATTCTGATAGGCTAGTTTGCATCAGAAAACACCAAAGATTCTGCAGTATTGGCTTGGTTGTCACGTATCAGGTCAGATGCCTAGCTATGGATAGCAGACCTCTGAGGATCCCTGAACATCAGGGCCCTCAACATTCACACCCTGACCCACCTCCCTGCATGTCACAGAGAATGAGCCCGCCACTCCTACTGATGACAGCTGGACGGACAGCAACCCGAACCGCGTGCCCACCATCCAGTTCCAGGAGAAGCTGGAAGACCGGGAGCACGATGAGGAGAGCGCGGCCGGACGAGGGGTATTTGGTGACGCGGGGGTGGGGCATGTAGGGGCTTACTGGCCTGGCTTGTGTCACTAATATCCCTCGTATACGTGTCAGGGTCTGCATCGACGGGCAACACCGCACCCGAGTGAGCTGAAGAAGGTCATGGAGCAGAAGAGGCCCCACGCAGAGGAGGAGGAGGAGAGGACCGACACAGAGGAGGTACTGAACATAGCCGTATCCATACAGGACCGGCAAGTGCATGCGGATGGTCTTTGGAGTAATAGCCTGCCGCTTTGCACGCAGGCGACGTTGACCAATCACAGCCCGGACTCTCAGACCTCCAGCCAACTTCACAGACAGGGAAATGATTTGGAGGAGCTGGATGAAATGGAAGTTGAATACGTGGAGGTGAGCGAATCTGCAGTTTGTTAGGGGGGGAAAAGATTTCCAAGCATGGAAATTTGTCACGCTTGGTGATTTTGGAGCTTCAGGCATCTGTGCTGCGCAATGTTTACGCGACGATCCAAACGAGCGTAAAAGGGTTATTCCTGTGAGGTGGATTCCCGTGTAATTGGCAAATGAGGAAGCGGCATAGGGTCTCATAACCGGTCTCGTCTGTAGCCCACGGTGCACTTCGCAGAGGAGCCCATTATCCGTGGAGGTGAGGAGGAGGACAATGAGGAAGAGCCGAGCGATGACGGGGAGCAGCGCGGCGTCCCCGCTGAGCGGCAGCGGCTGATCAGGAAGGACACGCCTCACTACAAGAAGCATTTCAAGGTCTCCAAGCTTCCCAAACCGGAGGCGGTGGCGGCTCTGCTGGAGGGATTCAGCGCCGATGGGGTGCACCCGTCACCTGAGGAAGGAGTGGAAGAGGAGGAGGAAGAGGAAGAGGAGGAGGAGGAGGAAGCAGAGAACATCTCTCCTCTCCCCAGGATGGAGGGGTCGACAGACAGACATAATGCCTCCCTGCAGCCAGTCAAGGTAGGCCAAGATGAACGATGCCGTGTGCAGTGAAGCCGGTGACTGACCAACTGTGGATGCAACCAAAAAACTAAAAATTACAAAGATTCCATTTAGTTTGGTTACTTATGGTTAAGGTTAGGGCTGAGTAGGGGTTAAGGTTGTCATTGTTGGGATTAGAGTTTTGCCCATAGAAATGAATGGAGAGTCCCGATAAAGATATGAATACATAGACTGCATGTGTGACATTGTGTCTTATGGTCTATCCGAATCACTTCTGACCGTCTGCATGACAGAAGTGGAAACCACCCTCCGTCTTCTTTATCAAATACGTCCAGGCATCGCTGTTTCTTGCGCTTGAGCAAGCAGGGCTTGAGGGCCAAAGCTGTGCGCTCACTGGCCAAGCAGCTGTCACTGTGTTCACGGGGCTGAGATTGCTGCCGATTCCAGCCTTACATGCTTCAGCCTACAGGAGATCTTTTGGGCCTGCAGGCTTTGAAGGAACCATCTCACTGGATCTCTCCCTGGATTCTTTTGTCTTTTTTTCTCAAAGCTCAGTTAGATCCATGCCAGTGTGCCCCCCCCGCCCCCACACCCCCATTTCTCCTTTACACGGGTGTCTCTGCTGGTGTAGGTGTGGGATCTTGGCTCCAGGCATGTGTGTATGTATGTGTGTGTATGAGTGTGTGGGGGGGGATATTATTTAGCCCCCACTAATCCGCATGACTCTCAATGCTTCCTGTCCTAACAGGGGGTGTCATTTGATCAAGTCAATAATCTTCTGATTGAGCCTGCTCGAATTGAGGAAGAAGAGGTCTGTACCTGCTCTCTCTCCCATTCCCTTCCTCCTCTCTGTACAGTCATTTGCCGGTGCCGTATTGCATCTAAAATTGCCCACATCCATTTCTGAGGCCAAATTCACCACCATCCCTCCTGTTTGTCTGTGTGCACCTGGCCGGCTGGCCCCGCCCTCCCTGCATGCCCCCAGCACTATGCCTGTCCCCCATCCATCTCTGCTGCCTCCTCTGCTCCTTGTACCCCCATTTCCTGCGTGTTCTACTGTCCCCGACATCTGTGTGCTGGGTGTATTCTACTATCTCACTCGTGTGTGTGTCAGGCGTGTTGTACTGTCCAAGTCGTATGTGTGTCACGCATGTTGTACTGTCCCCGATGTGTGTGTGTCGGGCGTGTTCTACTGCCCCAGTCATTTGTGCGCCAGGCATGTTGATAAATAATCCCAAGAGGAACCACCGTGGAAAACGTGTTATCTGTGCATTCCGGCAGCACAGGCATGGTTGAACCTCTTAAATCTGAGTTAAATTAAAGTTAAATTCACAAGTAAAGGGGCAGTGGGTGATTAAATGACCATAACTACTGTAACTGAACTCTTGCTTTTTTGTTTTTTTTTATTACCCATGGTTCATAGTCTGTCTATGCTCTTGCCACATTAGGCTGCCTGCTGAAGTAGTGAAAGCATGCACTGTGAATTGTGATCACCCTCTTCCTCTTCTCCTTCCCTTCATTTCCATTCCTCCTCTTTGCCGGCATTTTCCGCCGTCTGACAGCACGCCGGCGTGCTAATGTGGGCTCAGCTCTGTGTCTGCAGTGAGTCGTTTTCTGGTTCTGCTCAGGGTTATTGCATCAAAAGGAACTTTAATTATATAAGAAAACATTCTCGTAAACTGGAATAAAATTCGATTTTTCCATGCTAACAGCTGAACAAGAACTATAAATATTGCTTCCAAAACTAACTATAAAAACTTATAGTTATAGTTAAACTTATTAAACAAATTGAAACAAAACGTTTTTAAATACTGTTTAGCCAAAGTAATGATTTGTTTATGTTTACTATTTATTAAACCTGAAACATGTTTCCTGTTTTGTGGACATACACATACAGTGCTCATAGAAATTCTTGGGACTCTTAATTTCTAAATTTGTTGGTTTCATAACGAAAATATCTGTTCCTTTGATTGTTTACAAAAAATATATCTAATTAGAAACAGCCAGTACTTTTAACTGAAACATTAACTTCAAATACTTATAAATTTAAAACTAAATTATACTTTTATAAGAGCTTATGAATGTTGTTGGAACAGATCTAGTTTTTTGTTTATTTATTTATTTATCAGAAAAATAGCTGATACTTTGTTGCATATCCATTATTTTTAACAATAGCACAGGTTTCTTGGTGCTTTCAGAATCAAGGCTTCCTTTCTTTCTTTTAGCTCAGTGTTATTCTTTGGTCGTTCGTTGCTGAGTTTTCTCTTCAGAAGACAAAATGCATATTATTGCGTTTAAGTCAGGGATCTGCAACGGCCACTCCACAGTTTTCCATTTTTCTTCTCCCCCAACTGGCTATAGCTGTATACTAAGGGTCATTATCAACTTGCATGATAAACCCATGAACAATTTTTAAGGACATACAGGCTTAATATTTTTTTTTCTGAATTCACCACATGAGAACCATCATCAGTCATGTCCTCAGTAATTACCATGTCTCCTGGTCCTAAGGCTGCCATCCTTGCTCATGCTGTTACCTTGCCAACATCGTGCTTCACAGGGATTTCAGGATCTTCAGCAGTTCCCATCTTTTGCTACATATGGAAAAATGATGTTTTTTGTCTCATCAATCTATAGTATCTTTTTGCAGAATGAAACGGGTTTTCCAAAATGATCTTCAGCTACACGGTAGTCTTCCCTTTGGGCTCTTATTGCTGATGAGCCTGTTCTGGATCATCTGTGTTGAGATGCAAGCATTTGCATTTTTAAGTTCTTGCTGAATTTGTGTTGCAGTTATTTTACTATTATTCTTAGCAATGCAAATAATTTTCCTGTCATTGTTTGAAATAGTGGATTTTGGATGACTTTACCTTGGTAGGTTTAAAAGACCTCCTCTCTCTTTTCATTGCCTCAAGGCATTACGAACACATGATTTTGGAATGTTTGACATATCTGCAGTCTTCTGAACAGTCATTTTCTTTTTGAGTGTATTTTTTTGACTGATTGATTCAGCTTGGTTCTTGCCATTTTGTTATTAACTGCAATTGTAGTCATTGGCTCGCTAAAGACACTATAAACCAAACTTTGGTGTTTTTTGTTGTTGCAAAGGTATTGCTAATTAAAACGCAACATATTTCACTGCTTGAAAATGAACTTTACATCTTTTCAGCAGCTGTGTCCCAACGCTTTTTTGGAGCTCATTCAGAACCATTTCGGTTTTCATTTAATTACTACTTGAAACAATTATGTTAGTTAAAACTACCGGGTTGTTTCTAAAGTAATATTTCATGTAAACAATCAGATGAGTAAAGTAATGACTTTTTTGTTATAAAACCATTAAATTTGCAATGTATGTACTGAACTAAGCAAGCACGCCAAAACTTTCTGTGAGCACTGTAGAACGTACACTGTGTATTCATGCGGGATTGCCTAAAGATCAGACACATAAAATAGCTCTCTGTCTATCCCTAAAATTGAAACTGAAACTAAATCATGTAAAAACTACGTTTATTTATATATAAATTATAAAATCAATAGTATCACACTGTAAAATAAAACTAGACTGGAATTCAAATGAAATATAAGAATACAAATTAAATTAGAAAATCAGAACTATAATAGCCATGGTTCTGCTTAATTGATGTCCTAATTAGTGTCATCAGTGCCATGACACTGTGTTACACAGTGTGTAGATAGAGTATGGAATAGTCTTCCTGCTAGTGTAGCGGAAGCTAAAACTGTGGATTCCTTTAAATAAGAGCTAGATAAGATTTTAACAACTCTGCGCTATTAGTTAAGCTTGATGGGCCGAATGGCCTCCTCTCATTTGTAAATTTCTTATGTTCTTACAAAGTCATGTGTTTAACTGCGAAACACCTTCGACTGCGGGCACCTGCTGCTCTTATGTGATGCGGGGGCACCTGACCATAGAGGAGCTTACTTAAGCGGTGGTGTCCTGAACCAGCATCAGACTACAGTATGAACCCCACCCCCAGCGAAAGGCCGTGTCCCGCTGCACGTGGTCATGGTGCATCACCGTGGTCTTGTCAGGCTAGGGGGCGCCACCTCGTCGTCACTGACTCCTCCTCTCCGCTTTGCTCTGCTCACAGCTGAAGCTGACCCTCCTGCGGCAGGCGGGGGGGCTGGGCATCAGTATTGCGGGGGGTCGTGGCTCGACGCCTTACAAGGGGGATGACGAGGTAGGCAGCGGAGGGCTTCATGCCTTTGTATGTGTGACTGAACCTGGGTGCTGCTTGGTGACACTGACCTGCTCACAGGACAGATACTGTAGAGACTCACTCCATTTGTCTTGAGAACAGAGTTATGGCACCTGTTTGCCTGTGTACTGCTGGTGCATTCTGGGAGCCCTTTGTTATAGGGACCTATTTTTCCAACCATTCCAAGCTTTTGCCTATTTGAGCTTGAGAGCAGAATTTACACACACGATGCTATTTGTATCAAAGGTTTTTCTGAATTCTAAATCGTATCCCTGCTCCGTTCCTCTCCTGCTCCAGGGAATCTTCATCTCCAGGGTTTCTGAAGATGGTCCTGCTGCTCATGCTGGCGTCAGAGTGGGAGATAAACTGCTGCAGGTACAGCCCACTGTGCTTTATGGGGTGTGGCCCACTCTGCTTTTTAGGGGGCGTGGCCCACTATGATTTTTAGGGCGCATGACCCACTTTGCATTTTAGGGGGCGCGGCCCACCGTGCTTTAAAGGGCGTCACCTGCTCTGCTTTTTAGGGGGCGTGGCCCACTATGATTTTTAGGGCACATGGCCCACTCTGCATTTTAGGGGGCGCGGCCCACCGTGCTTTGAAGGGGGTGTTCTTGTTCTCCTTTCCCTGCTCTTACCTGGCTCCGGCTCCCATCAGGTGAACGGTGTGGACCTCTTCGAGGCAGAGCACCAGGACGCCGTGGCGGCGCTGCGTAGCTCCAGGACTGCCATCACCATGACGCTGCTGCGGGAGCGCATGGTAGAGCCGGAGAACGGCGTCAGTACCACGCCCCTGCGGCCCGAGGATAGCTCTTCCCCCTGCGTCCAATTGGACGAGCCCAGCCCCCCCGGCGACCGTGAGCGCGTCTCCGCTTCCATTGTCCGCGACGACGTCGGCCTGGGCTTCTGCATCGCCGGGGGAAAGGGCTCCACGCCGTATCGCCAAGGAGACACCGTGAGTGGTCAGAGTAAGGTTGGGTGGGGTGGGGGTGCATATTTCCTGCGCGATTATGGACAAGCTTAATGAGGACGTTGGTGACATGAAACATGAAATGCCAACGGACTGTGGGGGGACTCAGAACGCGGTGTATGCAGACGGTAAGAATGGTGAACATCCACACATCTCTGTGACTTTCTGGTACCCTGGACCTCCTGCTCGTGTCTGCTGACATCCCTTCTAGGTCCTCGGGCTGCTCCTCCTTTAGGGCCACCCTCCTATCACCTGAGGTGCACTGAGCATTCCCCATCATGCCACTCTCCATACCGGGGTGCTGCTGCTGGTGGCGCCGTGGTAACCCCCTTCTCCTCCACTGCCAGGGTATCTTCATTTCCCGCATTGCCGAGGGAGGGGCCGCCCACCGCGACAGAGTTCTGCGCGTGGGGGACAGGGTTCTCTCTGTGAGTGGCCCCTGCTTCTGCAGAATTTCATCTTCACCTTCATCTCTCTAAGGCCTCGCAAAACCGCCGCTACCCGTAGCGGTCAGTCAGCGAGGCCGGTCCTTCTCCCCCTCTGTATTGGATCCCTCGCTTCTCTCTGTGATGGACGCTCGGGTGGCATGGCTCTCTCTCCCCTGCACCTCCTCTTCCTTCCTCCCTGCTTTACTTGCATGCCCTCATACACTAACATACGCAGCATTTCTCTGCCTGCTTGCTGGCAGCCTTGGTGTTAGTGGAGGTGGGTGGAGCCTCTGGGTCCTTTGCCATGGTAACAGCATCTGTTACCATGGCAGCAGCCTCAGTTAACCTATCAGCAGTAGGAGCCTGTATTGTCCCGGTCAGTGCTGGCTTTTGTTTTCTCATGACCAAAGTGAACGGAGTTTGTATCTGTAAGTCCAACAAGAGCTGCTCGGTTTTTGAAGACATTTGAACACATGTGAGATTAAATCACAGTTAATGCTGCTGAATGATTAAGCATTTCTGGAGCCTGGCTGCGACAGGGCTGTGACCTTGGTGTCTTTCATAGCTGGCCTGATATTTTCATTTGTGAAAGAAATCGATGTCACTGTCCCAGCAAAAGCAGCTGGCTGGATAGACTGGTAAGGGTACTGACCCAGGTGTGTCTAGTGGCTGTGACCGTCTTTGTTTGCAGAGTGAAGGCGTTTGTGTGCAAACAGGCAGAGAGCTGCACAGCTGCACTCCATTGTGCTCACCAGGAGTATGCAGATGGCCCCCTACCAGGCGTATGACGCCTCCCTCAGGCCTCGGGCTGAATTAGTTCACATGACTTACCCACCTCTCTCTCACTATACCTCTTTTTCTCCCCCTCTCCTGCTTTCTCTCCCTCGCTCCCTCTCTTCCTCCTCCCCCTCTTTGTTTCCCTCTCCCTCATTCCGTCTCTTCCTCCTTCTCTTCCTCCCCTCTCCCCATCCCTCTTTCTCTCCCTCTCTCTCCTGCTCTCTGCATCCCTCCCCCTCTACCCTCTTTTTCCCTCCCTCCCCATCCCTCTTTCTCTCCTGCTCCCTCCTCCTTTCAAGCTCTCTCCCTGTCCCTCTCTCTTTCTCATTCTCTCCCCCTCTCCTGCTCTCTCTACTTCGTTTCCTTTCTTCCCCCCTTCTCCCATCTTTCTCACCCCGTCCCTCTCTTTTTCCTTCTCTCCTCCTCTCCCTCATTCTTATACTCCCTCCCTCTCTTCTTCCCCTCTTTCTCTCCTTTTCTCCCCTCTCCCTCTTCTCCTCCCTCCCTCTCCTCTCTCCCTCTTCCTCATTCTTTCCCTCCCTCTTCTCTTCCTCCCCTTTATCCTCTTTTTACCTCTCTCCCCCTTTTCTTCTTCCCTCACCCTCCCTTTCTCCCCCTACTCCCTCTTTCTCTCCCCCTCTCTCTCCCCCTCCCTCTCTATCCCTGTCCCTCTCACTCTCTCATGATCAGCCCTGTGCTTTCTTGCGCGTCCACATGTAGCCAGGCCGCTATCCGCTTCTCCTGTACAGTATCAGGCCGTGTGTGTCGACATGTCCGCCTCCTGCCTTTCTATGTGCAGCAATGACACACATGCGGAGCATCCAGAGGCGTGTTCCCCTGATGCCCTTTCAGCTATGAAGGTCCATCAGATAAACCCGTTTAGCTGGTTATTTTGACGCCGCATACCAGGGATGTGCGGTGGCTCGGTCCATCCCCGGTGGGTGACGTGTGTATTTGGTGTCACCACAGATCAATGGTGTCGACATGGCAGATGCCAGACGTGACCAGGCGGTAACACTGCTCACCGGCTCTCCCGCCATCTCTCTGCTGCTGGAGCGTGACCAGGATGCTACCGAGGGTCACCTCGCAGAGCCCCCGCCCCGGCCATGCTCCCCCCCGCCCCCCCAGCCCAGTGACCCCACCGGTACCTGTTCTCAGAGTGGGTGCCTGGACCAGCCGTGTGCGGACGTATACCCTGTCGAGGTGAGACTGCGGGGGCCGCGGAGGGGAGGTTGGTTCTCCGCTTACTTTACAATCGTGACGTGTAAGTAAATGAGTGTTTATTGACAGTGCGAAAGTCTCCATAGGAGTAAAGCGGTTTGGAGGTGAGCGGCCTTCGCGCCTTCGCTCTGGACTTTGCTTTCTCACAGCCGCTCTCCTGCCTCCCTCTGCCTCCCCACAGGAGCTGACTCTGCTGAAGACAGGCGGCCCGCTGGGGCTGAGCATCGTGGGGGGCAGTGACCACGCCAGCCACCCCTTCGGGGTCACGGAGCCCGGCGTCTTCATCTCCAAGGTCCCCCACGCATCCAGCTTCCTGTGCTTCTCTCTCTCCCCCTCCATCTCCCTCTCTCTGTCCACCCTCCTCCTGTCTTTTCCCCCCTGCCTCTCTGAAGCCTTGTTTGCCCCGAGGGGGTGCCGGTGCCGTTGCTGGACTTCTTCCCAATCCAGCCCTGGTTCCACGCTTTTCCACCACAAAAAATGGTCCTAGGCCAGAAAAAATGGCACCACAGAAATGCTGGGTTCAGAATGTGGCACCGTGACAGCAGCGAATGTGGGACGGGCTGTGGTTTCCTAACCTTCTGTATACTCAGGAAATTCAATCCATGACCAATTAGTTAGTCTAATTACAGCGGTGTTGGCAGTGAAATGACTTGCTAGATTATTGCCAATAAGGTTACGTCATTTTTTTATTCTAAGAAAAACCAAAGATCTGCAGGCCAGATTTAATATTACAATATAAGTATGACGCAGGTCAAACAAATAAAATTTGGGTGGCGACATTATCATGAGGCGGACAGCAAAGTTTTTAGCATTACTGCACAATCCTTAAAAGGACATCGGTAAAACAGCAAGCGAGAATAAACTAACACAGACGGGGGAACCTTCACGGAGACAATATGTCATAAAATATGGATTGTATTTGATGAAAATAAAATATTTTACGTAAAATATTAACTTGCACTAAAACAGGTGTATAATTCACATAAATGATGCAACGTTACATTGTGTTTTTTTATTCTGTGAAAAACGGAAGATTGACCTGCTGGTCAAATTTAATAATAAATATAAATATGTTTAATAATAAAGTATGAATATGTCACAGGTTGAATAAATAAAATATTGTGGCGTTTGAGTGGTGAAGAGATCATGAGTCCGACTGGAAAGTTTTTAGTTTTTAGCAGACTCTTTTGTTACGCGATCCATGAAAGGACAGCGGTAAAACAGCAAGAGAGAATAAACTCACACACAGACAAGGAGCCTTTACGGAGACAAAAGTGGATGCAGACAATAGAGACAGGGCACAACGAGTCACACAAACCTTTATTTCGGTTCGGCAAAATAAATACTAAATACAGATTAACCTTTACTTTACTTTCACTTCCACCTACGTAACATTTTTGTTCCGGTTCTTTTTTAAACCAGTGGAAACGCAGGCTGGTTCTCAAAAGGCACCAAGCCAGAACCAGCCCAGCACCAGCACCAGCTCCGTGTTAGTGGAAATGAGGTATATATCTCCCCCCCTTTACCTCTCTCTCACTCTCTCTATCACTCTCTCCCCCTCTCCCTCCCTTCTCCTCTCTTCCCCTCTCTACCTCTTTCTCCCTCTCTCTCTTTTCCTCTCCTCCCTCTACTGCTCTCTTTCTCCCTCCCTCTCACCCCCCCCCTCCAATACACAGGCAGCAGTTCAATTCTTTCCAGCCTCCGTCAACGCAGTGAGGTTTGAATCCCTCTGATGTCCCGCCCCTGTCTGCTTGCCTGCCATCCTCAGGTAGTGCCCGGGGGCGTGGCTTGCCACGCGGGCCTGCGGGTGGGCGACCGCCTCCTTGAGGTGAACAGCACTGACCTGCGGCAGGCCATGCACCAGGAAGCCGTTGGTGCGCTACTGTCCAGCCAGCAGGAGATGCGTCTGCTGGTGCGCAGGGACCCCGTCCCTCCTGGCATGCAGGTGTGACCCATGCTGCAGACTCTTCTTGGGATTCTTAATCGAGCCATGTTACTGTCCACACCTGCAAGAATCTTGAATGTAATCCTGAGTCACGGTGCATCTGCAGGAGATCGAGATTCAGAAGGTACCTGGAGAAAAGTTGGGCATCAACATTCGGGGCGGAGCTAAAGGTCATGCTGGCAACCCTTTTGACCCCACCGACGAGGGAATCTTTATCTCCAAGGTGATTCATCCCTCTGTGTGATGCTACACAGACAGTGTTTGCAGATATATGATATATGTTTGCATATATGATATATAACTAGGTTGGCAGGGGGTAAACGGGTGGCTCTCCGGGGGGTAAAGGTGCTGCTTTCTGGGGGGAAAATAGGTGACCACGCCGACTCTCTGAGGGTACATGGCCATCGGTTCAGGCTCTCTGGTGGTAAATGGGCATCGGTTCAGGCTCTCTGGGGATAAACGGGTGGCCAACCCAGCTCTCTCTGTCCTCCCAGGTGAGCCCCGGTGGGGCAGCAGCGAGGGATGGCCGCCTGCAAGCTGGCATGCGCATTCTGGAGGTGAACGGTCAAAGCCTGTTGGGCCAGAGCCACGCGGATGCCGTGAGCGCCCTGCGCGGCGCTGGGGAGACGCTCTCCCTGCTGCTCTGCGATGGCTTTGATCCCCGAGAAGCCGCCGCCCTGGAGGTGAGTGTGGAATCGGGCCCATTTACCTGAATGAGCGCCAACGCCGAGACCGGAAGGGATTCTGTGGCCTGTGGGGCTGCAGGCCGGTGCTCAGCACTCTGCTCTTCCTGTAAAGGAGAACACCAGAGCAAATGGCGGACATTAGAGTGGGCGTGTTGCAGAAACAATGGCTACCTGTAATAAGAGCATCACGTCAGTGTGGACGTGCATAACTCTGTCATGCCTGCACACCCACAGAGCACGCCTGATGTCATTGCCAACCGCAAGACCAGTGTGGAGAGCATCTCCTCCATTGACAGGGACCTGAGCCCAGCGCAGACCCCTCTCATGCAGAAGGTAAGAGGCTCTGCGTGCAGAGTGCTGAGATGTGCTGACTGTATTTGTGGCCTGTGGGCGACATTAACCCATTGCTTCCTCCTCTTCTCTCCATATAGGAGACAGAAAATGTGCATGACGCTTCGCAGTGGGAAAAGGAAGCCGTGGAGGATGTGGTGAGCAGGGCTGGGGCCTGTGCGGGGGGGTGGGCGCTCACAGCAGCACCGGGGGCTGAACTTGTCATGACGGTGCAGGGAAATCATTGACGAGGGACTGTTGGTGAGCTGGGGCCCCGCGCTGGAACAGCAGTGTTTGGGGGGTGTCTCTGCGTGCCATGATGCATTCCTGATATTACATTGTAATATTATATTCCTCCCTTTGTCTAAATTTCTACCAGTTTTGACATTTTCGTAACTTGTAAATTAGATTCATGAACTATAATATACATTAGATATAAGAGGTGGCACTTTTTACAGCTGAGAAAGCAGGGTTAGATTGTCCCTGGAGCGACAGGTAAAGGGTCCGATGGTGAAATCACACAACCTTAGGATTTGAACCAACAACTTTCCGATCACAGACAGGGGTCCTAAACCGCTGAGGCGCACACCGCCCCCTGCAGATCTGTCTGCCAGCACTGGAGGAGGTTCCTCCCCCATGCAGACTGGTTTCAGCTTGGTGACACTCGTGGCTGTAATTTGCTCATTTCAGGTCTTGAAGCAGCATCTCAATTAGAACCTCAACCTGAAACTTTCACACGATGGTCTACATGTGGTGAAAACTCTATAATCGATTAAAGTGAGGTTACACAACTCTATCTCTGTAGTCCTCGTTGTAGGGCACGGATTCTAATTCAAAGAAAATGAAAGGCTTCATTAATGAAGGTGTGTAGCTTGGTCTTGATGAGGGCAGCCCTGTTAGTAGTTCCTGTGGTCTGCTTTTTTCCTTTCTGCTTCCCTGCTAGCACTGAACATTAGCGCTGAATCTGTGTCTCTGCTGCTTTTATGCAAGCATATGCGCCATGGCTCTTTTCCCTCCCCACCATCAAAGGGACGCTTATGCCTGAAGCGTGTGGGGGGGGGGGGTAATCACATGCTGAAACAGGAGGTTGAGGTGAGGCTACCCCTGCCTATCCCCTGTTCCTCCAACAGGGGGAGACTCTGAGTTTGTCTAGTGCTGAGATTAGCCAGCAAGTCTTAGTAAGCTCCATGGCCCATCCAACACTCTCAGTCACAGGTCAGTGTTCTTTTGCTGTGAGGTTGTCATTTTCTCTGTGATGCTCTTTGTGGATCTGGGTCTCATAGCTGGTTGAGTTTCTGGTTCTGGCCCCCTGTTCAGGCACCACATTCAGGTCATGTTGTGATGTAATGAAGCCTCTGTTACATTAAGTAGATGTCTTCCATAGTTAATTAGCTTTTTAGAATTCGTCATTGGCTGGCACTTCACATCTTCAGGATTGGTGCTTGATTCCTAGCCCCTGTGTGTCCAGTGATGGGCCGGCCCACCCAGGTCGTCCTCTACCTTATGCGTTGAGCTTCCTGGAATGGACTACAGGCTCACTGTACTCATTGAGTAGTTTGAGAATCCAGAAGGTCCTTTCCAGCATAGATGTGCTGTTCCCCTTACTGTATTCCCCTCCTTCAGGCCTTCAAAACCCGACCGCTCAAACTGGACTACAGGACCCTGGCGGCATTACCTGTCACCAGTCTGCAAAAGATCAATCGGGTGAGTGACTTTCAACCACCATCAGCAGCCCGGGTCAGCAGGCAGAGTCCACAGATATGGGTCAGTCATCAAATGCTTTTCAGGTCGAAAGACAAGTGCAGCAGCCGGCAGATGAAATGTCACTAATGTAAGCCGGCTGACTGTATCCTGTATGAAGGGCATTTGTGTTTGTTTTAAAAATGTTCCAGCAACTTGTTAGATACAATTAAATATTAGACTGTTAGATGCAATTCGAAGGTTGTTTAATGCTCCCAATCGAAGGACCTGAAGTCAATGAGAGAAGTAAGTTTAGCAGCATTTGAGATGATTAGGATGTTGGGTTAGGGCAGCCTGTTGACAGTGATAGGTGTTGGGAGTGTTGGGATACTGAATGGTAATATTGGTGTGTGGGGGGTGTGTGTGCTTTCAGACGCCTTCCTCTGAGTCACCGGGGTTCAGCAGCCCCAGCAGAAACACCTTGCACTCCCCCTCCTCCCATCCGGTGAGGACCTGCTCTCTGCTTTCTGCCTTAACCTACCATCAGCCACTTTGGTTTTTTATGGTTACTGCTATTGTGGGTGTTATCTCATGCCTGGGACACTCTAATGCATTGAATGCCCAATGTATTGTTTTTCACGACCACCGTGCCCACTCTCTCTATATGAGGCAGCCTGCCTGTAAATCTGCTCCTTTTATCTCTTCCAGCTAAGTCATCATTATATCTCTGGTTTAGCTGCCAAAGAAAGCGTCCCGGTGAGTCTGTCATGATGTCATGATTTGCTGACGTGTCTTGAAGTGCGTTCTTCCTGAAGACACGCCATCATACATGGAGAATAAAGCGCCCCGTGTTCCCGCTCCTCTTGTCCTTACAGACCAGACCGGGCAAGATCCAGCCCTTGTCTCCCATGTGGCCGAGCTCAGCGTCCAGTCCAGACAGCCGGTCCAGCCCAAAGTCACCTGGACCACCACTCATCAGCCCTCGTCCCACTGTAAGAACTTTTTAGGTTTTGCTTTTGGAAGCCTGTGGGAATATGCACTAAGAATGGGGAACTGAGCACCAAGTGTCAAGAAATAACTAAAACCAAGCTGTCCGGTACCAGCTTTCCCCATGTGTTTAGAGGCCCAGACTTGGCTTATCCACGATGATCTTGTGTACCATGAGATCTTACATCTCCGTCCCATCCCTTCTGTGTCAGTATAGTCACATCTTTATTGTGCAGATTAAGATGTGCTGATATTCAACTACACGCATGTAGAGTTTGAGGTAGCAGCCTGTAGCAGAAACCCTTTCATCTTTGATAGTATCTGCTGTATCTCCTCATCCCCCCTACTTAGTGAGCTCTTGTTTCCTGTGACTAGTTTGCGTTCTCTTGCACCTTCAGCCCTGACCTTCTGTAATAGTACTGCCTTAGCTGTATCTCCTCGTCCCCCCTTCTTAGTGAGCGCGTCTTGTGTTGCTACTCTTGTTTCATTTGAGTAAGTTTGCTTACTCGCTGTCTCCTCTTCTTTTTCCTCTTCCCCTCCCCATCACTCCCCCCAATACTAGTCTCTGCGTTCTCCTCCCTCCACCTCGCCCAATGACCTTCCCGTCAGTATGAAGGAGACTTACAAGGCCCTTGCGGCTGTGCCCTGCTCTGTGGCTGTGCTCGAGCAGGTGGGGTTCCGGAAGCCTTTGAGGGGCTGCCAGGTGGGCCACCGGGAGCCTCCTTTGGGTTGTCAGGTGGGGTTCTGGGAGTCTCTGTTGCTCTGTCGGGTGGGTTTCCAGAACCCTCCATGGGGCTGCTAGGTATGGTTTCACGAACCTCCGTTGGGCTGCCAGGTGGGGTTCCGGGGGCCTCTGTTGGGTTGTCAGGTGGGGTTCCGGGGGCCTCTGTTGGGTTGTCAGGTGGGGTTCTGGAAGCCTCCATTCCTGAAGCCAGTAGGTTGGGTTTGTAATGCTTGAAATGCTTTTCCCAACATGATTTTCTTGCATACAGATTTCAGAAAACAAAGTGTGAAGACTGCATATTTTTTTTAAAGGGCTTTGAAATAAGTTTGTTGTTGAAATCTGGGATATAGGTCCTGGCTGAGGGATGTGGACCCTATGCTTGTTTCTTTTCCATCATGTATCCTTAGGCCTGCATAAAGCATGTCCCCTTCCTTCTCCTGAGCCCTTTGACTGTCTGTCTTTGGTTATGCAGGAGCCGCTCAGCCCGAAGCCCAGCGTTCAGTCCCGGCAGCTTGTGGAGGTAAGTCTGGCAGCACAATAATCATACAAACTCTAAAATCTGTAGAGGCAAGAATGAATGACTACTGGTGTCGAATAAAGTCCGAGAATCCCATGGTGCTCTCTGGACTGGCACGTCATACCGGGGTATTTGATAACATGCGCATGCATTTGCGAAGGCGAGTTGGCCAATGGTTGCATCATCGGGGCTCTGAGCGTTAGTGACCTTACAGCTTGGGCACCCCCAGTGCAATAACTTGTGTGACATCAGCTCGTGAATCAGCCAGTGATGACCTTTGTGGCCCTTGCAGCCCGAGCTGGACAATGAGGTATTTGAGAGCGAGGCCAAGCTCGGTAGTGTGGGCAGGGTGGACGCAGTCCCTGTCTCCCCTCATGCCCCCACCACCCCCGACCGTAGTGACTACATGAATCTGGCTGCTGTGCCACGCCGGTCCCAGCCCTCACTGGATCTACAGGTACCCCTGGTGGGGGGCAGCAGTCTCAGGTGGTGGCCAGCTCAGGAACCAACACTGCAGGGCACAGTGGTGTTGACCTGAGGTCTCTCTGATTAATTCTGGGCTTTTCCGACGGTGCTGTGCTTGAAGGTGTGCAATGTGGGCCTCCAAATGGTGCAGTAACTCAATATTTAACAGGCTTGGGGAGTTTTCATAATTAGCTAATTAACCATTGATGATGAAGAATGGTGATCACTGAATATTACTAACATGAACTTCCTTTCAACACTGACCCTGCTGCAAAGGATTGGCAGCATTTTTAAGGGTGATGCCTTCTACAACTGCAAAACTGTATAGTTGTATCTATAAAGAATCTTCCATGCTTTCGGTTGTTTTAAAAAGTCATCGGTAACACTTTACTTGAGGGGGCACAAATATTGTAGTAGTGCACTCTTACTTAATGTATTAATTAACCAGTAAC
>JAODKF010000114.1:820843-841844 GCA_026779585.1 Mormyrus proboscirostris
AGTAACTAAGTTAATTGTGCCCCCTCAAGTAAAGTGTTACCAAGTCATCTTGAAATTATTCAAGAGTAAAAATAAGACCTTAATTTACAGTGAAGGGGCTTTGGTGGTATTGGTGTCACATTTCTGATAGCAGCCTCCCTTTCCCACCCCCATTCCTGTGGCAGGCTCGTGCGCCCACTGGACAGGGCAACCCAGAACGGCGCTCTTTCAAGGACCGACAGAAGTACTTTGAGGTTGACATGAAGCAGCAGCAGACAGCAAACGCCAAACCCAGGCCCCGGGTGTCGCTGGTAGGCGAGGATGACCTGAGGAAGATGAAGGAAGAGGAAGGTAGGCTCTTCAGCAAGGAGGATTGGCTTTAGCCACTTGGACTAACTGGAAGATCCATCCTGAAATTCCACTTCTGCTGTCCGTCTGCCTGTCATACCAGCCCGATGGATTCAGCAGCATTCCCAGCGGTACCTAGTAAATGAGGATGAAGATGATGAAGAGGACATAGTCCTGGCCAAGAAGATGGCTGAAATAAGGGCCCAGGGCAAGGTTCTGTTCGATGGAGTGGCGTACAAGGCTCCTGAAAGAGAACAGACTGGGCCATCGCCCCAGATCTGTGGCACCCCGTCTGTTACCGGGTACGGCCTCAACACCCTTGTGTTAATGCACAGCCGTCCTTAACACTCCTGTGTTAATGCACAGCCGCCCTTAACATCCTCGTGTTAATGCACAGCTTGGCACAGCTGCTGATGTTCAGCCTCTGTGTGTATGGGGCATGCGATAATCACTGTGGCCTTTTTCAGGCCCTCGTTCTTGGACAGGAATGGACCTCATCAGAGGGACTCACTTAATGGCAGCTCGAGCCTGGAGCAGAGACCCACTTCTTTGACGGGGTAACATTTTCTAGACATTTTTCAGAATGTGCTTGGTTAATGACATTGATCAGTATCAAAAACATAAGCTTTCCCTTTAGAAAGTACTTGAACTACAGCATGATACAGTTTCAGAAACTGCTTAAACACGCTCATTTTCAGAAGAGAACTGAAACCTCGTTCTTGTATGAAATCTAAATACTTGCCTTTTAAACTGAAACCCGGAGCAGACACTTGTTCCGAGATTCGATTGAGATGATAGCTTTGCACATGCGTAGGGCTCTTAGATGTTTGTCGTTAACAGAAGCTTGAAGCCTCTATATCCCGACGAGTCCGGTCTCCCCTTCCACCTGTGGGACCCCGAGCCGCAGGCCAGTGCCTCTGACAGGGAGCTCTCGTCTGCAGAGAAGCGAGCAATGGAGGCCGAGAAGAGGGCCAGGTGGAGAGCAGAAAGGTAGCCGGCCGGTACACAGGACACACATCACACCTGATATTCAGGCATCACACGGTCCTGTGCGGATGGAGAGGTGTTGCTCACCGGACCTGTGCTCTGACTGTGTGTGTGAAAGTGGTGAAACTGTCAGACATCATAAACCATGCTATGGACAGATTCTCTATTCCCTGCTAGGGTAAATCGCCCGTTACTCAGGGTGATGTCGTACCCTGTAGGCCGGCACTGTTGTGGCCTCCAGGGTTGTGGATGTGATTCCTTCCCTGCTTCTTGGTGTCTGAGGTTCTGGGGTTATGTGGTACCAGGTATAGTTTATAAGTGTGGCTTCTTACACTTTTAGTTGAGTTTCAAAGGCAGAATGCAAGTCTTTTATACCATAATAAAATACCAAACTTAAAAGCAGTGCATGTGAAATTAAAACTGATAGAATATTAATTGAGAGGGGCGTGTGCTTCCCCCTCGTCCCACCAGCTCCCGCCAAAATGTGTGACGCGCACTGGCTAGCAGGACACTGTGTCCCTCCATGGAAGGACGCCATCTTCTTTGGCTGGGGCATTGGGACGGAGCAGGGCAGGCACTTGCTTTATCTGGGATCTTCCGCCGCGTCACCGTCCTCTCTCCCCTTCACCGCTCTGTCCTCTCGCATGTCCCCTTTGACATCACACCCCCCCCCCCCCACTCCCCCTGCCCCTCTTCCCAGCATGAAATCTCTGGAGCAGGATGCCCTCAAAGCGCAGATGGTCATCGCCAAGTCACGGGATGGCAAGAAGCCTGGCGCTCTGGACCGGCTAGCCGACTCGCCATCGCCTGCCTCCACAGGCTCTCCCACCCCCCTGGAAGGTCAGTCTATGCTGGCCACCGGTGCTTCTGTAATACCCCCAATGCCCCTAATGCACCAGAAATGAGCAGACGCCGCTTTTATGCTCTTGCTGTTGGATAGAAGCTCTTGATTATCACTGAGTCTCTCCTGTTCATCTCTGTCTACAGATTTCAGTCCTCAAAGTGTCAGATCACCAGGTAGACAGGTAAGATCTGATTATTGTGTCTCCCCCCACAAAATGTACCCAGGGAACTCGTCAGTTTGTAACGATGGTTGTGCTTCTGAATCTTCATGTTGACAGTCAAACGCACTAAAGCAGTAAAGGCTAATTTACCACATAAGCATTACTGAATGCTGCTAGCTGACTTTACCTGCTTTAGAAAGCTGCTCAGTTCTTCCTCGGTAGAGGATTTTTCCTCTCCCTTCCTCGTTCCCTCCATTCTGGAAGCTATTCCCAAATCCAATAGCCGATGTGAGGGATGAGGGAGAATGAGGAGTAGTGAGGCATTTTTGTCTTTGCGTGCCTCCGAACCAGGCCATAGATAAACGGTCGCGTGTGAAATGAAACCACCAGCAGCCTTGTGTATTTTAGCGAGTACAAAAACAACATTTGTCACGCCTTGTAGAATTATTCAGTTGGAATTATTATAACCTTTGTCATTGTCATCTGGAAGATCTCACAGGAGATATGACACAGTTGAATTCACTATTCCCATGTTACCATGGTAACTGTCCATGGTAACATGGTCCTAACCACACTAAGCTTTAGCCCCGCCCACACAACACCTGGCGCTTCAGCCCTGCCCCGTGAGCCACATCGCTGCACTCCACCTTCCGTCATTCATTCCTATTTGCTGTCCCTTCTAGTCCCTGACAGAAAAGAAGTTTGACTACCGACAGTTCGCTGCAATCCCTTCTTCCAAACCTGTGTACGACATCCAGGTATCCCTGCATGCTCAGTGTCTGGGTGCCCTCATTGCTGCTCCCCGGCTCGCCCGTCCCGCAAGCCTCCGGATGACTGCACTGTGGATGCCTTTGCTTTCTGGGCCCTGTATGGCAGCCGTGTCAGAATTAGCACTGTTTTCCCTTCCATTTCGGCTCTGTGTTTCTTGGGCTTGGGGAAGGTGTCGGATTTTTTTTCCTGCCCTTTTGCATGCCTGCTTGGGAACACCAGACTCTCTCCAGCTCCCGTCTCCATTAGGATCTTAATGCCGGCCATAAATCAGGTCACACAGTAAATGAGGGCATTTATAATGAGCCTCTTGCCATTGATAAAAGGATTCAGAAAGCCGGCAGCTGCTAAAGGGGGTCGGCATCTCGAGGCCACGGGCGGATTCTCTGTCGTCCTCTTTCTGTCCATCTGAATCCCTCTACGCTGAGCTGCCTGTCACTGTTCTGTAAGCCTGCTTTAGTGTTTGTCTAGCTGGCATTGTGTACGTAATTGCTGTTCCACACCGGAAGGCTGCATGGCAGTCCTGTACTCTCATTCTATACTGAAATGTTCTTTGCATTCAGGTTCAGTGTTGGGAGAGCTGAATTTTAAAATCATATGATGTTTATCCACCTAGAGGTGGGCGGCTATGTGAGATGGTTCTGTCTTTGCTTCTTCTTGCTCTTGTTGTATTTAGACCTGCACAATATCACATTCAGGTTACGGGGCGCACGCCCAATAATCACCATCACTATAGATGATAGCCATAAACTTGTGTCCGGGCACCAGCTTTTGTTATTATATGGGCATTTACTTACACCAACAATTTTATTGAGCAGATTAGTAGTGCACCTAAAATATCTATATGAGGCGTATTGTGATGCCCAAAAGTTAGTAATGTGTATAAATTCGGCGTATCCTTATGCTTAATGAACGTGTCAGACTTTAAACTGCAAAAAGTACCGTCACACCACCAATACCTTTATACCTTGTTTATCCACATGGTCTCCTCTTTCTAAAGATGCCTTGGCTGTTGAGCTGTCCCTTTCTTCACCGCCACTTCAGCACTTATCGATTCCACGATCTACGGAAACAGTCGCATGTGGCCGAATCTAATGAACATAAGAATACGTTGAATCTATACGGATTACTAACTTACGAGCATCACATTGCGCCTCTCGTTTATGTTTTAGGTATACTACTAATCTGCTTACCAAACTGTGGGCTTAAATAAATGTCTGTATAGTATTAAAGCCTGAGTCAAATGATGACGCCGGTCATCCAAAGCCCTGGTGATCATTGCCCGTGCGCGTATAACCTTGTTTATATCACGATGTGATATCATGCAGTCCTAGTTCCATTCTGCTTGAACGCCTTTGGTAAATTCACAGATATTATTAAACGTGACATTTATACATTTATTCTCCAGGATAGCAACCATTATGTAGATGATATTAAGCAGGTAGGCAAATGATATTTAGCTCAATTTGAAATGGGATTAACGGCGATTAGCACACGGGGTGCTGGCAGTGCCTGGATCTGCCCGTCCGTCTTTGGTGGTCGTCCTCCAGTGCTGTGAGCAGCTTCTGTTTATGCTGCCAGTGGCAAAGCTGCTGTGGTGTTTTGGAGCTGCAACAGCCATAGGCTTTACCGGCATTGCCGGCTTCCGGTGTTCGTATCTGTGGCTGCTTATAAATACTAATTTCTCAGTGGACTTCTGCCTCAGGCATATGTTCATAAATATTGATAGTCAGACAGCCTTCGGGTGTAAGGTCCAAGGAGCACTGGGTCACGGCGCTCCAGGAGGCTGAGCAGCCGGCAGAAAAGAGGGTCCCATGGTTTGTTAATTCAGCTATCACTGTGGCTATGGGTGCAGTCTGACTGAGTTCATTTAGGATTATGTACTCTGTGTCTTGACAGGAAGTGAAATAATATGTGGGGGCGTAAGAGATCACTTTGCCTTAGGAAAGCAGGTGGCCGTCCGTTCTTCTCTGCTCTCATGCTATATTCTCTTTCAGGCCCCAGATACCGCAGACGACAATTGCTGTATTGATGGCTCCGGTAGTTATGGTGAGTATTGACTGGTGAAACCGTTCACAGTATTGATACTAGTTATAATTTTGTCGGTATATAGAGCTCACAGAAGGTCTTGGGACGCTTACTTAATTCTGGAGTAAATTTTCTATTTGTCAAAAGTCAGTTCTGTTCTTGCCATTTTGCTGTTAATTGTAGTCACTGTCTCCCAAAAGGATACTAAACACAAATGTTTGGTGTTTTATGTTACTGCAAAAGTGTTACAAATTACAAACCGTCCAATGATGACCATTATCAATTTAATTTTTAACTCAGAACAGCTCATTTAGAACTAAAATTTGGGTCTCAGTTTTTTACTACTTGAAATGAATATTTTACCTCTGGTTGTTTCTAATGTGATAGATGTTCTTTTTGAACAGATTAATGATGTAATTATTTTTCTTATAAAACCAATTACTTTGCACTATTTTTACTGAATTAAGCAAGTGTCCCAGTAATTTCTGTGAGCGCAGTATGTGGTATTGAGTAGCTAAGCTGAAACCACTGTGATGTGGATGTAAAAGTATCGCCAGCACCGGGGTCATCAGTGAATGGGATTAATGCTGCTATTATAAGCAAGTAACACTATTGATTATTGATCATTTTGATTCGTACTGGTTGCTATGATTGCTGACAACTGGATTGTGTGGATAATTGTGAGTGCTTGTAAATTATACAGTCATTTGTTCATCAGTAGTCAGACACTGGTCATTGATGCTCTGTGGTGTCTTGTTTTTAGAAACAAGCTAGACCTTTGTCCCTAAATAACTGGCGTTTCCTATCCCATATAACACATTTATTTTTGACTCAATCGCATTTTCGTTATCCCTGATCCAGGCGACACCCTTGGATAAACAGCTGTCAGACTTTGGTAGGATTTGAATGCATTTCTCTGTGTCCTCAAATGGGAGAGCTCTTCAGTAATTTTCCTTGTTTTTCTTGGCTTCCTGGTGTGGGTGTATCTGGCTAAAGTATCTACAGTTTGTGACGTACAGGGATACATACATGTACAATATACAGCACACTGTTCCACATGCGATTCTGAACTGATTGATCCATTTGATATCAGCACACACATCCTGGTAGCAGTTGGTGTACCACGGTAAATCAAGGTAGAGGCTGGTGGTGATTCCATTGGGGGTTCCTTGCCAATCGAGTAGTGCTGCATCAAAGACGACACGCATTTCCCATCAGCTCCTGGGGCACCAAGAAATGTAACTTTCATCTTCTCATAATGGCCTCCAATATTTTACCTTTAATCTATGGCATTAATAGCCATTGAAATGAAAATTATAAAATCAGCTTTCTGATCATTAATCAGTTATGAACTAATGAGAATATTGAAAACCGAAGTACTTATTTGACAGGCCCAGGGAACTCTGGGAATGTTGTCTTTGGTGGTGCTTGGGTCTCGTCGTGCTTTTAAATTATCAGGGTGACTGGCACGGATGTGTCATCACACTGATTTGGCTCATCAGTTTTTTAAGAGGTCCTAGTCAGTCTGGCATATAAGGCAGAACCCTCCTTGTGGTTTGGTGTTGGTTTAATTGTGATAAGATGCAGGCATCACTGTGACCTCACAGCACTGGATCGAAACATCGCTTTAAAACCTAGAATGACAAAAAAAAATGCAGTTTGACAGTGTGATGTCGTGAAATTAATAAACTGATCTATATGGACCATCGCATCTCTTTTTACTTATTATTAGGACCCCTTGAGGACCCCGACACCAGGCTGCCCCTTTCACTGCCCGAAGCATCAGCCCTGGAGGAAATGGCTCTGTACAGTAATAAGAGCAAACTAAGACTTGGCCGGTGCAGCCTGGACACAGCTGTGCCTACGTAACATTACAGAGGCCCTAACTGCCAAAATCTATGAAGATGCTGTCACAGGTGCAGGCGGGCACTGCAGCCGTCAGACCATGCAAGGTGCAGCGGAAGCATCACTGTCTGATAAAAAGACAGTGTGTCTCACAGCAAAGCTGCAGTTTCAGCATAGGTGCTGGTATGGGGGGGGGGGGTTACCATAGTTACACATCTCTGCCCCACGGGAGGCCTCTGTTTTAAATTACTTTTTTTTAATTATTTTTAATTTAAAAGAAATACAAGGAGGGTCCACCAAACTGTTTTCTTTTTTAGTATGAATTTTAGTAACTTTTCCTTTTTATTATTATTGTTGTTGTTATTATTAATGACAAGAGAGTTGTATGCTAAAAAAAGTTAATGTTAAATTGTATTTCTCTATATTGGTACAAGGATGTCGGAGTGCTGCACACACAGCTGACACACAGCCGGACACTGTCGTTCAGGTTACCGTTCCTGCGGCGGTTCTGTGTTACTAAGAGCAGAAGGGGTACATTAGTGTGACTATCACACTTTGATGTATTTCATAGAGGGAGACACCTGTAACCCTCTTTACTGAAGGTTCGAAGCATAAAGCTTCCAAATCTGCCTACTAGCTGGAGAAGGGCAGGATTCTCCCTTTCTTCCACAGTCAAAATCTGGACACACCTGTTTTCAAAAGCTTCAAGGCAATGAAATAATACATATCAAATATTGCAACGACCAAGAGAAGTGTTCAACATCTCAATCTGTTCAGAATTTAGACTGTTCAGAAGAGCCCCCTTTTGCTTTGATGACAGCATAGCAGACTCTCGGCGTTCTTTCAGCCAGCTGTCACATGTAGCCACCTGGAAAGCTTCTCCTACATTCCAGGAGTTTCCATTTCTGGGCACAGGTTGGCTACCTTGCTCTTACTCTTCAATCCAGTTCACCCCAAACTGGCTCGTGCATCACTGCACTCCATCTCCTTCTGTGTTCACAAGGTCATTCTTAATACATGACCCTACGCAACCTTTCAGGTTATCTTGTTGAAAAACAAATGATTTTCAGTAGGTGTCCAGATTTTTACTGGTACTGCATGTCTGATTTGTTTTCAGGGATACAGTTTATTACTATATAGCACCTTTCACAACAGTCACCCCAAGGCGCTTTACACGGGTGTGTTATACTAAGCCTTTCCAGATTAATTGTGCGTTACCATGTCTGTATGTGTACCATTCTGAACTCGTCAGAGGGTTAAAATGCATAATTTACTTTTCTGGCCCCAAAATACTAGGTCCTACATATTTGTGGTGGAGGTACTTTTTATTTATTTATTTTTTTTTCATCTGAAGCCAATTTGTGAATAATGTACAGGTACTGGATTTTAAAAGCTGACTCATAGTTTTTGGAGTAGCCTTAATACAGATTTCAGATGAGATGGCCATTATCAACAATCTTTTTTGTGCATATTTCCAGCTTTAAAGTTTACAATTATAATCAGCTGTTTGTTAAATTACCTTGCTATCTCAAGGGCAGAAATTGTTTTTCAATTCAGTTCTACTAATCTTTTTTGACTATCAATCCTTTTCTGTTTTTTTTTTTTAATTCTGGGTAATTTTTAATGTAGATTTGTGACACTACATCTTATATTAGTTTTGATTGTTGCTCTTTCTTTTCATTAGATTTTCATTGAGAGCTTTCATTTTAAAAGGGTGAGAGGTGAAAGGTGACTGCCGGGAACTGTAGTTCATTCAAGACTGTAACTAGTGAATTTGTAAAACCAAAGAAGTCTATTTTGTGGATCAGCAAATAAAGTTTACTTTTCATTGAGCTGATGTCTGCAAACTTCTCAGAGATTCAGAAACCATATAGTTTAAACTTGTATATTGTATTTTATAGTACACAACTATCCTTGTAGAACCTGATTTTTTCAGTACAGTCAGCTGGCATTTAACATGCAATGAGAGGCGAGGGGTAGCCTTAATTAGCCAAAGAGAAAAGACTAAGTTATTGGATGGGTTTCTCTCATCAGAAATTTTGGTCAGCTGTCCTATATATTGTTAAGCTTCGTGGACCAATTTCTCAAAGTCATTACCCATATTCATAAAATTCACTGCATAACTATCTGTGCAAGTGTACTGCATTAACGCCAATGGGAACTGGGCATTTACAGTAACGATCAGCCAGATACATACCCTGAAGATTCTGCCCTCGTTTGAACGTCCCGAGGAGCTCTTAGTGTATGATTTCCATCACGGTCACCAGCATTTGTGAACCATTGAAAATGCTCAATATCTTTTTTTTTTTTATTATTTTCTGCTTCAGGACAGCTGTAAGAAGAAAAATGTATAATTCAGTATAATTCAGTTTCAATAGGTATAATGACTGAAAGTGAGTAATCACTACTGTGGCAAACTCTCCAACTTACTCAGCTTGATCAGCGATTATAAACCTGTCTTTAGCTTTATTGGATATTACCATACATAAAATAATAATAATAGATACTTTATTGATCCCTGTGGCGAAATTCTCTTGCTCTCTGTAGGTGACTGCAGGCTGTCCACAACTGAACTTAAAAGAAAGCAAATGAACAGGATTTGCACTAGAAATACAAACTTTATGTTCACAAAAATAAACCCATTAAGGGTCAATATGGGCCCCAGTTACAACCCACATACCAACCTACTCTGAGCCCATGCTCAGTTAGAGTGGACGTGTCGGCTGGTTAGCCACAGACCTAATTATATTCTTAGCCTTCAACATAGTGATAAGCCGCAACTCTAGCTAAGGTACATATTCATACAGCCAAGGCTAACATAAGATACAGAAACTTTGAGGTTAACATAAGGTGCACATTCATACAACCAGAGCTAACATAAGATGCAGATACACAAACTTCAAAGCTAACAGGTGCAGATACATGCTTATTTTGGTTACACTGTGCAGCAGTAAGTGCATTCTCTAAAGGATACAAGGTCACAATCTCTACAGGTTACATTAGCATCTTCTGGTTACATCTTAATAGTGGCCTAATGATTACATTCTCTATGTGTTATACAGTGCTATATAATATTCAATATTTTTGATGGCCTGGGAACATCCATCTTCCCCTTGATCCAAGAGGTTTTCACTGAGACTCAGGTTTGGAGATTGGACTGGCCATGACAGGGTCTTGATCTTGTGACCCTCCATCCACATCTTGATTGACCTGGCTGTGTGACATGGAGCATTGTTCTGCTGGAAAACCCAATCATCAGAATTAGGGAACACTGTCAGAGCAGAAGGAAACAGGTTTTCCTCCAGGACAGTCTTGTACATGGCATGATTCACGCATCCTTCACAAAAATCTGCCCCATTCCAGCCTTGCTAAAGCACCCCCACATCATCACCGATCCTCCACCAAGTTTCACAGTACATACAAGATACTGTGCCTTGTATGCCTCTCCAGGTCTCAGTCTAACCAATAGATGACCAGGTGATGGTAAAAGATGAAATGTGGACTCACCAGATAAGAAGACCTTACTCCAGTCCTCTATAGTCCAATGCTTATGATCTTCTGCAAATCTCAGCCTGGCTCCTCTTTGCTTCTCTTTGATGGTCGGCTTTTTTCTAGCTCTGCACGTCTTCAACCCTGCCTGACGAAGCCTGTTCCGAACCGTCCTTGCTGTGCACTTAACCCCAGCTGCCATTTGCCATTCTTTTTGTAGGTCACTTGATGTCATCCTGCGGTTGTTGCGTGACATTCGAAGGAGCTGACGATCATCCCGCTCAGTGGAGAGTCGTTTTCGCCCTCTGCCAGTCTGTAACTCTGTGGTCCCGAATGTCTCTGCCTTGACCTTGTTCTTATGAACTGCCGTCTTTGAAATTTTGAGAATGGAAGCAACCTGACGCTCACTGAATCCCTCTGCTAGCAAAGCCAGAATTTCACCCTTTTTTTCCTCACTCAGATTTTTTCTTTTGAACTCATTTGGCATGATGAATGGATATTTTTGTATTCCAATTAAATTTAAGGTACTACTTGCACTGTTTTTGCCATCCAAACTGGTCCTATTTCAAGAGAATATGGATGACCACAGCAGGGAAGCTGTACATTTGTAATTTTAGAAAATGTAACTGACCTACGAAATGCAAAACACTGGAAATCACACGTGACTTGGTTAATAAAGGACGTTGCTTTAAAACATATGGTCATTAAAACAAAAGTCTGAACGTTAATCACCAATCGCCTTCACTAGAACATCTGTATGCGCCACAAAGTAAATGTTTTCTATTCGTAATTATACCCGTGCGCGTCAGCCGGCTGTTTGCATTAATCTGTTGAGATGTAATCTCTTGTTGAAGGGGATAATCCTATTCATATAAGAATGATAATAAGCGCTGCCACCGCTGTGCCTCATTCAGATGTGCGCAGTGTAAGGATGAGCTGCTATACAGCTCTGGTTTCCACCATTTTGCCGTTTTGATTTTTTAAACATATCATATCAACATAAAAGATCTAAGAGAAGCACTGGTACGGTGTCCTATGAGGCTCATATCGATTTAGATTGTTCAACTGAGCAAAACAGCTTTAATGAAACGCTTGTACAGTGTCCTGCGAGGATCATCTTTCTTTCGTTGGGCGATTTGAAATGTCTTAACAATAGAGCAAAAAGCACGTCTTTATAGAAACGCGGCTACGGTGTCCTGCGAGGCTCAGTCCTCTTTCGTTAGGCGATTTAGATTCTTTAGGTGGCTTCTGTTAGTTAAGATGGGAGATATGATTTTCGAAGAACTGGAAGATTTGGTGCATTTCTCCGTCCACGACCTGCCTAATCGGGGCTACGCGGTGATGGAGGAAATCAGACGACAGGGGAAACTCTGCGATGTCACCCTGAAGGTGAGACATCAACCCGGCCCTGGTTATTGTTTGTCATTTAAAAACGGACATTTCGCGTATCCACCCTTTACGGGGGTCGCCGGGTATAATCGCGTTTATAACTTTCCAGTTCTGTTGAGCGACGGGTGTCACCGGGTGGCTATTTCTCAGGAAGAGTCTTGGCGCCGGGGATCGCGGTCATTAATTATCGGTTTATAATTATCCGTCTTTACTACGGAAGAACCGCGCAGATGATACCGGTGCGGTGCCTTTTATCCCGCCCTGTCTGATTTTCCTCTCTCGCTGAATGACTCTGGCTGCCTCTTATGGCCACTTGTTTCATTCTGTCTAGTTCTGAATGACTCTGGCTGCCTCTCATGGCTACTTGTTTCATTCTGTCACGTTCGGAATGACTTGCTGCCTCTCATGGCCGCTTATTTCATTCTGTCTCGCTTCGAGTGACTCTGACCACCTCTCATGGCCGCTTATTTCATTATGTCTCTCTCTGACTCGGGCTGCCTCTCATGGCACCTTGTTCCTCTCTGTCTTCCTCTGAGTGACTCTGGCTGCCTCTCATGGCTGTATACTGGACACTCATAATGTCTTTATTTACTGTCTATCTGACTGCCTTTTCTAAGCACACAAATGACATCTTGGACTTAAATTAACCCAGTTCATTTTCTGTGTATTTTGGACAAACCTAAATGGTTGAGTTTCGTCTGAAGCATTTGTTGTCTGTGACAGCTTGCTTTTAATTCAGCACTGAACCTAATCTGCTCTGTCTGTAGCCTTAACTGTCTGCTCATTTGCTTTCATTTTCTTGATGCAAAGTAATTTGTAATTGGGATGGTCTTCTACCAGAAATGTCTTCCATGTTTGTCTTGTGCAGTGTAATAGAAAAATATTTTGGGGATTTATACAACTTTTTCTTTTATGTGGTGCTGAATGTTTATGCCAGGAAAGCTCCCTAATTATCAAATGTACCGTCATTGAATCAGATTTGTGTAGTCTCAAGGCTTGTATCTATACAGAAGTATTGGTCGTTCATTCATTCATTCATTCATTCATTCATATATTTAGTTATGTGTTTGTTTATTTGTTCATTCATTTTTTTGTTTGTTCATTTATTTGTTAATTCATTCTTTCGTTTGTTGTATAAACGTAAAAGGCTGGGAGTCACACAGCAGACCATCTTCAGTCATAAAGCCAGTGGCATCTCTTCATTCATATCATCGCCTTTTTCTGCTTGAAAGGGTCTGCTGACTATACTTGGTTGCCCTTGACCTAATCCCAAGGATCAAAATGCTTTGTGTTAGAAGAAATGCAGGCGCTCCTGGGCTGCTTGCGTCTGTTTCCTCTGCCGTCTTATCCTGCTTAACGGCGGATTACGTGCACTGTGCCCCGTGTAACAGGCCACCCATATCCCCTTTCCGCTTTCCCACGGGCTCAGTAATGGAGGTGGACAGAGCCACAACTATATGCTCGAGCTATTGGCTGCCAGGCTTTTTACTATGTTACATCCTTTACAGACCGTAGGTTCAAATAAACTGAGAAGTGGTTTAAGACTGAGGGTAGGTGAGATTTAAAATGATCTCTTCCATTTTCGTTCAGGTGGAGATGTGCTGCTCGGAAGTGGTGATTTAGACATATCTTCAGGCGATGGTTGGCTAGTTTTGACGACTTGTCTTTTTGACACAAGTGTCAGATCTCAGAGTAAATGTAACCAGTAAAATGTTCTGTTGAAGAGCCCACCTGGTCTGGCCGCTTGTTAGCATCTTCTGGTCGCTCATGCTCCAGTGTGGCGATTCAGATCACCAGGGATCAGGTGACACTGAAACACTCTAAATTGTCCCTTTAACAAGCTGACTTGAGAACCTTCCTGCATTCCAACTTCACTGTCACTGGAGAACTGGACGTAGTTCTCCTGGAGCATCGTCCGCTTTTTAAATTAAGCCTGACCTTTATAAGCCAAAAGCCTCCCCAGAGCCCTGCATGTTACCAATCAGCGCTGTCCAATCAATGCTAATTCTCTTGTAAAACAACAAGGTGTTAAAATATTAACCAGCTGCCCGAAAGACTGTATTGAAGAGTTTTTCTTTCATCCCGCTGATAAATAATGAATGTGTGGTGTGGACGTTAGGGTGACTGACGACGGGAGATTTTAATGTTTTGCTGAGCTTCTCATTTTAAAGTAGAAACATGGCTGTATAAACATTCCCCCGTCCCGGCAGGTCGGAGACCACAAGTTCAGCGCCCATAGGATTGTCCTGGCCGCTTCCATCCCGTACTTCCATGCCATGTTCACTAACGACATGGTGGAGTGCAAGCAGGATGAGATCATCATGCAGGGCATGGACCCCAGGTAGGCCGTGTACCAGAAACGTCCCGTTTTTGTTTCTTCCTTTTTATGAGGCAAGGCCTGTTCACCTGCGTTCACACTAGTTAATTTCACTACTGTGGTTAATATAACTGCCATTTTACGGTAACTAATGACGCAAAACTTTTTTTTCTGCGCGGTCAGACAAGATCTTATACTTCCTTTAAATGATTGTTTTTCAGTTTTAATGGGACTATGTCATATGACTCATCTTGATACATGTACAGTATATAAAATATTGTGTATTATTATTATTATCATCATTATTATTATATTTGCTTTACGAAGGACTCTGAACTCCTGATGTGCATTATTTAAAATAAAAATGCAGAAATAGGCTCCATTCTGCACAAGAATCTCTTGTTTGACACCCTCTGATTGTTCCCCCTCTCAGTGCACTCGAGGCCCTGATTAACTTCGCTTATAATGGTCACGTGGCCATCGACCAGCAGAACGTGCAGTCTCTTCTGATCGGTGCCAGTTTCCTGCAGCTGCAGAATGTGAAGGACGCATGCTGCTCCTTCCTACGCGAGAGGTGAGCTCCCCGCCTGTACTAATCTCACCCTGACACCAGCCTTTCCTATGCAAGACGTGGTTAGATCAGCGAGGCGGCTGACGTTTCAGTCAAACGATGGCGGCTGTCTTACGTTCCGCTCTTTCATTGTCTGCGCTAATAAGGTTGCATCCCAAGAACTGTCTGGGGGTGCGGCAGTTTGCGGAGACCATGATGTGCACCACGCTGTACGATGCAGCCAACAGCTTCGTGCACCAGCACTTTGTGGACGTCTCCATGTCGGAGGAGTTCCTGGCTCTGCAAGCGGAGGAACTGCTGGAGCTGGTTGGCTGCGATGAGCTCAATGTCAAGGCCGAGGAACAGGTTGGACTGGCAGGCAGCCTGGCTGCTTGGTTATGACCAGTTAAAGGATCTGGTTAAGTTCACTGGAAGTCAGTGACTCAGCTGTTTGAGTTAGCATACATATAAACATGTAATGGAAGTAGTGTGTTGACTAGGCAGTAAACTGAAAGTGACGCTGGTAGCTTTGCACTTGTGCTGAAGGCGGCTCCTTTGGACAGGATGTTTCCATCCTTAATTAGGCTTTAGGTCTTTGGCTCTCAATTAAACCAGGGCATGTGTTCAGGGCATAAATCCCGGTCCTCACCGTCTGAGCCCTGGGGATTGTCCAGCCTTCCTTTACCTTTGAGCCACGTGTGACGCTTCTGTGGCCAGTCAGAATCAGTAATTATTAAACGAACTACCTGGGAGAACTGAAAAGATGGCCTGGTTTTGGAATCGAGGGCCAGATTCAAAGAGACCTAATTAATACCCTTTAGAACTGTGTCCCCATTGTGCCTCCTTGCGCCGGCCTCACCCTCAATTTGTACTCGGGCAGGTGTTCGAGGCAGTGCTGGCATGGGTCCGGCACAACGAAGACCTGCGCGGCTCGCTCCTCCCGGAATTACTCACCAAGATTCGGCTGCCGCTGTGCCGCCCCCAGTTCCTGGCCGACCGCGTGCAGCAGGACGACCTGGTGCGATGCTGCCACAAGTGCAGGTGAGGGGCAGCCCACTGCTGACACGTCTTCCCTTGCCATGAAAATGAAACGTCATTTCTCAGTACATGGTGGGTTCGAGACCCCGGACTGATCTGTGGGCTGTCCTCTGCAAACAGAGACCTGGTCGACGAAGCCAAAGATTACCATCTGATGCCAGAGCGACGTCCCCACCTGCCAGCCTTCAAGACACGGCAGCGATGCTGCACCTCCATCGCAGGACTCATCTATGCAGTGGGGGGGTTGAACAGTGCAGGTATCGTCATCGCTGATGGGCTGAGTAGTGAACTGTGAATTCTGAAGCCCTTTCTGATTAGTCGATAGCTTGTTTGAGCTAAGAGCTATGAGATACCAGCTTATACTGCAGTATCCAACATCTCGACGGTATTAAAATGCTGCATCTGTTTCAGGCGACTCTCTAAATGTGGTAGAGATGTTTGACCCAATTGGGAACTTTTGGGAGCGCTGTCAGCCAATGAGCACGACCCGAAGTCGAGTGGGTGTGGCAGTGGTCAACGGACTTCTGTACGCCATTGGGGGATATGATGGCCAATCACGGCTTAGCACCGTTGAGGTTTACAACCCAGAGATGGATACTTGGACCCAGGTGGCCAGTATGAACAGCAAACGCAGGTGAGGAATTTCTGAGCAGATGCCCCCAAAATACTTTATGGCGTCTACCGAAGGGGCTGCCTCTGCCAAAATGGGGGATGGTGCGTCCATTTGAACAGCATGAAGCAGATAAACATGTTGTGCCAAGGTGTGGCAGATGAATACTGACTAAACCAAATACTTCATTTGAACTTTGTTTTGTTTTTGTTCTTGACTGAACTGGTCCGGCGTGTTTCGTGCTGGTAGGTCCAGCTTAGTGGATGTGAAGCAAGAGCGTTGACACTGATTTTTTTGTGTCTCTTTGTAGTGCGATGGGCACGGTGGTGGTGGACGGACTTATCTATGTGTGCGGAGGTTACGACGGCAAGTCGTCCCTAAGCTCTGTGGAGTGCTATTCTCCAGAAGCTGACAGGTCTGTGTGCGACACTCTCTTGGTTGAAGTGGAACTTCACGGCCTGTTTCACGTGGCACAATGGCCTTTTGAAACGAGATGTAACTCTTTACTTGCCAGAAACACACAGACCACACAGGGGGCTCAGAACATTTATGTTTTCATTTCCCTAAATTCAATTTAAACAGAACTTTTGCTGTGCCGGATTTAGTTGAAGCTGAACATCGTATTTTAAAGTAGAAATGCTTGATCACCAGGTGTTTTGATTCAGAAGTCATCTTTTGGTGATATCGTTTGACATCATGTTTTAATGAGACATAGTTCGGTTGTTTATGATTAAAAAACAGGGCATTCTTGGTATTTGAATGTTTTCAGGTGGACAGTCGTGACGGAGATGACGGCGAGTCGTAGTGCAGCTGGGGTCACGGTGTTTGATGGGAGAATTTTTGTATCAGGCGGTCATGATGGTCTTCAGATCTTCAACACGGTCAGTCAGGAATCCAGAAACATGACACAATAATGCTGAATTTTGCTGAAAAAAAAATGTAAATCTGCTACAGGTTCAGTTGTTTTATAATAAGCCTAAAGCTTAGGGATCAGGGCTAAAATGTAAATTTGATTACATGGTCCAAGGACAATTTCCTCCTCCTCCAACAGGTGGAGTACTATAACCAGCACACGGCCCTGTGGCACCTGGTGACGGGGATGATGAACAAACGGTGTCGCCATGGCGCCGCAGCCCTCGGCAGCCAGCTCTACATTGTGGGAGGATACGACGGTTCGGGATTCTTGAGCAGCGCGGAGGTGTATAGCTCTGTGGCAGACCAGTGGAGCCATCTAGTGGCCATGAACACACGCCGCAGCAGGGTCTCATTGGTAGCCAGCTGCGGACGGTTGTATGCTGTGGGCGGCTATGACGGACAGTCTAATCTCAATTCAGTGGAGATGTACGACCCAGAGACGAACCGTTGGTCTTACATGGCTCCTATGGTGTGTCATGAGGGTGGGGTGGGTGTTGGGTGTATACCCCTCCAGCCAGCCTAGCCCTACGCAAACAGACTGTCCTTCCTTGCATTTTTCTTTTTACTATGTTTTTACTTTTTATTATCTGGTAAAATCACTCCTTCTGGACTTCCGGACGTCAATGTAATTAATAATGTATCTATCTGATTGGCCTGCCCTCCTCCCTGGAGAGGAAGAAATAATTTGGTGCTGATCGGGCCGGTTACATTTCCGTCAGCGTCTCTGAGTCACGTGTCACGTCCGCACGGGTTTGAAGGGTTTTCAGGACAGACGAGGAACTGAAGATGTCCCTCGAGGCTGCGTGTGGAAGCGTGCGCCGGATCAGGACCTGAAGATGAGCCACTCATCATCTCCGACCTCCCTCAGATGGTTCATCGCTGTGTGGCAGGATGGCAAGCAGGAGTAGAGGGGGGAGATGAGGGCTTTCGGTCCTTAGGGTGCTGGAAATGACACCAGGGATGCCAAGATGGCGCCAATAGATGATCAGCTGCTGATGAGAAGAGGTGTCGCTCATGAAATGGGAGCAAAGATTTGGGATAAAGTGGTACTACTGCACCAAGGAGACCAGCGATAGGCTGACTGGTGCTGGGAGGAACATGGGATCAATTAAAGAGACTTGTATGATGATTATGACTACAGCAAATGTCGAGTTTAACGTTGAAGCAGAATCATTGTTTATCATATGTAAAGGGTGCATGTGGTGGAGGTTCAGCAAACGGCGGCTTTTGTTGGAGTCACTGACATGCAGAGCGGTCTGCTGATGTCTGTACGGGACATGCACCTTGCTTTGTTTAGGTCCTGGAGCTGAGGATGAGAATTAGACCCAAACGTCCAGCACTTTTTATTTTCTTAGATAGCCTTTATGCCGCTGGGCGTTACATAACTTCTGATCATTCCAGGACCAAAGTGCATCACCGTGGCCGAGTCTGACTCCCACTACTCGTATCACATGCCTCTAGTTGTCAGTTTACAAACACACAAGTGTTACGATAATGTTAATGTCTTGCTTGCTTATGTAATGATTGTCGAGGCGGGGAAGCCTGTATAGTGAAAACTCCACTCTGAGCTTGGGACTGTCAGTCTCCTTGTGTACATACAACTCTGTGTCTCTTTGCTGCACAGTATGTTGCATATTTCACATGAGTTAACTACTGTGACTTTAGAATATTGATTCTGCTGTCATTCCTGCTTTTTTTTTTTAAAAAAAAAATTCTCTATAGGCATCATGATTGCAGTATTTTTACATTAAGATTTGGTACTGTACCTCAGACTTTGTATTTATTTACCTTAATATTTCAACTCTGGTTGCTGTTGTGGTGCCTAACCCTGCAAATGGATTTTTACGTCGCTATAATCTGAATGTTAGATGAACGGTGGGTCCCTCCATACTCCACCTAAGTCTGTGTACCTACCTCTGATAAAGAACCTGCTCTTTGTTTCCAGGTTCTTCTCATTAAAGAGTGAGAAATGTGTTTGGGATGTCTTTTCCAGAACTAATTGCTTAATGACAGACTTGTCTTGGTTGCGTGTTCGTGGAAACTGTAAGATGTCTCTTGCGAATAATGTTGAGGTTTAAGCAGATCTTTATCTAATGCTCGCACCATATAACTTATTTAATCCTATTTTTGTTTTTATATCCAGTGATAATGGCTGGAACTCTGCATATTTTTATTTGACATTCCATTTAAGATTTAGCCACGCTCCAAAATGTGCAAGGATGATTTACGTCTGTGATTATGCAGGGTTGCTGACTTTGGTCTGCTGGATGGTGTGAGATTTTCAATTCGAGAAGTCTGCACACACATTTACATGTATGTAAGATTTATATTTCCTTGCAAATAGTCTGTAAGGTTTGCAAACTATCCCGACACTTGGTGTGGCTCATTTTAGGTTTTTAAGTGAATAATGTAGATTTGCTGTAAGATTATGTGCATGAGCCTAAGAATGTGAATGTGACTAGCGTCAGATGCATGAGTGTTGGAAACCTGGAAAACAGAACTTAAAAGCCTTTAAGGTTTGATTCCCACACTTCTGCACTAAAGGAGAAGGCCCTATATTATCTGAAACTTGGTACAATGAAAAACGTCAGAAGTTAAATTACGGTGCATACATTTTAGGCATATAATAATGGTACACTTATGGCCTGATAGCCTCATCCCTAAAACCATTAAATGATTATTTTAGTTTTAGCTTTCAAATAATGTGACCCTATCATTCATCGATATATGCCTAATTTAAATACAGAAAAACCAAACAAATAATAGTCATAGCTTGTTTCTCCACATTGCAGTTCACTATGAAACTGTTTCAAATTGGTATTAACTGGTTTTGTACCATTGCCTTTGGGTCTCCGGTAAGCCGTCCCCTTGTTTGTAAGGGGAGGGACATTCTGTATCCCTGGTCAGTATCGCCTTGCTGCCACCCCAGTCACACTCAGCTTCCTGGCCCGCAGGTCTTGATCGCACACTGTCGCCCACCCTGCCGCTATCCCTCAGTGCTGCGCAGGCGGCTCCCAGCTGCGCACGATGAAAGCTGCCCTGACTGCTCTCTGCCTGTTCGCCTTTGCCTCAGCGCTGTCTGCTTTCCCTGTGGAAAGCAGCGGCACAACAAACGGACTGGGACCGCCAAAGGTAAGTCTTTATGAAGATGCCACATGTCCCAGAGCGCAGACGCTGACATTCTGTTCTTTCTGTTTAGTTTTTGAATTAACAGGGGCTTCTCTCGTCTTTACCGTACTTTGAAATGAGCCGGACAAGTACATGGCCACCTTATCATCACTGAGAAACGTTATGCTTACGGGCTAAAGGCAGGCTGACAGACATATCTGGTGTATTTTCCGCTAAGTATATAATTTACAACCTGAAGAATAGTTGAATTATAGGGCTGTGGTGCTAGGACAGTTTTCTTTGGCAGGAAAACAAGTCTCTCTACGAAATGACGTTACCTGGATGAATGATCCCTTTGGAAAAGACATAAAAAGTTGAGGTGAAATGCAAATTTTTCAGCAGCACTTGATCTGCAGGATTATGAGTGAATTCAGCTGTGTAGTATGGAGAGATGCAGTGTCCTGTGGGTGTGAATACAGCTGTGTAGTATGGAGAGATGCAGTGTCCTGTGGGTGTGAATACAGCTGTGTAGTATGGAGGTGCGCAGTCTCCTGTGGGTGTGAATACAGCTGTGTAGTATGGAGGTGCGCAGTCTCCTGTGGGTGTGAATACAGCTGTGTAGTATG
>JAODKF010000114.1:865575-889109 GCA_026779585.1 Mormyrus proboscirostris
ATAATATGCGGCCCGTGAGACTTGAACTTGGACATAGTGCGGCCCACTGCAAAAAAAGGTTGAGAACCACTGATCTACAGCCTAAATATGACCTTGTACTTTATGGGATCTGCTACAGGCTAACTACTATCCTGAACTTCTCAGGAAAGGCTACAGGCTAACTGTGACCCTGTGCTCCTCAGTATATGCTACAGGCTAACTGTGCCCCATGTGCTTCTCAGTGTAGGTTACAGGCTAACTGTGACCCTGTGCTTCTCAGTATATGCTACAGGCTAACTGTGACCCTGCACTTCTCGTGATAGGCTACAGGCTATTGTGTTTATATGAATGTTCCCCAATTGTCCCTCACAATGTGATGTTTTTCAAATAGCTACTCTATGACAAAGAGTGAGCCAAAGAGTGACTGAGATTTCAGGAAGCCAAAGTAGTGAGAGGAAGTATGCTGCTGTTTTTCCAGCCTTCCTCTTTAGCTGTTTTTTTCTTGAAATTTCCTGTAAGCCGTTCTGCCCCTGGCAGGATAGCCACCCTAAACTGGGGAATAGGGTTCCTCATGCTGGACTTGGTGCGCCGCTATAATACCTACAGATGATTCCAGTTGTGGAGAACCTTTATTTTCTATGGCAAATGTATTTGGATACAAAATGAACATATAAGTTTTTTTTCCCCACCAGAAACCAAACTGTAATGCATTCAAAAACTAAATTAGATATTCTGAATGTTCTGAAACAGACATGCAGCTGTGTGCTATCAAGAATGTGACAGGGATTTCCTTCTCGACAACATCCATGGTTTTAGTAAATCGCAGTCCAGTGGATACTCACTTCTTTTCCCTTTCTAATGAGACCATCTCGCGCCTCGACCATGTGTGTGGGGGGGAAAACAGGACCAAGACCTATATTGCTAAATTTACTTGCTGACGTCTCTGGCGTCACCATGACAATAGCAGGATTGGATTACGGGGAGGAAGGATGTTTTACGGGGTTTTGTGAAGAATTTCCTGAACGGCTCTGGTGAGCTACAGCTGTGTGCAGGGTAGGCAGACCTTCCTGTGTGCTCGTGGTGCACACATAGCTGTAGTTGGATGGATAGCTTTTCATTGTCCCTACAGTAAGACTAAAAAACATCAGATCTCATTTCAGATGACACTTTAGTTCTCAGATTGCCAGCGTGATCCTGACCAAGATCCAAGCTTTTTATCTCAAAAGTCCCACCCTGCCCATCTTTGGACGGCTACCTCTGGTGACATTCAGTTTGTGGGAGCTCTTCAAAGCCGTTTCTGTATATGCTACAGGCTAACTGTGACCCGCAGGTGTTAGACAGCAGGACATCTCGCTGCACCATTATCAGTCAATCTTGGTCCAGGCCATCACAGGGCAAATGCACGCGACCAGTTTACTCTATGGAAAACGTAGAGACGTGCATTAGCCTAACTGGACTGCAGATGGAAAGCAGAGTACCCAGAAGAAATTGGTGCAACTCAGGGAGAACCAACAAACTCAACCCACGCAGAGCAGAATGGGAATTCGAGCGCCCTACATGGGAGGTAAATGGTGACACTCTGCCACCACTACCTGACAGATCTGCTTGACCACACAAGCAGGAATTGCACTTCGCTTCCTTCTGATCCGTTTGAATCACATTCAGTAACTTGTTAATCCTTTAGGATATTTTAGGAAAATTCACAGTTAGTGGTGACCATAAGATAATATCATTGACAGCTCAGGAACACAAACAATTGGTTTAACATTGTCCCCTTTGTCGCCATGATATGGGAGTACGACAGGGTTAGTGGAACGTTTTCTTTTTTTCTTCAGGTTTACCAGAGGATACAGAGCTCTTTGACTTTATAAATAAAAAACTTTCTGGCTAATAAAATGAAGACTGGGCACATCAAGCACATAAATGTCTAACCTTTCATGCAGTCATGCTTAGAGGAGACGCTGAGGTAGAGTGTCTTTCTCCTGGCCTTGCTGGCACTATTAATAGCAGACGGCTAAAGAATGGTGGCAGTGCCTGGCAAACCACGGGAAAGTGGGGTTCGCTGGGGGGGAGGGGGGCTAAGTGCCAAAGTTGCTCAGGGCAGATAGATGGTTGGATTATTATTATTATTATTGATATTACTGTAATTATTATATAAATATCTGAGTAACAAGAGGCCCTCGTCTAAGCCTGCAGTACTGATTAACATGAACACTAGTGCCGTTCGATTGTGGCAGAATAATAATCACGATTATTTTGGTCAATATTCAGATAGTGATTATTTACTCATTGACTTTGGAAATATCATGCCCTTATTCAACTTTTTGTAAATCTTGTTTTTTCAACAGTGGATTTCCTTGAATTATTCAACAAAGGGGGCTGGATTTATAAGGTGAGACAAATCGGGAGCATCATTGTGAAATGAAATGTGGAACAATAATCGTTTTATCTCGATTTGTTTTGAAGCCAGAATTAATTGTGATTGGAATTAAAATCGGATTAATTGCCCAGTCCTAATATGCACACCAGTAGAGAGAGTAGAAAATAATATGAAACGGCTTTTTAGTGATAGCAAGGCAGCCAAAACACGTAATCTATCACCTCACTTGGTAGTACAACAGCAGCACCCTCTAGGGCAGCGAGCCAACAGCCTTATGGTTGCGGGTCTAGTTCTGTCACTGCTGTGCTGCTGCCGGTGTATTGATTCAACATGATGCATACATTCACATACATATAATCCCACACTGCGAATCCCTAAAAAGAGAATTAAAATGGAGTAAGGTCACCATACTAATATCTTCTTAAGATGCTGAGAGCTCATTAATTGCATGGACTCCGGATTAATCAGCAGACAGAACAAAGACCTCACAAAACAGGAGAAAGCACCCCAGGTTTCTTTGCGCTGGAATCAGTCATTGCATTGCAGCAAAAGTCAAACGAAATGTTGGTCCGGTCGCTCTACGGGGTGCTCTTTCCACAGCCTGGGGCCCAACGTGCCGTGAAGCACCTCAGCTGCACCAATGCCACTAGCCCCCACCCCTCCTGCCCGCCCCCGAGGAGAAGCTGGAGGGGTATGGCTCTGGAATGTGTGGAATTCCTCTATAAATACCTCCCTCATGCTTCACTGCCCCTGGATGCTCCACTGACCAGCTCATCCGTGCCAGCAGTCACCCTAATGTCAGCCCACCCCCACCTGCTAATCTGTCCCGGAAGATCGCTAAAGAGAGGCAAAACTGGGGGCCCTGGTTTGGGGCAACCCAGAAAGAACAAAGACAAATTATAGTGAATGGTTCATCTGATCCAAATGTTGTTGGGCCGTAGAAGGACTCTATAGTGCTTAGAAAGGAGCCATAAAAGCAGGGACGAAGGTGCTTATTTTATAACCAGCATTTATAGAAAATATTAGAAAAAAAATATTTTCTTGCAAACAGAAAGTCAAACTTGACACCCAAATGAACTGTAAACTGAATAAAATGGCAACTCTCGATCCATAAGTTTGCAGAGTTCAGCTATATTGAATCCTTTGTGTTCCGCTTAAGCACGCTATGCTCCGGTCTATCATTATAACATTTTACATACTAAAGCAATGCAGCTGCAGTAGATGTAAACACACAATTTACTCACCCGAGGCTTTCTGGCATGTTTTAAAAAGGACTCCCCAGCACACCAAAGTTACTATTCACCTTAAGCTACTCAGTAACATTTGACGGCATCTATCTGCAACCTGTCCACTGTGTTCATTATCAAAATGCTAGTAAGGTAAGTCCTGCTTAAGTGTGTAACTTAGCAGTTTAGTTGCTGTGCCTGTGATCAGAGTGTTGCTGGTTTGAATCACGTGCTCAGAATAGTAGTCACATCTGTACTGCCCCCTTAGGCAAGGCCCTTAACCTCCCCGCCTTCCAAAAAAAAAAATGCTCCAGAGGTGCTGGATGGATGGCTGACCCAGTGCTCAGACCCCCAAGCTTTGTGCCCAGCTTTATGTGCATATACATCTTATTAAAAATTAGAAAAAGATGTATGCAAAAAATTTAAAAAAAATACACACGCATTCCAATGGACTAGTTCTCATGAGAAAAGCGGTCATGTGAAGACGTATGAACTCAGGATTTCAAAAAAAAAGCCTCAAGTTTTTGTTTAAAAGTTTGCAGATGTAAGCATGGTTAATTAACCATTAAAGAAAATGTGTTTAAGCGAGCTGAATATCATTACCACCCCGTAACAATAAAATTGCACTAATGGTAATGGTAATTTCCCTAGGTTTAAGGGGCTCGATCGAGCTGATGAATTAACCCCGTAAGATACTTACGTTTGCACGATCAACAAAAAGCAAAAGCTACGTTTCTCTGATGACAGTATAGCGCGCTGTTCACTGTAATCCCATACCCACAAAACTGTCCGAAAAATAACTACAATAGCGACAAAACAAACGAATAATTCCAGATATTTTCTGTTCCTGAATTGGGCAACAAACATCTGATTTGTACGCACTGGTTCCAGGGGAAATCAGCTCAGGCTGTGTATCGTATCAGTAATATCAGTGATATTAAATCATAAGCAGCACCAGAACGGATTGCTCTGTAAGATCCGAAGGAGCGGAGGGGACTCACCATCCGATGGACCTTGATTTAGCGGAGTCTGCGATCGCAGCGACCCCGAAGCACACACCGCCTGATCGGTCCCACAACGTCCTGTGAACTCGGACCAGACAGCGACCCACTGCTGCGATTCGCAGAAGGATCTTCGCTCCCCCCACAGAGGCGCCTGTGAGATATAAACTGAAGCGCCGAAGCTGAAGGATGCGCTGGGAGGTCTGGAGGAGATGTCGTGGGACTGCTGAGCCTTGAGCAACCTACGTCCGTAGAATAACAATGAGGGTACAGTGCTGCGGCGTGGAGCACCTCCATCACCGGAGCCCATTAATCAGGGGAGCTGTTCAGCCCCGCCGCTCTTCACGTTCGGACCCATACAGGTGTAGGTTGGATGAAAAACCACTGTTTACGGTGGCTCAGTAGTGGTTGCCATGGCAATATTCCTAAAAAAACGAATTCACACCATAAGGGGATTTTCCTTAACAGCCTCATTTACGATACAGTACATGCAACAAAATTGAATCGATGGTTTCAGTTTAATTAGACTGCCAGATGACATCTATGTTACACTTGTTCTGGGCAAAATAAACATCAATGAGAACAATTTTAAAACGTCAAAAATGAAAGTGAAATTTCCAAAGGATGCTGCAAGGTGTACAAAATGATAGCACCCAGAGATATGATTTAGGCCAAGGACATCAACCTCTCTCCTACTATCCCTTGTCTCCATCAACATGCGGAGTACTGGCACTAACATTACCCTTGTGCCTGGGCAAATAGAAAGTAGCACAAACCAAAAGTCGAGGCCAGCTGCCACAGAATCCCTGGGCTGGCGGTAACAAGGCTACAGAGGTGTGAAAGCAGAGTCATCAACTACCCAGCGGAGATGGTCAATCCCATTTACTGCTGCTAACTCCTCATTAACCCTGTTAAACCATTCAGTACTGACACGAGGTATTTTTTTTAATCATATATACTGTACTATAATCAAAAAACTGTAAGAATGCATGACTGAAAATCAAGGAGGAGATAGAGGGAGAACAGAAGGTCATGGGAGAGAGTGGTGAAGGGAAAGAACGTACAATATGCAAGATTCCTTTAAATATAAAGTTTAGGGACACGGCTGAATATGAGTCATCTCCTCCAACATACTTAGGATAGACCGTACATGCATTAGATAGAAGCACGCTAGCTTTTCATGAGGACAGCACAGAAAGTCAGAACACAGCCGGGGATGGGGTGTGATCCTGTGGGTAAAAGTACATGTGCGGGTTTGGAAGGTTGCTGATTCAAGTCCCAGGGCTGCCATAGTGCGTGTGCTAGAACAAATCAGATGGGGGAGGCGATAGTACGAGTTGTTGATTGTGGGGGTGTTGGGTAAGCATATGATCTGTAGCCATACGCCCAGAAAAGATCTGGCTTAATTATTTTAGGGTGATGTTTTCTATGAAATAAAAGACAGTGTCCTTGGTGGGTGGCAAGAAGAGAGGACACAAAGGGACACTTTTATTGAGGATCACATTAATATCTCCAATAGAAGACAAACAGCACATACGCAGACGCATACTCTCCTCTTACCATTGGCCACACTCCCCTTATCAGTTTTATAGTCAATGCAAATAAGGTGTTTCAGTACAAGTTCTCTGTCTGCAGAAAAGGAAAAACATATAATTTTAATGATCCACTTTGCAATATGACTAAGGTGAGATACAACTCCCTCTTGTGGAAATGATTAATCGCTGCATGAGAATTGAAAGCTGTCGTTAAGTCTGGATAAATTAAGCTCTTTTGGGCTCAGGTATGTTTTATTAACAGGTAGTGAATTTGGTGATAAAGTGCTTTGTGGTTGTATGGTTTTTTTCAGACACTTAAGCTTGTCGCTGCTCTTATGTTATATAAATGCGTCTTTTCGCGCTGCGGTAACACGTTATGCGTGTGTAAGAGTAAGTCCTAATAGGTTATGCGTAATGCGTGTAACTGTATGATACGCGTTGCGTGTGGCGACCGATGGGTGGGCGGAGTGTCACGTGTGAGAATACTGCTTGTAGCTTATGGTGTCCTTCTTAAATAACATCTATTGCAAATGTTTTTCTTGTATTAACTGGCTCTTTATTGCCCTACGATATTCTGAATAAAGCAGCGTTTGTTGTGGTGGACATTGTGTTTATTTGCCGTTACCATATAATCCAATTAAGGTGGTCTCTGTATGTACCTATTTCATGAAGTTCATCACCTATGGTAAGAGACACCAGCGGGCGCGACAGTTTAATTTGGGGGAGGGGGGGGCACAATTTAGGCCTAATTTAAATACAAAAGTTTATTGATTGGGGGTTTTTCTGAACCCTAAATAAATATTGAAACTATCTGATTGGAAGATTCAAAAGGAAACAACTGGTTGTCAGAAAAGTTTATGGGCCTAGGTGTACGCTTACTCCGTAATAATTTTTACCTTAGTGTTTATGTGTGTATCTGCAGGTACTCATTTCATTCACGTACAACCGTAAAACCAGTTTTGCGCAAAATATCCGAAATACAGTTAATGAAAGTTAAATTACAGCATTTAAACGGTCTTTAAATTTATGTATGTCTTTTGTACGTTTTACTAGTATACTTCTGTAGTGTCCTGAATGGTATGAAGAAAGTGTAAATCAGATTTATGTAAAATTAGTCTTACGTAAGGGTTTGTGAAACGGATTAGTTACGTCAGTCGAGAACTGCAGCCCCGGACTTACGTAAATCTGCACTTACGCAAAAACATCCGAAATATATAGAGATCACGGAAGCGCCAAAACGAAAAGGGACACAGACCGTCCGAGGCTGGGCCGTACTCCATAAAGACGACAGTTATCGGTAAACGCTGCGTCTTTTCCGTTGTTTGCACTTGTTTTCTGATATTGCACAACTATGGGTGGCAATAAGCGCCTTAATGAACGTAAGAGTGAATCAGTTCGTAAACGTACAGTGATTGATTTAGAATTGAAAATGAAAATCATCCGGAAATATGATGGTGGACAAAGCTTATCAGCGATCGCACGTGAATTCGGCTTAGCCGTTTCAACCATAAACACTATAGTGAAGGATGCTGCTCGTATAAAACAACATGTGAAAAGAGCGGCATGTTTGAAGTCGACGATAATAACGAAGAAACGTGAAGGTGCAATTAGTGAGATGGAGAAACTACTAACATTATGGATTGAAGACCAAATCCAGAAACGTATTCCGTTAAGCTTAATCACCATACAAGCAAAGGCAAGAAGCCTCTTCGATGACCTTAGGAAAAAATATCCGAAAGGCACGCAGTCGTTTACTGCGAGCAGTGGCTGGTTCGCGCGGTTTAAAAAGCGTGCAGGTTTCCATAATGTTAAAGTGAACGGGGAGACTGCCGGTGGCGATGCGGCGCAAGCGCGACACTTCCCCGACTGGCTGCACAAAATCATCGAGGAAGGTCCGTACTCTTCCGAACAGGTTTTTAACGCGGATCAGACAGCTTTATTTTGGAAAAAAATGCCGTCGCGCACATACATATCGAAACAAGAAAACACTGCCCCTGGATATAAAGCCTCAAATGATAGGCTGACTCTATTGCTGGGCGGAAATGCATCGGGAACCTATAAACTAAAACCACTTCTGGGTTACCCGTGTGAAAACCCGCGAGCTTTAAAAGGGGTCAGCAAGGCGACTCTGCCGGTGCATTATCGCTCGAATAGCAATGCGTGGATCACCGTGCCAATATTTGAGGACTGGTTTGTCAATTGTTTCATTCCTGAAGTAGGAAAATATTGCAAAGAAAATGACGTTCCCTTCAAGATTATGCTTATCCTGGATAATGCTCCTGGTCATCCAGCCGACCTGGACGATTTTCACCCAAACGTCAAGGTTGTTTACCTCCCTCCGAATATTACATCATTAATACAGCCCATGGATCAAGGCGTGATTGCAAACTTCAAGGCGTATTATTTACGCGCAACTTTTGCCCAGGCAGTGGCGACAATAGATGAAAAAAACTTGGATACAACACTCGTTGAGTTTTGGAAATCGTACAATATTTATCACGCTATTCGGAATATTGAAAAGGCATGGGCGGAGGTTTCACAAGCATGCATGAACAACGTCTGGCAGAAACTTTGTCCACGGTTTGTCAGCGACTTCAGGGGCTTGGAAAAGGACGAGACTTTCGAGGAAGTGGGTGAAAAAATTGTCCAGCTTGGCAAGCAGTTGCAGCTGGAGATGAGTAAAGAGGACGTGGAAGAACTGATTGAGTCGCATGATAATGAATTATCTAATGCAGATCTCATGGAGTTGGAAGCTGCACGAGTTGCAGAAGATGAAAGGAACGAAGACGCGGAACCTAAAGTTGAACCAAAACGGTTCACAGCAAAAGAGATGACAGTTGCTTTTAGGGAACTGAATTCATGTTTGGCTAGGTTTGAGAAAATGGATCCGAATACGTCTCGATTCCTAAAAGTGCAAAGAATGGTAGAAGATACCTTTTCTTGCTATCGGGAGATATATGAAGAAAAGAAAAAAGCTGTACCTGTTTTTCGTACATGTTCTAAGCCTGAAATGGCAAGTTAATCCCCTTTACAGGTCCTGGCAAACACTCACGTCATCTCAGAAGGGCTCTGTATGGTGTCCTGTTATTTTTGTTTCACTCTTTTGCACACTCACCCCGTGCACGTCTATCAGCCCTGTTTCTGTGCTGGAGGGGATGCACTTATGTCGGCACACAGCTACATTCACCCCTGGATGGATGGAACGGCATTCCAGCTTTCGGTTGCTGCAGCACATGTTTGTGCGTATCACCACACTGCTCCAGTGTCCTGATTGTTTGTGAATGATCCATTTAGTAACAGGGTATCTCAATCTCAATGTATAGTCATTGTATTTTTGTGTTTTAAAAACCTACCGAAATTTTGAACTTTCCCAGTGTATAAACCTCCTGTGAAATATAAATCGACAGATTAAAAATATCTAACCAACCGATTGATTGAATTCAGGTATATATATACACACACACACACACACACACACACACACACCAACCAACCAGCCTGGATGACTCCAAAACAACACAAATTAGATATTCCGTATAAAAACAGTGACTAAATTATTTTCAGAGCTGTGCACATATTTTCCATACATTTTTAAGTAACTGGCATTTCACCTTGTTTTTGTATTTTGTCACTCTTATTTATAAGAAATTTGCGGACCATTAATAGCATCGTAGCTCATGTGTCTTGTTTTTCCGGTTCTTGATTTTGTCAGCAGAGGGCAGTATAGGTAAATGTACAGCTCTGGAGAAATGTAATATTTTGTGAACGTTTGTACAATTATTAGCATTAAACTTTGTTCAACGGTTTGCCGGCTCATTTCAACCGAATTTTAATGTCAAAGGCTGGTCACGTGCCATTGGGGAGAGTCTTCATAACAGTGGCCAGATATCAGCTATATATAGCTATGGGAAAACTTAAGAGACTACAGCAAACATTTCAGTTTCTCTCATTTTTCAATTTATGGGTAGTCACCTGAGTAAAATATACATTTTTTTTTGCAAAGAGCCTGGATCTTCTCTGCTTCTCATTAATGAAGGGCTTCTTCCTTGCTTTATGGGTCTTCAGTTCTGCTTCTAGGAACCTGTTATGAATTGTCCTAGCAGTGCATTTGACACCACTTGATATTTCCCATTCCTTTTGAAGGTACTTGAAATCATCCTCCAATTTATGAGGCACTGCCGGATAAGTTGAGAGTCATCTCTGGCATTAGAAAGTCACTTCTGCTCTCCACCTGGCTGGTTTCTGGTCATTTCCACTGTCTCCTGCTTCACCTTGTTCTTTTTTTTATTGCTCTTAGAAACTGTGAGCCTGGAAGCAGCCTGTCTCACAGTGTAGTCTTCTGCCAGCAGAACCTGGATTAAACCCCAATTTATAAACGCAGATTTAAGAAAATGTGGAATGGTCTCTTAATTTTTCCCACAGCTGTCTTTTGTATGTATTTAACACAAGCGTAAGAAATCCCACATGACTTTTCGAGATTAAATCAGTACCGTTTCAACAGAAAGGTATCTGCTGTAAAGCTTTAGTCTTTAGTCATTTGTTTGTCGTTGCTTTTTCATTGTTCTTCAAAACCGATTTAATCATAATCTTAACTTTTATATGAATGATATAAATAACTTTTCAGATTTAGAAGTTGCAGATTGAGTGAGTCAGTTGACGTGGTTTATAAGTATCCAGACCACCAAAAAAAACCACATCCTCTCTCGGTGCAGAAGGCAAGGTACTTACAGCCCCCTGCACCCCTTCGAAAGGCAGCCGGCCTCTTTCCGGGCTGGTCTGCTTCCTACTGTCATGAATAAAGCTCCTGGTTCAGCAGACTTGATCACCTTGCCATTTATATTCTACAGTCTATACAATAGGAGAAACAAAATCATGCTTACAGAATTATATAGTTATCATCTTCTGCAGTGGCGGTTTCATGCCAGTGGGATCTTTCTGTGGTATTTCCTCCAAAGGCTTTAGGGTGATTGGCACCCACATTGTCAGATAGCGTCTGTAATGCCCAGACTTGTGTCCACCCCGCAGGTGTATTATTTCATAGCTGAAACATAGAAAACTGAAGCATAGCCGCAGGTTTTGTTGGAACAGTTAATCAGACTGTCAGCGGGTAGCAACTTGTGGCGGAGATATTCTGGGATGGAGACCTCTGACAGACACAGTCCAAGGAAATGGTGGAAGGTGTGTTTAATACCTACCAACTACATACTGTTAGCAAGGTTTATTTTATTAAGAAATCATCATATGAATTCAAAATACTACAGTATAATTCTGATGTATTTCCCGCAGGGACATTTTAGCCAGCTGAAGTCAAAATGTACGTTATAGATAGTGTAAGACAAACACTGATCGGCCATAACGTCTTGCGTGGTCCACCTGGTAGCCAGAATCAGTACCTCCCAAAAGTAGTCCAAGGAAGATCAACCGGTGAACTGACGACAGGACCACGGTGCCCAGTCCTCACTCATGCGTATGGGGAGCGAAGGCTGGCCTGTCTGGCCTGATCCCACAGGAGAGCGACTGTAGCACAAATTACTGAAAAGGTAAATGCTGGTTATGATAGAAAGGGTTCGGATCACACAGTGCATCACAGTTTGCTGTGTATCGGGCTGCGCAGCTGCAGATCGGTCAGAGTGTCCATGCTGACGTCTGTCCGCCGCCGAAAGGGCCTATAGTAGTCATGTGATCATCAGAACTGGACCATGGAACCATGGATGAAGGTGGTCTGGTTTGATGAGTCATATAGACAGCCGGGCGTGTCTGTGTCGTCTACCGATACTGGATGGCACCAGCATGTACCATGGGAATAAGGCAGGTTGGCAGAGGCAGCGTGATGCCCTAGGCAATGTTCTGCTGGGAAACCTTGGGTCCTGGCCTTCATATGGTTGTTACTTTGACACCTATCACCTACCTAAACATTGTTGCAGACCAAGTACCAAGTGGCAGGGTCATTTTTCAACAGGATAATGTTCCCTGTCACACTGGAAAAATTATTCAGGAATGGTTTGCGGAACATGACAGAGAGTTCATGGTGTTGATTTGGCCTCCAAATTCCCCAGATTGCAATCCAATCAAGCATCTGTGGGATGTGCTGGACAAACAGCATCTGCATGCTTCTCACCACAAGCAGAGTGCAGTTCTGATAGTATTCAGAGGGGCGCTGTGCTCATTTCAGAGGTGCTGATGTGGCACGTGGAGTTACTCGGCGTCTCTTTGGCGGCCGGGCGGCAGGACCCAGTCCCCCCCTCCCAAAGCATGTCAGTGGTGCCGATGTGGCACGTGGATTTGTGGGCATAGAGGCAACGTGCGTTCATGCAGCTGGTCACAGGGTCGGCGAGTCTCCACAGGGTCTGGGTGCGGCATTCAGCTGCTGCTGGTGCCACCGCTGCCCCCCCCCCCCCGCTATGCCTCTAGGGAAGATTCCAGAACAAGTGGCGTCTCCTGTCAATCAGGGCAGGAATTCCACAGTTTATTGGCATCAGAGATAAAGCCGGGTGGTTGAAGGTAAAGGGCCCCGTGCTGAAAGCTGCATTGCCAGCTGGCCATAAATCATTTTAGCTACCGGCCCTGAGGGTGCGGGCCTGTGACGCTCATGAACGGGCGTCGGGCCCAGCCTGGGGGGGTGCTCCCGCTACCTGCTGGAGTGTGGGGTGTGCCCAGAACCCCCCTCCCTGAACACACCCTTTTTGCCGCTATATTAAGAAGGATCGCCGGGCTTTTTGGTCATTTGCCGTCCGGTTCTCTGTGTGTTGCCTCGGTGACTGCTAGCTTGACAACATGTCTTTGTATTTGTCCTCATCTAGGGTGTCCAGTGGGAGTAGCCTAGGCTTCTCTGGAGGGATGGGAGGTGCCGGTTTGGCCCTTGGGTCCAGGTTGGGTCTGGGTTTTGGGGCAGGTGCTGGTATGGGTGCAGGGCTGGGTCTGGGAACTGGGCTTGGCCTCGGCCTCGGCCTGGGCGGTGGGGTTGGGGCTGGTGCCGGGGCTGGGGTGGGTGGATCTGCCCTGCTTACCAGCCCAGCTTTTGCCATGGGCCGCACCCTCGCAGCAGGTGGCCTGAGCGCTGGGTCCGCCATGGTGGCTGGACCTGCCTTGGGCCCCATGCTGGCCCCTGTGCTCTCCCGGGAGGCAGAGAAGCACACCCTCTCCGGGCTGAACGACCGCTTCTCCTCGTACATGGCTAAGGTGCGGGCGCTGCAGCAGGAGAACGTCGCCCTGGAGGCCAAGCTCTCGCAGTTAACCGGGGGGGCAGACATGTCTCCCGAGAGCTCAAGCACCTCCACGGCTGAGTACGAGGCCCAGCTCAGTGAGTACCGCAACACCTTGGAGAACCTCACTCTGGACACCATCAAGTTGGAGATCGAGCTGGACAACATCCGCGGCACGGCTCATGAACTGAAGGCCAAGTAGGTGTCCGTCCACGTTCCGTGTCCATGAGCATTCGTCGGTTTAGGTGGTGCATGTGGGAATGGCCCGAGTTGAGTAGAAGATCTCTTTATGCAGCCTGAACTATCTGATTCATTGATCAGATTGCCTCAGCACTTCCAGAACATCTGAAGCTGTTTTTTTTTTTTGTCTGGCAGGCTGGATTTTGAGCAGGGTGTGAAGTTTCAGCTGGAATCTGACATCAGTTCCATGAAGAGGGTAAGAAGCATGAAGCTGAAGGGGTGAAACACTGACGGCTAGGAAAGTGTGTGCAATCCAGAACAGGGTGAAACTGACTGTGTAACATGCTGTCAGATTGCCTATTGAAACGCAGGGGTCCCTTTCCCTCCCCAGGACGTCGAGACTGCATCCGACCTCCGCATCGACCTGGACGCCAAGCTTGCCAGCCTGAGAAACGAGCTGGACTTTGTCACTAAGACTCAGGAAGAGGTATGGAAGATTCTAGAGGCAGCTCTTCCTAGTGCTGAGCAGACATTAGCCATGAACAGGATTTGTTTGACTGAAACATTTTTGTCCGGTTTTGTGTAACTCAACGTTTCGATGTCTGCTCATGCGTCATTTCTCAGCTCCTGTGACCTGTCGAGCCTTTCTGTACAAGGCCTGCACAAAGGAGCCAGGTGTCTCTAGCGTCTCCGAGTCGGGAGATCATATCAGTCATGATACTGAAAGCTGCCGGTTTCTCCCCGTGCCGTTTAGGAGCTGTCGACGCTGCAGGCTAAGTTGGGCACCACCTCTATGGAGAAGTCGGTGTCCATGATTGCGGTGGACACCGGCAAATCCTTCGATATCTCGGCAGCTCTCAATAAGATGAGGACGGAGTATGAGAAGTCGGTACAGCAGCACCGAGAGGAGGCTGACGCTTACTACAAGCTCAAGGTATCGTCCAGCTCCTCTGTCTCATTGGTCATTCTGTCTGCTCTTGTGATCTCGCTACAGATGCTCCTACAGACAGATCAGCTTACGATGATCCGATAGTGATGCATGTTCAGTAGTCAGCTTTGAATTCCGATCTGCCCCTGGGCAATTGATATACTGCATGATACTATTTACTGATGCCACGCGATGGCAGTATCTACACAGCCATGCTTCCAGTCTCAGTAGTGATCACGAGGGTAAATATGTAATGCATAACAACATATCATACTTTATTAGTTACAGAAATTATCTATCTATCTATCTATCTATCTATCTATCTATCTATCATATTTGATTTAGCATATTTTCCATCTAGGAATTCCCACAAAAACTCTATCTGAGTGCTGTTTCATTCACTGTGCTGCCGTGCAAAGGAAAAACATCATAGCTGCACATTTTATCAAAACTGACCTAAATCGGGTTTCTTAGGCACCGTTTTATCTCGTGACTAAATATTTTAGTTCAGCTATGCTTCGTTTTGAAGAAAACACTCATTTATCTACCTACTGCACATGCCGGGGGAAGTTTTTGTGTCAGTGTCGTTACTCTGTTTTGCCTGTGGAGGGCAGTAAAGTGTCCTAACTTTTATATCCACTTTCCTCCATTATGATTACTGGCACCCCCAGGGGTTCTTCATGATTTATAAATCATTCATAATCAATCTGATTGCTGTGTGCTGTCCAGCTTCTGTAACAATATCCTAGGTCTTTTCTCTCTTGCGATCCTTGCCAGTAATTTACGCTTCATCTGTAAAACCTGCTCATGTGGATGCTCTTTGAAAGCTTTTTCAAGCTGTACATGCTGAAATTTGCATGGCACGGATTGTATTTTGGTCCGAATACGAAAATACAGGATAAATCGCCTCCCGTATTGGTTCAAAAACACCACACAGTATTTTATTTTCACCTAAAATATGGGGCAGGTGGCACCTCTGTTACTGAGTGTAACAGACAGAAAGGCCGTCGCTGAACATGCCGGATCTTTCTGTTTCACCCATCGATCGATTGATCCCTTGACAGATGGAGGAGATGCAAACGGTGACAGCAAAGAACACAGAGGCCATTTCCTCGACCAAGATGGAGATCAGTGCCGCCAGGAAGGAGCTACAGGGCCTCACTCTGGAGCTGCAAAGTCTGGCATCTGCTGTAAGTCTCACCTCTGCAGTGTCTCCTGTTACCACACTGCATGTGCCGGCCTCTACTGTACCTGCTCCACAGGTTATTTAGCCGTTCTGTTATGAGTTTAAAGCTAAATAAAAGGGAAAGCCGGTGCTACATAAATGCATATAATGTATTTCTGATGAAATAAAAGGCACTTTGAACTCAGCAGCTGTTAAAAGCTGTTACAAAAGCCCAACTAACTGGCACTTTACAGCTAGAAACCCCTTAAATTTCCACATATGACTAGCTAACACAAGGCAGACATGCAAGTGGACTCTCTCTGTGTCTCATTCGCACGGACTGGTGTTTCTGTTTCTATCAAGGGGATTTCAGACTAAATCTGGAAAGTCCTTTCCTTTTTCATAGTGCGTAAAGATGAAGACATTTCACAACAACATTTATTAGCGTTATAAAAGAAGTATGATTCAGTCAGTTTAGGCACGAAGTTTGATCTATATCAAGTTAGAACTGGCACGCAGGGAGCTGCCACATAATGGTTAGGTGGGGGCCTGAGCTGACACAGTGGTACCCGTCTGCCACGGCTGCCATCTTGAGTTTGACTTGGCGATTGGGGTCTTCTTGACCTTTTAACTTTCCCCCACCTTGGTTTCCCTTGAAAACATTGACTCCTCCCCCACCAACCAGATCAGGTTGTGGCTTATGATTGGCTTGGAGTTAAGGTGGGTGTATGCTCAAAAAACCTTTCAAAATAAAAGTCATATAAACATTTTTCAGCATAAGTAGTATTAGGAAAATATTCTTGACAAATTCTTACTTGGGCAGCCTGAACTATTGAGTCTAGCACTGTATTTAAACTAAACGTGTAGAATAAATGCAACTGTAACTGTCTTAGTGTTGGTCTGGTTTTGATTTTTCTTTTTTAACTTTTTAAAAAATTTATTTTTACCTTATTTTCAATTATCATTTATTTAGTTTTTAATGTGTTTTTTTAGCTTTTATTTTAAAGATATATTTATATATTTTATTTTAGGTTTTACTAATTTTATTTCTAGGAACAGACTGAAAGTTGTAGAACTGTTTTATGTGTCTGATATTTAGAGAATCCAGCATGAACAGACATTGAACATTATATACTGATGACCTCAAAATGGAGAAATCATGCTCCAGGTATTATTAATAGTTATTAACAATAAACAAATCATTACTTTAGCTAAACTTTACTGAAAAACCGTAATGGCAAACATTTATAGCTTTTTTTGCTGTTGTTTTTTATTTTATTTTTCGTATTTTATTTCAGTTTGCAAAAGGTTTTTCTTATAATTTTAGTTTTCTGGCTAGCGAAGGAAGAAGACAGGCGTGTCGGTGCAGCATCCGCAGTACCGCAGACGCTGACCTGTTCTGTCGTGACGAAGAGGGAGCTTTTGATTTACCAGTCGCTCTACGTTCCTACCCTCACCTATGGTCATGAGCTCCGGCTAGTGACCGAAAGAATGAGATCGCGCCACAGGGCGTCTGGACTCTGCCTTACAGAGACGGTGAAGAGCTCAGACATTCGGGAGGGACTCAAAGTAGGGCCGCTGCTACTCTACATTGAAAGTAGCCAGCTGAGGTGGTTCGGGCATCTATTAGGATGCTTCCTAGACGGCTCCTTGGGGAGGTATTTCAGACGTGTCCAACCAGGAGGCCCCAGGGCAGACCCAGGCCTTGCTGGAGAGATGGCCTGGGAACACCTTGGTGCAGCTGGAGGAGGTGGCTGGTGAGAGGGAGTTCTGGGCTTCCCTGCTTAGACTGCTGCCCCTGTGACCAAACCCCGGCAGAAAATTGATGGATGGATGGATGGATGGATAGTTTTAGTTTTCGCTAGCGATGATAGTCCTGCAGTTTTTCCTTGGACTGTTGCAATGCAGGTCAAGAGCAGCACGTGAATGTGTATGGGCTGGTTGCCCCCCTCTGTCCCCTTCCCGCAGAACCTGACCCTCGAGCAGAGTCTTGCAGAAGCTCAGGCCCAGTCCAGCGTAGGAGTGGCTGACTACCAGGCCCAGATCGCCAGCCTGACGTCGGCCATCGAGGTGGCCAAGGCCGACCTGCACAAACAGATCCTCGCCTATCAGGAGCTGTTGGACATCAAGCTGGCCCTGGATGTGGAAATCTCAACCTACAGAAAACTGCTGGAGGGAAATGATATCAAGTGAGCCTCTGCGTACCTGAATCAGCGTATGTGCTCAGCACATTAGCAGTGACTTGTTTTCAGGTGCTGGGGACAGGATCGATTGATTTGCTGGCGCTTGATATTTTGGATTGCTGATTACCCTGGATGGACTGTGCTGTTTGTGCAACTGGGCTGTTTTTAACGTCTATATGGTGTCTGACTTTTAGGTTGCCAGATTCATCCTTATCGGATTCCTCATACAGCTTCACAGGTATGGCAACAAAGTGATGTGCAACATACAAAGAAAAACAATATGCAGTATTTTTAAAAAAACTCCAACAAAAAGCATATAAGTAGTGCACAATTCTGGAGATGCAGTGAAAATCTTTTTAAAATCTAGTGTTCAGCCGAGATGGTTATTTCTGTCTGCACGGCAAGGTCATTGACATCTTTCTGTACCTTTTCAGTATGTTGTATTCAGTATTAAATGAAACCCCTTTCTCAGATCAATAGTAAACCTTCGAATGGCTAACACGCCACAACAATAGTCTGTGAACATTCTACAAAGACTTTCGGTTGCCTTTTGGTAGTTTTTGTGGTGTGCGTCTTCCTATAGAGCCGTGAGTCAGTTTCGCTGGGACCGTGGAAAATGAAACATGTGGCACTCACACGTACGTTGACACGCACAAACACCTACACATAGACTACACTACAGATTGGCAGTGATACTGAGAACAGAGGTCATGTGACCCAATGGCGGCTCCTCACTCTGAGCCACATGGTAAGGTTAGGTGGTTCAGGTGGGGTGGGGGGGGTGTGAGGAGTGTGGGGGGGTCCTCGCTCACCTGCGCTGTTCCCTCTCGCAGGGTGTGACCTCCCCCGCTCCAGCACCCCCCTGCCCTGCCTCTGGAGAGAGGCTAACTAAACACCCCCCCGCAGGCAAGTGAGAGAACAGCAGCTTCCGGTGTGCTGAACAGGGCGCCATATCCTACACGCTCATAAAATCTCTCATCATGACCCGACACAGTGAGATCAGTGCTGTGAATGGGCCATCACATAGTGTACAGCAGCACCAAGCGTTACGAGGAAGACAGAACTCCAGGTTACCCCGCAGAGCAGCAGGACAGATATAAAGCTGTCATTCTGCAACACTCACAGCCATAATCCATGATCTGCTTTTCAAAGTACTCTTCACCATCATAGCAGAGACACAGGAAGTAATGATGTCTGTCCTCGGCTATGTTTAGCATGATCTCTCGTTTTTTCTTTCTAGTAGGAAGTGCTGGGATACAGGTTAAGGAAATCATCACAGGTAATCCATCTCTGACTCTAACTAACTAGCTGGCTAACTGGTCATTTCTCAGTGGCGCTCTTACGCAGCTCCTTCATTGGTAGATGGCCCCAGACGCCTCTGAGTTCTCACAGGCGATGGTTGCAGTTATTTTAATGTTTCCGTTCTGCCTGTCCCCCTTCTGTAGAGCACACTGAAACTTCCCTCCTGTCGGACGCGGATTAGGCGTGATCCATCCCATTGGGTGCCGTTGGGAACGCCGCGTGACCCTGCCCCACAGCCCACTGCTGAATAAACAGCTTAAACAAGCCCCTCCAAGTGTCCCTTTCATTTCTTGTTGGTTTACCAGATGATAGTCGATTGCATCAGTTCAACAGGGATCAATGCTAAGCAAATGCAAAGTGGAAATGGATGTGACTCACGGGACTATACAGGAATGGGGTGGTGCGGAGATTAGCATCGTTGCCTCACACCTCCGCCGTGGCTCCATGTGTGTGGAGTTTGCACGTTCTCCCCGTGTCGTCGTGGGATTTCCTCCAGGTTTCTCCAGTTTCCCCCCACAGTCTGAAAGCATGCTAAGGTGAACTGGAGTTGCCAAATTGTCTGTAAATGTGTGTGTGTGAGTGTGTGAGCGTGTATACCTTGATTTGTATACACAATGTCCCCATAATGTGATATTAGTTTCCTGGTCCCCATAAGGAAAAACTCTATTTTATAAAAATCGGTGACTGCGAAAAAACTAAAAATGAAGAAGCTCTTGTATTTAGCTTGGTTATTTATGGTTATGGTTGTCATAGTTAGCGTTAGCATTTTTCCCATAGGAGTGAATGAGCGGGCCCCATACGGATAGGTATACCTGACGTGTGTGTGTGTGAAATGCACTACATTGGGCTATTGCCCTGTCCTGGGTTATTGCCTGCCTTGTACCTGAATAGGTCACGACAGTATAGAAAAAGGATGGATGGATGTATGGATGATGGATGGACAAACTGACAGATGGATAAATGGATGGACAGACTGATGGACGGATATAGAGGGATTTACGAGGGTAGTAGTGGAGATTGCAGCTTCTTTGGGGAACCGCCTAATGGCATCTGTGTTCCCAGTATGATAATGCTGTAAGGAAGGCAGAGGGCAGGTGGACACGTGTGTTAGTCAGAGCCACGCCCAAACAAGACAGGGGGTCTCCTTCATGTTCCTCAATGCTACTGTTTTAGTTTCTATAAAACATTTTGGTTTAGTTACAATTCATAGTCATATGTGCAGATGAGGCAGATCACACCTGTATATAGCTGTTAGGGACGCAGCCATTGGCTTCTGACATCTGGATTCAGTATTTACAGGTTGATTGCACCAGGAAAACGTATTTTGGCTTGGTTTCCCACACACTCTCACTACACCTCAGGATGTTTTCATTGGCTGAAATCTGACGTGTTTTCTCCATCTCACTGCACGCAGACAAAAAAAACACAAAAAGTCAGAGAAGGTCTGCTTCTGCTTTTTTTGTCTCATGGGCTGCACTGCTGACGCGTGACCCGTAGAAAAACAATAGAAAGTTCACTCATGAACAAATAACCGACGTAATAGGTCAGATGACCAAGATCCCTCTAAATTCGTGGACCCTCCTGTCAGCCTTGGACAGGATGTTCAGTGTCTTCTGTCTTTAGTAAGGAGAATGTCCAAGCTGATCCAGTCAAAACGTGGGGGCAGTGTGTCCGTGGCTAGAAGGTAGTTGGTTTGAAACCCAGAGTCAGCTGGGTGATTTCTATGTCGGGCCACTTAGCAAGGCCTCTAACCACCAGTCACTCCAGGGAATGGCTGGGTTGATAGGTGGTTTATGTCTGCAACTTTCCTTTGCATGCAAGGTAACTCACAGGCATGCAGTTTTGCCAAGAAAATCTAAGGAGTCATAGCAGTGCGTGACACAGTGGCTGTACATTTCTGAGTTATTTCTATTCATCTGTGTGCATGTACGCACTTGTGGGTTGACACTTCACATATTGTGGTCAAGGCATATCATGCAAACCACCAGAATATGAAAATTAGACCACAAAAGGGCTACATATTTAATCACATCACTGTAGTGATTGTTAAGACAGAAAGAGCAAAGCAGAGAGCCCGGGCCAGGAACTGAATACATTTTACTGCTGTAGTATTTCTATGGCCAGAGAGCAGAGGGTCCATTTATCCAGCATCAGAGTCAGGAATACATACAAAGAAAATGCTAAATCTATTTATCTGGATAGTAAGTATACATTTGGCCGGAAGAAAAAGCAACTTAGCATTAGGACGTATGCAAATTAATAGTAAACCAGTAAAACGTAATAGGAATTTCTTCTGTTCTTCATAAAGTTACTGATATCTTGGATGGCTAGATGAACACGGGGTTTCTGTCCTGCCCCAATTGTCCGCTCCTTCAGTGTGCCACGCCCCCTCGTTAACCTTGTGTGGAATCCCCGTGTTTACCAGCTATTTTCTGTTGCTGTCATTAGTTCAATGTATTTAGTCCGTGTTTCAGTTTGTTTCCCCAGTCCGGTCATTGTAATGTCATCTCGCGTTTGCTGCCTTTTCTGTGTTGTCATCTACCAATTAAACCCCATATTCCCCGATTCTCCGTCCCCCTGCTCTTGCTTCCCCAGTTCTGATGAAACAGTTTCAGTTCCCAAACCGCTCTTCAGGGGCACCCCAGCCATTTCATATGTTTCTTAGATTTTACCACCATTTCAAGAAATTAATTAGCTTGTTTGCTTAAATATTTTGATGAGGTTTTGATTAGCGATACAAGGTGTACTGGTGGGCGAATCCAAATATACATGGCCGCACTGGATGGTTGCCACAAGTATTGCAGTGATTTTAGGGGAGGTTTGACGAAGAGTTTTGCACAGTACTGTACGTCATTCATATGTGCCATTTTCTGATCTTGGCTGTATTTTCTTCATATTCTGTATTCTTTCAATACATTTCTAATGAACTTAATGAGTTCTACCCTGTCAATTGTAGCACCACATTTGTTGAGGTACAGACGTTGACATCATGTTAATTCAGACTGGGGCAACATGGTGGTGTGGTGATTAGCACTGTTGCCTTACACCTCTGGGACTAGGGTTCACATATCTGCTACGTCTCCATGCGTGTGCCGTTTGTGTGGTTTCCCCAGGATACACTGGTTTTCCCTCCCCAAAGTCCAAAAACATGCTGCGGTTAATTGGAGTTACCAAATTGTCTATGGTGTGTGAGCGAGCCCTGTGATCCTGGGTTGTTCCCTGCCCACATTGACACCTGCAACCCTGAATAGGACAAGAAGATACAGAAAGTGGATGGAAGGTGTCTCTGAATCAGGCTCACAAACATCTAACACCTTCTATAGTTACTCATACCCAAGGACTCAGGGCTACATCAGAGGTGGAGATTGTCTTTGAATTGGCACAGCATCTGTGTACATTTTATCGAGTGGGGGAGGTTGAGGGGGAACAGATCAATTGCGTGTCAGTACACCAGTGGCCCGTGGCCCACCGAATGAATACCCCATATATTCACTAAAATACATGTGGGGTGAATAAGGGACTGATATGTTTGGTAGGTATCACATCACACTTGGGCCTGCTGGTCTGTCTGAACCTTAGAATGTTTTTGGTGTCACATGCAAGAATGTGAGTTTAACCAGTAATCAGTTACAAACAAGTATGATGCCAGTGGCTGGAGGGGATTCTGTGTCCTCGCCTGGGGAGTCCCATACGAACTGCCTGCTGTTTGATGACAGCTCGGGGTATCAGCAGACCGGACACAGCTGGAGTGAGCTGGTGGCGGAGAAAAACGGCGGTGGAGAGGGGAATAGTCGGGACAGACAATCAAAAACAAAAATACAGAGATAAATGGCACCTAGAAAGGGGAACACACAGAGAAGTGCAGGGCTGGATTTTATGCTGAGCTGATTGCAACACAAATAGTGTGTCATTGTCACTGTGAACGTAGACAACTTTTCATTTACAAACTAATCATAGGGGAAATTCTGCACTGAGTCAGTCTTGCTTTGTTTTGGTACCTGGCCATGAACTTCCTCTTTCTACTCGTCTCCCTCACAGAAAAAAAGAAGGGAGCTGAAACCTCAGCGTGATGTACACCCCTCACATTTGTGTAAATATTTTATTATATCTTTTCATGGGACAAAAGTGAAGACATGACACTTTGATATAATATAAAGAAGTCAGTGTACAGCTTGCATAACAGTGTAAATTTGCTGTCCGCTCAAAATAACTAAATACACAGCTATTAATGTCTAAACCCCTGGCAACAAAAGTGAATACACCCCTAAGCCAAAATGTCCAAATTATGCCCAATTAGCCATTTCCCCTCCCCGGTGTTATGTGAACAGTTAGTATTACAAGGTCTCAGGTGTGAATGGGGAGCAGGTATGTTAAACTTGGTGTTATCGTTCTCACACTCTCTCATACAGGTCACTGGATGTTCAACGTGCCACCTCATGGCAAAGAACTCTCT
>JAODKF010000114.1:905951-916381 GCA_026779585.1 Mormyrus proboscirostris
CCCGTGCAGGCACACAAAGCCAAATGTAGTGAAATGTAACCCTGGTCACTCCGAGAGCAGCTGCACATAATAAGGGAATAATAAAATATTAAAAATATATGAAACATATATGAAATATATATTATCCCATTTTGTATGCCTTCTGGTGGAAATTCCGATAAATGATGTCAAAATTCAAGAGTTATTATCTCGATAAATGCATTACTGGTATTTCAAAATGAAAATAAATAATAAATTGCATATTGAACACACTGAACTATTAAAGCATATCCCTATACCCACTCAAAGCAGGATAAGCAGTTGAGGTCTGGTTACCCACTGACTTTTGCTTGAATTAAACTTCCACTACTGGAAAACCTGGGACCTCACTGACCCAATAACGACATATTCCATGTGCTGATTTCCAAAGGAGTGTGGGCGTCTCTCAGGTAAGGGGGTGGAGGGCATCGTGTCCATCACTCTTACCCACTTGTGTTCCACGTGTTTTCAGACCCGCTGCCCCAAGGTGTCTGTCCCTCCTTTATGACGCTGTCCTCTTTAAGCACATCATGTTCCCGGTACCAGCTGTAGTTCTATATCAGTGCAGAGTTTGTGTGTAAAATTAGCAGGATGGGAAAGTCCCAAGGATCTCCGAGTTGCAGAAGGCTTAAGATCAGCATTAATCCCCCCCGACATGCAGAGACAAACGCAGAGATCCTCAATCCTCACTCTTTTAACATACTTGTAAATAACATTGTGCATATTCATCATTATGTCACGCCTGAACCTTGTATTGGAAGTTGGGAACATGAATGGATGATTACATCTGACACCCTTAGCATGTGCAGGTTGCGTGTGTCATGCCTACAGAAGAACTAGTCATTGCTGCACAATAATCGCCGCAGCTTACGGCCTAATGCCGGACTGGAGGAAAATGGTGTCGGGGTGAGAAGCGTAAGGAGCTCTTGGCTACGTGGCCGCAGTGTACAGATCGGGCCGGTGACTGTGATGTGTAGGGAGGGCAGCTCTGCGTCTCTCATGCTACCTCGACCTCCCTCCTCCAGGCACGCAGCCATCCCCACACGGCAGTGCGTTCTGTGGCGTGCAGTGGGTCCATGTGTGAGCTCAGTGCACCACAACAGGTAGAGGACTCCACTGCATCCATAGGCACCCTGGATTTCTAGTCATGCAGCTGAGTGGCGCCGCCCTACTGGGACCCTAAGATGGAGGTGAAGCACAGGCTACCTTGACTGGAAGCCACAGAGCTCCCCAGGGGCCCTTTGCTGCCTACCTGCCTTCTTAGGAAATGTTGGTTCCTGTCACCCAGGGCTGCCCGGGCGTCTACAGTTTTTGTATAAATATTGCATCAAGGTCAAAGTGTGATGTAATACTCTGTGTCAGCTGTACCCTTCCAGGCCGTACTCAGGCAGGGGAGCAGGTTATATTATACTATATTAAATTACAACCAGAAAGCCCAGCAGCTATGGAGGCGTGGGTGATGGGTACCCCAATAGGAGAAAAAATTGGTAGTGCAGCGCCACCCTGTGGCAGATGGAAGGTAGCATCCATTTTCAGACACAGAGGAACAGCCTCGTATCTAGGTGAGCTCACCTTGAAGGACCTTCAGGCACCCATGGAAAGCAGGAGAGGTGTTTGGTCTTCTGGTAGTGACCTGTTCCTCTCAGGCTTCAGCAGACATGGAGAGTGTGGAGTCCTGTCTCACTCAGGTTGGCTTCTCAGAGCTCATGCTTTCATAAAGACCTGCATTCATGTACCACTAATACAGAAAAAGATCATTTTAAGTGGCATATTTTCAGCACTCAAACTATTGTCATGTTGCCATGGTTTCACGATCTTCGCATTCATGTCGACCAAGGGATTTAATTAGAGAGCTAGACAAAGCTATCTAGCTAATTGCATTTTACTTTTCAATTGGTTGTTTTTAATTATGTTTTCAGAGTCGGGTTACATCGCATCAGATCCCCCCAGTACAGTTTTAAACAACACCCGCGACACAAGTCCTAATTGATGAATGCTAATGGCGCAGAAATCTGAGACGTTGGCCATTATTAACGCAGCCTAAGCCGTGCCGGGCCCCTTTGTTCTCCGGACACAGACGGGCATGAAATGCGCTCGAATGGTCGGGTTGATGGTGAGGTCAGCATGTCTTGCTGCTACCTCCGGGCCGTGAAAAGGGTTAGAGCTCCGCAAGAAAAGAGGACTGATGGGAACTACAAAATGGGAAACTGCTGGGTGACAGGAAATGTGCATTACTACAAATGAGATGAGGTATCCCTTAGCAGCGAGGAGGAGACGACCTGCCGCCAGATCGAGGGTAAGCGGCTTAACACCTCCTGCTGTACACATTTAGGAGAGATGATGCCTAGCATCGTGTGATTCGCGTGCACGCTTGGCACATGCAGGCAGTTCCGAGCCACTTTGTCCATGTCATACCAGGATTGTGAGAATCTGGCCAATAATCTCCTCCGTTAGGATGTGTGTCTATCCCATGTAATACCTGAGACCAGCTACAGCCAAGCAGAGAATACCAAAGACACTGCGAAATTGTGCCGGGTACTCATTTTATCCAGTTAACAGTGTACATTTATAATCTGGCAAGATGCGAAAGGTCAAGGTGTAATCAAGATGCACTAATAATATCCATGCACAACATAAAGCATCTTAATTTTTGTAAGTTCTCTTTACCTGTATGAAATAAACACATCATATTCATTGTGTGGTACAATGCTTTGATAAAACAAGCAATCAAATCAATATGAATCCTTATCCTTATCCCTGAATCGGTGTGCATTTCTTTTCCATGTTCCTACCATCTTTCAGCAACCCTGAGGCGTGTGCCAAAGCACCTGCCGGGACCCAGCTCACTGCAAGCCGGTGTCAGCTTCCCGCTTTCTGTTGCCTTAGGGATCAAACAAGTCCATCCCTGCTGCCTCTACCAACATTTGCTATACTATCCTATACTCATACTGCACAGCAGAACTGACCTCAGATCTGCGAAAAATAGCAGAACGTTTAGTGACATTGCTGTGAAGGAAGGCTACATTCTGCATGTGAAAAATCAACACGAAGCTACAGGAACAGTGGTGGGAAGGACTAATGCTTTGTGCACTGCACTCATTACCCCTGTGCACAATGCAGTGGGTAAAGTGCAGGGCAGCAGCAGCGTGTGAGGGAGAGGTCGCGACTAACGCAGGGCCCACCCAGGAGACTGAGGAGGTGGTGATGGAGAGACCGTGCAGAACACCTCCTCCTCCAGCTACTTAAGCGCAAATAACAAGGATGAGCTGTCGCTGCCAGGGAGCAGCACCCACAGCCAGCAATGACGGTGGCATCTCAGAGAAGAAGGAGCATATCGAGGCTTCAGGGTGCACGACTCCGGCAGGTGTTGAACTGAGGCCAGACACTTTGAAAAGCAGCTTCGAGTCTACGGACCATGATGAGTCAACAGAACGCCAGTTACCCTACCTAGACTTCCTTCCGGCTCCTCTGAAGATGCTGGACCTAAGCCAGAAGTCAGAGGGCAGCGCAGATTGGGAGTTGTGTCGGGAGCTACACACACGAGACCCCACCCTCGTTGCCATCGTCAGCCGCCTGACAGCGATAGAGAAGATGCAGGCGGCCACCATTCAGAAAGAGAGAAGCAAAGCAGGTAGAGTGCGGCCATCCACTGCAACAGGTACTAAGAAGAGTGCCTTCCGATTCAGAAAGACGGATGCTGTTGGGCACCAGCTGGAACGCTCAACAGCCACAGCAGACACAGAAAGTGTGGGGTCCTGTCACACCCTGGCTGGCTTCTCAGAGCTCACGCTTTCACAAAGACCTGCTACATGCTCTCCAGCTAATCCCCAGCAGGACGAGACGGCTTCATGCGCAAGTGCTCCGGAGTCGGCACACCCGCAGTCAGCCAAGCCGACCAGGATGCCGACGCTTCAGTTCAAAAGGTCAGATACGAACAGCCTTCATTCTAAACCAAAGGCCTGCTGCAAGGCAAAGAAGTTCCAAAGCACAGCTCTGAGAAAACCACCGGGCCCAACAAGGGAGGAGCACGCTGGGCCAAACCAAGAGGCGTGAGGAGACCATGTGGTGTTTATTTCAGCTAAGGGTCTATCGTATTTCGATATGTGATGAAGTCATCCAGTTATGCCTGGGCATACTCCACTAGTACTCCTTGGTAACTTGATGCTAGACAATCATCAAAACGTAATGGTTTTCAAATCTCTCAAAACTTTTACAAATATTTACACTAGTAGTGGTCAAAACGGTGGAAGTACTTCCAATTTTTAAAGCTTGTACAACTTTATTCCAATTAATTATGGAAGTGTCAAATGTAACATTTTGTTTATAAACAATACTAATATTCCTGCGGTAATTTTTAAAAGAGTAACACCAAAAATGCTAGGCATTTCCCTATTGCCTGCCACTAGTGTAAAGCTGATTTTATGTATAGACCAGAACCAAAATGACTACAAAATGTACAATAAGAGTGGCTGCAAAAAATGGCACGATTTACACCATTTATCCATAAAAGGGCAGTTTATTGTACAATATACCCAAAGCTGTACATATTAACAGTGCTGTGTGAGAGTATGTATGCAGCTAAGGAGCTGGATGAAATGTCCAAGCTCAGGGCAAAGAAGCTGCAGAAAATGATGCACAAATGAAACTGTTCAGATGTTTCAGGCTCTCTGGGTGGGGTCTTGTGTGATCAGATGACAGGATGAACAGCAGCTTACCCTGAAAGGACAACACAAGAAGGCTGGTTAATCATGTGACCTAAAAGCAACGTGGAATGTCTAACAGGAGAAAAGAAGCATTACCTTGTTGAGGTTTATTCGGCATATAAGCCAAATGGGCACCCCCCACACATCAGTACTCACATACATCAATGCCCATCCCCTGAATTAATAGTATTTTGCAGAAACTATTTGGTACGAATTGCTAAGGGTGACATTCAATATTTCTCTCTCTATATTAAAGTCAGAGTGGTACTTCCATCAAGACAAACACTTCAAATTATCAACTTCAGCTGCTTTCACCCACAGCAATACACTTACTAAGAAAAAAAAATGTATATATAAAAAGTATATAGAATTCTCAAACAAAATGCTCAACAGAACTCTTTCTAGAACAGAAACCTTAGTCCAGATGAGGTTCCCTGTGACTGTCTTCTAATGGACTGCACCTAGAATACAGAGAACACATAAACGAGTATCTTGACGCATTTGCACCGAAACATTTGTAACAAGAGGGAGTCAAGTGGGTTCAGTTTGGTCCATTTCTATGGCAAGGTGCATGATGACTTTTTACTGCGACAATACATAAATAAAATTTTAAAAAGGGCAACAATAGGTCCGACACAAGCCGGACTGCGCTACAGCAAGCCACAGGCGGCTCTGGCTGACGGATAACTGACTGAGCTCAAAATCTCAGGTGCGTGGGATTGGGGGATGACTCACACAGACCAAATCATCCAAAGAGGGAGTTGGGGGGGGGGGGGAAGAGAACCAGTCACTTTTGACCAAAAAAAAAAAAACAAACAACAAAATAAAATCACTTTGGATACTGACCGACTAAGCAAGTTCAGAGTACCTGGCAAGTCTGAGAATTATACACAACCATTTTGAGGACAACAGCACCAAGTCCGGTCAGACATCTTTATGCTACTCCAGCATTTGGCCACAAAAAGCGAGAACGCGAGTCTTAAGGCACTCAGGAAGTCCATTAGTATGTGTTTGTGTGACGCACATTTTTTTTTTTTTAAAAAGTTTATTTTTTTTTAATCTACACATGCCATCAGAAATGACCTTGTTAAGTAGCTGGAGGTCTCGTCTCTTTCAGAGAAGCAGGAGGCTGTAGTGGCTGGCTGCAGAGCACCCCCTGGCCTGGAGGCTTAACTTGCTTTCTTTCTCGCTCAGCGACCACAGGGAACAGTGGGAAAAACATCACAAACATTCATTAGTATCAGGAGAAGAACATTTGGGGTTCCACCCTAATACCTCACAGCCTGACACTGAGCCACGCTACGCAATCTACATTTCTTTCTATGAGGCCTACATCACAGACCAAACTGAACGGTAAAATAAATACTGAAAGGAAAAGAAAAAAAAAAAACAAAAGAAACATCAGGTTTGCAAACACAAACTGGTGTTTTTTTCCCACAAAAAGACTTTATTTTACGCAGCTTTTGACGCATATTGTGAATTCACAAGAATTCTGCACCGTCCAGTCACATGCAGGGAAGACTTCTGCGATTACAAGAAGCAAGAGATGAAAATACAAAGAAAAATACCGCATGTACTACTACACTGTTGGTTCTGTCTACCTCCCTCAGGATACCCAGAAATGGATTAACAGTACAAGGGGGAAAAAAAAGTAAAGAGGCAATTACCGCTTGTAACAAGCAGAAGCAAAGATCAGAGCAGGAATATCCCTGTATCAAAAGACAACATGATCACAAACATAATGAAAAAAAATCCAGAAAAACTTTAGATTTTGTATAAAAGTGCACGATTAAAAGATTGTTACACAGGACGTGGGACAGGCTACCTTCTTACGCCTTCACATGCGGTGTATGGGATCTTTAAAAAGCTAAAGAAGAAAAGGGGGAAAAGCCTGCACTTTACTAAACTGCAAAACAGCTGTGAAAATGGAGAAATTCTATGAATAAAAGCAGTACACTGAAGGCACTCTCCTCCATCAGCTTACTCAGCACTGCCCACCCCTTAGAGCTACACACTTGACTTGTTACCACCCTGCTTTAAAAAAAAAAAAAAAACGAAACACAAAAGCGAGCAGTACAGCTTTAAATGGTCTCATGAGATATTTACATGTGTAGCCCACCGCCAAGGGATTTCATGGAGATATGCGCACTCTGCCGTTTTACACAGAACATGCAACGGCCACGAAAACGAATGCCTAGGGAGGACAGACCTCCAGGAAGCCGCTCCCAGGCCGCGTACTACGGCGAGCCAGCGCACGAGAACAGCAGTGAGGGTGATGGGGGGGGGAGCTTACCTTCAGTGTACTGAAAGTGGTACACAACCTGCTTAACAGAGGAGGCCGTCCCTGCAGGCGGGCTCAAGAAGGACACAAGACCCCCTCCGGCACAGAGCTACAGCGGGGGCATGCGGCCGGGCCTGCGCACTCACCTGGGGAGATGCGAATATAGACAGCATTTACGCTGGTCTGCACCACACAGCAAGAGCTGCCAGGTCTGCACCACACATTTGACATATACACCGTCACAGAGCTGTATATGTGGATGCTTAACAAAATACTCTAACTGTGAAAACATGTATACAATCATTAGGATCACTCCGTTTCCTGTTCTGTGCAGCCGTGGCAACCTATTTCAGAATAAACCTTCCCTACAACCTGAACAGTATGATAAACCTATTTACATCATATCCTCCGACACCAGACAACCTGCAAGGGCCCAAGAACGAGCACTTCAGAAACAGGACTAATTAAACGTATCACAACAAAGGGCAGATTTCGTCCACTTTAACTACTCTGCGTGGCCCATAAACACAAAAGCTGAACTGAGACTGAAGTTGTTTCACTTCACATCTTGCAGGTCCTCAGAGAAGGAAAATATGTACATTTACTGTATTCTTGGACCCCTACTTTGGTTGTATGAGAAATTGATAAAAATAAAAACAGATATGTCCTTCAAAATGGGAAAAACATTACATTAAAAAGTATTTCTTCCATTGAGTCTTTGTGGTGACTAACACATTTACTGTGATTTTGTTTGCCAGACCAACTGTACTTAGAATGAGCGCAGCTTGGTCAGATCTTCTCCTGAATGTAAGGGTGCTGCAGGGCTTGATTTATGCTGATCCTTTTGGCTGGGTCCAGCATCAAGATCTGATCCAGTAAGTCTTTGAGCTGGACCACTTTTTTGCGCTGGTCCTCGGGGAGCCGCTGGCAGCCAATCATGTCCGTCAATAGGTCCTTGGTGGGGTTAATGGTGCTCATCACAGTCACCTTCTCCTGTTGACAAGAATAAAACCATTTGATGCACATTAAGAGTATTTAATGGAAAGACACGGGAACTGCTAGATGTCCTGTGACCTGGTTGTGTACAGAGGCCAAGTAAAGCAACACAAACAGGTGGCATGCTAAGACACTAACGTAAAAGAGCAATACGCTCCTATTTATGGGTTATGAACATACAGGCAAAAATGCAAAGCACCTACCCGTTCTGTCACTTTATCTACTTCAATATACAAGAAGTTCAAGTTTTGATCGAAGTGCTGGTCTTTGAACAGCCCTTTCCTGATCATCTGTAAAAACAAGCAGATTCAGCCTGAGCGACTCAAATATTAAGACTGTAACAGGAAGTTGGCAGAGGTGGCTGCTCCCTTCACCTTATTAGGCATCTTGCCCTTGAGGTCCATGGCCAGTTTGAGCATGTGGTTGTTGGTTTTTCCAGGGAAGAGGATCTTCCCTGTGTACAGCTCATACAGTGTGCAGCCCACAGACCACATGTCAATGCCGTAATCGTAGGGCTTCCCGATTACTGCGAAGACAAACCGTGACAATCTTTGACCACATATGGACAGAAGGTGGATCATACTTAGAGATGCCAGTAACCCGACTTGGGAACCCCTTAAAAAAGCCCATACTGTATAGAGATAAATAGTTGCAACTGAGGCATGCAGGATTCTTACTAATTTCAGGTGCTCTGTAGAATCTGCTGACCAGGTATGGCGTGATGTCATTGTCGGCTACATGTGACGCGGAGCCAAAGTCACAAAGCTTGAGGATGGTTTTGGACTCGTTCACCTGAGGAGAGAGTGACCAGTGAAGCAGTGCATTCTGGACGGATTCTGCAGGCGAGGAGGGCAGCGGCGGAGACTCACCAGGATGTTGTCAGGCTTTATGTCAGCATGCAGGATGTTGCAGCGTTTCAGGAGCTTGAGAGCCAGGAAGAGCTGCTGGCTGTAGGAGCGCACGGCTTTGATGTGCAGACCCACGTCCTTGCCATACTTTTTCAGCACCTCCCTCAAGTTCATACTGAGGAGAGACACAGAGCGGTTACCTCTACCTACCAAGGGAGCTGGCTTACAGATAGGGGTCGAGGTAGTCAAAAGGGCCATCAACACAAGCAAGGATGAAGAACAAGCACCAAGGCACTGAGGTGTAGGGTTTGTGGAGGGTTAGAGTACCTGAGTGGCTCAAAGACAAGACACAGATGTTGCTTGTGGTAGAAGTGCCGGAAGAGGCGCAGGCAATGGAATTTGTCGTCTGGGTCAGCGTCATTGAGCTTCTTCAAGAATTCAAGCTCCTTCAACCCCGTCTTCTGCCTGCAAGATGGAGAAAACAAGGCTGTTGAACACAAAATGGGGATGAGAGACCGCAGGTCTGAACAAAGTGTGAAGAGGTGAATTAAAAAGTAGTACATGAGCTCATTATTGCGGATGATCTTGACGGCGACTTCCTGGTTTGCTCGGGCCATGTCTCTGGCCCGGATGACGTTGCTGAAAACTCCCTGGCCTGTGTAGCCGTACACGCCATATCTCTTATCCAGCACCTCACCGATGTTCACTCCTGCCAAGGAAACATGCAAGGGAGATGAGTCCTCCAACAAGCCAATGGCACTATTCCCGGTGGGAAAACGGGGCATACTTACGGTAATAACCCTCAGCGTCTGTCCAGTTATCCCTGAGATTTGGGTTCTCCTTAAAGTCCTTTCCAATGCCTGCTGCTCGCAACCTTGCACTCTGCAGGAGAAAACGCACTAGTGTGGGTCACCTCCACCCGTCTGAGAAACAAAGTCACAAACAGCTATGGGTGGGCAGCGTGTTACAGGCTCCAGGGAGAGGCAGCAACTGGGGCACGAGGACTTCCTGCCTTTACAGCAGTGTACAACAGGACAGTGAAAAGCAGTGATTGCTACAATAGTAAAACTCAACTGGCATGCTATAGTCGACCCCCCCTGCATAAAGTGATAGTACTCACATCAAAATAAGCAGCAAACATGTCATCTGATTCGGTGAACATGTCGGGGGCGGATGGCTTTTTCGGATTGGATCCTGAACAGAGAAACACGGACAGTTCAGGTCATTACACCACATTAGTCTGACCTTTTTATGAATGAAATCAAAAACAAAAAGCTCAAATTCTACAACCTTTCAAAGCTACTCAAAATGCGCCATAAAATATACCCACACTGATTTCAGCCAAGAACATTTGTGTAAGTGTTTTAAAACTAATATCAGCATTGGACTTTAAAATACTGAATTATCTAGTAATGCCCCAACACTACAGGCATGCTGAGAGATAGAACATGAGCATCGGCGTACGATTACTGGGGCAAGTACATCAGAGTACAATTACTGGGGCAAGTGCGATTACTGGGACAAGTACATCAGAGTACAATTACTGGGGCAAGTGCGATTACTGGGACAAGTACATCAGAGTAC
>JAODKF010000114.1:916481-929781 GCA_026779585.1 Mormyrus proboscirostris
GCGATTACTGGGACAAGTACATCAGAGTACAATTACTGGGGCAAGTGCGATTACTGGGACAAGTACATCAGAGTACAGTAAACCTCAAAAGAGGAGTGTGCAAACCCTCACAAGATTAATGCACACAGATACACACCGTCCTTCTCAGGAGCAATGAGGTTCTGCTTGGCTTTCACACTGGCCTCGAACGTGTCCACGTTCTCGCGCTCGTATTCCTTGACGTCCGCGGCCACGCGCTCCAGGATGTCGTCGGGGGACGGCGAACGGCTGCGCGTGCTGCTCTGTGGACTGCTGGGCTCTGACGGCACCGACATATTACTGTCCTCATTCACTGTCTTGTACTTCTGCAGGGTAAAAGGGATGAGGGCGGGAGTGTCAGGGATCACGATAATAACGACATTAGAGTTTCCTCTCTGGCCCAGCGTGAAGGAAACAGACCTGCACTATGGCCAGCCTCTGCAGGCGTCTCTGTTCAATAACAGCCTCCTCGTCTTCCTCATCGACGTCGTAGTCCTCCAGCCTGTGATACCAAATAGGAGGTTACATCCTGACGGAGGGAGGGGCAGCGTTTCCCTGACAGTAATGCCAGCGACTGCTGCTGCCAGACTCAGCACTCACACTTCATCGTCGGACTCCTCCTGCTCCGCCTTCATGCCCTCCGACAGGCTGCCCTTAAACTTGTCCTCCTTGTCCCGGCTGCGCCGCCTGCGCCTGTCTCGCGACCCCGATCGCCAACGCTGCCTGCGGCCCAGCCGGTCACGCTCCAGTGACCTGTAGGGAAGCGCAAATGGCCAAGATGCTGCGGAAAACGTTTCTCTGATGATCACTGGCAGATATGTGGATCGCTCCACGATGTGTCCCGCACGTCTGGCAGCCTCACCTCCGCCTGAATGGGGACCGGCTGCGTCTCCGAGGGGAACGCGACCTGCGTCGTACCGGTGAGCGGCTGACTCTGCGTCGGGCCCCCAGGACCGGACTGGCCTCCCTGCGTGTCCCTGCCTCGTCTCGGGAACGCATCCTGCGGAAAACACATAGTGTAGCCTGAATTTAGCATTACCTAAAACCATGTTTCCAACATAACCCAAAAACTGTTTTCAAGGCATTAAAAGGACACAAGTGTGGGGAGGGCTGGTTGGTGCCTTTCTGGGGCTTTGGAAAGCCAGCCAACTCCTTTGAAGCACAATGACCCAGGTTAATGCAGTGTAGTGCTGCACATTAGCAATTCTAAAATGCCATACTTATCAAAGTAAGACAATGAAACAAATTAATCAACATGCTGTGAGCCAGTCAGACCTGATAGGTAGACAAGTGTCTGATTAAGGCAGATTAAGCTAGAGAATTCGCTGAAAGATCAATTTTTACTTAAAAGGGCGATAACAGATGGACGGCATAAAAAAATTCACTTTTTAATTATCATAACTGTTGTAACAATGAGCACATTGTTAAGGTGTCCGGATCAGCAAGTTAAAAAACACTGTGCCTGTGATCAGAAGGGTGCTGGTTTAAATCCCATGGCCAGCAGAATGATGCCACCGTCGCACCACCGAGCAAGGTCTTCAACCCCCAACGGGGGAGAAGTATCATTATTTTATTGTACATACATTTTTGATCATAGGAATTTGCTACTAAAGACCTCACAAACCCCATATTTTTTTCCACACACTGATGAATACAAGGAATAAAAAATACAATCAAAAGGAACCAGTGAAACACAGGCTGTTCCGGTGTGAAAGAAACCTGGATGCAGGCACCATACAAGCACCTGAAAGGCCTCACCTAACTGGAGAAAGGCGCTGGCGATCAATTTCCCTGCGCCTGCGTTCCAGAGAGCGACTCCGCCCTCTACGAACCGGGGACCTATTTCTGGAGGATGACCTTTGTTTGGACTTCCTATCAGCGGCTTGAGAGTTAGAGGTGGGTTGGGGGGAGCGTCGATCCCTGCGCCGGGGGGAGGAGCTGCGGTGCTGCTGGGGGCTGGGGCCCCGTCTGCGACTGGGTGAGCGGTTCTCCTTCCCAGATGAGGCATCTTTAGAAGGGGACTTGGTCACCTTCTTGTCCCTCTCTTTTTCCCTCTCCCTCTCTCTCTCCTTTTCCTTCTCCCGCTCCTTCTCCCTCTCCAGTTGCCTGGCTCTCCTCTCTCGGGACCTGGAGCGACGGTCCCGTGAACGGCTCCTCCTCTCGGGAGATTTGGACTTGCGAGGCCCGCGGTCCCGATTGCGGCTATCGCCCGATTGTACCACCTGGGCCGGTGGGGAGGATCGTTTGCTGGCACGATTCTTCCGCTCGGCTTCCCCTGAGGGAGACAAAGAGCGACGGTTTCTTTCTGCGGAGGAACGTCTCCTGTTAGCAGGACTTTTGGATCTCCTGCTCCTGTCCTTGGACCGGTCTGGGCTTCGTGAGCGCTTCCTGTCTCTTGACCGGCTGCGCCCCTTCACCCTCTCCTTGACGGGTGTCTCAGGTGCACTCTTAGCCTTCTTCTTGTCGGACTTGTGCTGTTTGCTGGAACGGTCCCTGGACTTGCTTCTGCTGCGGCGCTTGGCTGCAGCTTTGCCAACGTCTGTGGACTCTCGCCTGACTTTGGCCTCCTTGGTCTGCGTGTTACTCTGGCCCTTGGGAGTAAGGGTCTTTGCAGCGCCTCCTCTCTGTGGCTGTTGCTCACCATTCCTTGCCCTTTCCTGAATCTCACCCTCCTCCTCTGAACCAGAGTTGTAACCTTGAAGGATCAGACCCATGCCTGACTGAACCTTCCCCTCCATCAGTTCATTGTCCAGCTCAGCCTTGATCATGGCCCTCTGCTTCTCAAGGTCCTCCAGCACAGCCATATCATCAAACTTGGGCCGTTTGCTTGAGGGAGAACCTTCATCTTTGCCCCCAGTGGCATTGCTGTTACCCATCGCTGAAGATGAAGACTCCTTGCGCTTGTGTTTCTTGTGCTTGTGTCGGTGCTTGTGTCTCCGTTCCTTGTCTTCAGGGGAGGAGTGCTTATGTTTCTTGTGTTTACTGCGGTGTTTACGTTTCTTCTTCTTGTGTTTGTTGCTGCTGCTGTGTTTAGGTTCACCCTCAGGCTTTTGCCCTTCCTCCTCCTCCTCTTCCTCCTCTTCTCCAGACACGTCACCATTCTCCTCCTCGTTGCCACTCTTTTCTGAACTCTCAACATCTTCTCCTCTGAAACAACAGCAAGAAAAAAAATTAGCTAACAATTTAATGGAATCGTGGCTTTGTAAATTAGCTGTCCATGCCTGCAAGCAGAAGGTCGTGGGTTTGAATGCAAAGGTCGGCACAGTAGCCACATCACAGCTGCCAGTAACCCGGAAAAATGTTTCAGGGGTGCCAGAGCTTGTCCTCTGACCCCAAGGTTCATTATCACCTATATAAACCTGCATGTCTCAAAGGAGTGCAAGATTGGGTACGCAAAAATAAAGAATTTCTATGCGCTTGGTGAATAAAGTGTAATTTCATTTAATAGCTAGTTCACAACTAGAATAGTGTGGAATGCCAAAGGCCTGAAGTAGAACCATGGAACCCAATCAGCTGGGATGTTGTAACTCATAGGGCCTACCTCGACAAATCTTGGAACTCAAGAATTCCACCTACAACTTGTACCTGACGAGAAGCGTTCAGCTCTACTAATTTGGACATCGAATGGGTCAGTAAAGAAAAATCTAGCTGTAACTTCAGTGAAAACTCAAATGTGACAAAAAAAAAAACCAGACCTGCAAAAAATTGTTCACATGGAGACGCGTCTCCCCTTCCAAACAATAACCCCTACATCCCTTTTCCTTTGCACCAGTTACTTCCCTCTATATAGGTAAAGTGTTTGTAAACAGTCAATTATTTCATGTTTATTGCTTGTGTATTTGTGCTGTTTCCATGCGAGTAATAGTTTTATATTGATTGTTAATATTTTTATCATTAGCAAAGCAGGTAAACTGGTTTAAATTGGCAAACATTTTGGGCTCTGGGACAGATTAAATTCATTTGCATGACTTCTTATGGAAAAATTCGCAACTCGAACAGACTTCTGCAACGAATTAAAGTTCGTATTCTAAGGTACCGCTTACTGTACTTTCATACACACTTACATGCGTGAAACATGCAGGCATGCGCAGAATCCACAATAAAACCGGCAAGCAAGACGCTGCTAGGGGAAACTGGCGAAATTGTTTAATTACCACCTAAACACTGGCCTACATTTCCAACGAAAATGGGAAAATAAACCGTGTACAGCTATAATTTCGCGCCTATTCATTGAATGATCAGACAGTTTCTAAACAAACATATACTTTGCAAATCGCTGCAATCCGTCCCTTTCAAAACGTGTTCTCTACTGCACGCGGCCCGGACGCGTTTTAACTGACCGGGTCTGACGGCTCATTTATTTTACTCTCTCTGAGTGATAAACAGTCCATCCACAGTTTTTTTGGCGCTTTTCAGGTTATACTTCGCTGACGGCGTTAGTTCGGTTAGCATTTTGACTAGCCTACACCAATGTAATCCCCCCCCGCCCCACATTTGAGTGTTATTCTGCCTTGACGACGTGTATAAACAGCAAACCGGAATGCCCCAGAGAGCCTAGTGGAACAATGACCACCTGAAAGTACACTTCGCTTTTCGTGTAATAATTTCCGAATTTCTGCGAGAAACGCTTAAATACACATTTCACCGAGGCACGCGCTAGCTGTGCACTTCTAGAAAAAGATGCTATCTGCCGCTAGCTGGTTAGCCGGCAACCCAAAGAAAACGTATCGAATAGCACTCAACCCCGTTCCTCCCTGTAAGATCCTTTGCTTAACTAAAAAAATATAACGTTTCCGCGACGTAACAAATAAGTTAAATGTAAGGTTTCTTACTCGCGTTCTTTCCCGCTATCCAGACTCTTGCCGTCAACCTCGCACTCCATGTCGGCCATTTTCATCGTCTGGGCCGTTACTTGTACGCATGCGCGGTAAGGGTGAGTACAGAAAAGCTTCGACAGGCATGGACTGTGCGCACGCGCAATATAGTGAGTGGAATAAAAAGGTCGACAAGCAGGGATTGTGTACATGCGCAGTATTATGACTGGAAGAAAAGGGTCGACGGTAGAAAATGTGCGCATGCGCTATATGGCGAGCGAAAGAAAATGGTCGACAGACAGGAATTGTGCGCACGCGCAGTTCCAGTGAGTTGAATAGGGTTGGCAGACAGGGACTGGGTGACGTGCGCGGATTACGTAGAAAACGCAAAGAATCATGAATCAGTTTGTTGCGGCGGAGGTGTGTATGAAACACGTAGATATTGAAATCCTACACTGCTGAAAACAAAAGGAGATTTATGTTTAGCGAGCTAAGTAAAATGTATTTATTATAGAGTGTCGGATCATAGTAATGTCATTAATTTGGAATATCCAATTAAATATTTTAATGACAGTCCATTTTTTCCTAAATAAAACAGGTGCCTCATTACGGAAAAACCCCGCGATGACTGCTGAGTTCCCGCGTTCCCTAGGGCATCCCGGACGGGCTGCAATCTGCTCTGCCTCCAGGAGCTGACCTGGTACGGCACGGATATCTGTCTCCCGGGTAACAGGGTTGGTGAAGCCGGCACGCGGTAGTTAGTGTTGGAGACGGCGTACGTGGTAACGGGGTAGGTGAACTCGGCAGGCAGTATTTAGCCGGGTGCCGGGGTAGTCAGGTCTTGGTTTTTAGATGCATTCTGAGTTAAGCTCTGACTGTTCAAGTTTTACTTGAAGCTGAACCTTACTATGTCTTGGGGTTTGGAACTGCCCCCTCAGTTTATCTTTTATCGTACATAACACTACCTGACCAGTTATTTAATGTTCAGCTTGTTTATGTATGCTTCAGTTTCTCGGCTTTTACCAGGTGTATTATTACTTTTTTGTTATTTGAAGTAATTCTATAAGTATTTATTACTGAGGTACACATTTCAGGGATATGAACTTACGTTACCGAGCATTTGAATGATTTGAAAATTTTGAATTTGTCGGTATTGAGCGCTTCATCTAAATCCCCCTGTTGTGTTTTCGTGTTTGTTAGCTTCAGCATGAGCCAAGCCCAGGCCGTCTATCGGGAGATTCCACCTGTCACGTTGCAGCTACGTGAGGAGAGCGCCACCACCAGGCTGTACTGCAGCGCTGCAGACGGGATGGAGGCCCGGATATCTGCCTTGGTCGAGGTCTTCTTAGTCAAGGTGTATCGCTGCAAGGCTTGTCAATTTACCAGCAGTCTGAAGGGCAGGATCACCGCACATGTGACTGAGAGGCATGACCGGGGACATCCATCCCCCCCCCTGACCTGCCTGGACAGGGACGAGGGGGACAGTCTGGACGTGAAGGTGAGGGTTGCAGAGGACGATCTGGATAGCTGCGCTTCGGCCTACGACCTGGAGGACGAGCTGCACTCGGCTGCAAAGGAACGCGATGAGCACATGGCCTTGGACCGTTTGCCTTTTCTGATGCCTGTCTACAGCATGCTGCAGAACATCAGTCCCAGGTCATGTGACGTGAGCCTGGGCCCCGGCGCCGAAGTCGCCCACACGTGTGAGGTGAGCAGCAGGTTACCCAGAAATAACGAGCGTGACAGCGATCACCAAGCCTTCACTAACATCACTATTTACTTGTTATATGTGACATGGGTAACATGGACGCCCTACAACTAGAAGAGACCATTAATGCACTCTAATTATGGGTGTGACGATTCATCGATTCTAATGGATATATCAATTGTTAAGGCCACAATCTGATTTAATTAACTCAATCAACCAATATCAGTTTTTATGATTAAACTATGACGATATACCAAAAAGCTGCAAAAAAATCTGTCACACAAACGAAATCTAGAGAGACACCCTTGTATAGAGAAGAGATCAATACATTACATAACAGTAGTTCAGTACATCTGTGTTCCTACATTTCCAGAGAGTAAGTTATACGTGTCCAAAAATGTTTTGCTGTTAAAATGTAAGACAGGCCATACAAGACAATGTTTCTTGTGCAGACATTTTTATGTTTCTGAAGCATTTTTTTATTTGAAAGCATTTTTAGTTTTTTTTTTTTCTTTTTTAAATTTAGTTAAAATTAAGTATTTTCTTGTCCTTTTGGAGATACTAATATTTGAATGAATTCAAATAAATTCCACTAAAATCAGCTTATGGTACTGTGTAGAAAATATTGATCACGTGTCACTGAATCGAATCAAATCAACTCGCGTCACAGTAACATTTCAAATATCAGCAGACATCGAACCGCTGCCTTGCAAAATCAAAATCAAATCGTATTGTGGCAAAGTTTACGATTTACACCCTAACTGTAATACTCCTTAAAATCATGTCTTTGTTTTGTTCTGTGACTCAGTTTACATCATTCCTGTTCCTGAGGGTCTGTGAGGTATGCTGTACATATCTTATGAAATGCAAAAATGTGACGTGAGCTTTGAGAACATTGTGTCTTCCTGCCAGGTGAGCACTCTTTTTGAGGAGGAAGAGGAGGAGAGCTCAGGAGAGGAGGCAACCCACTTCCACTTGGAAGACAGTAGCGCGGTTGAGCTGCCCGAACCCCTGTCCTGTTCCATGGGGTCAGTCAGCCCCGAGGCTCAGGATCAGGAGGCCCAGTCGGCTCACCTCATGTCCTTGGGGCTGTACAGGATCTCCAGCATCAAGTGTCACCCTCAGGCAGGAGCCCCAGAGTCTAGGGCAGCCTCAGTGCAGTTGGGTCAAGACGGCTCAGACTCTGCCACTGAGGAAAAGGCCTCAGTGCCAGGGAAAGCTGCAGAGGACCCCGTACTGTCATGCATCCCTACGCAGAACCTCAAGGTCCGCAGAGGTGAGCAGGGCCTCGTTCCTGGACGGGCAGCAGAACAGTATTCAGAGATGGAGTGTCACTGGAGGGGACGTAGTAAGCCTGGCCAGGTCCGCGCCGGCATCCCTCAGGATTCCCAGCAGCGGTGCCGCCGTGGATCCAGCCCGGCCTTGGCCCAGTGCGCGCGCTGCCTGGCCTGGTGCCGCTCCGAGCGGGAGTTTGAGCAGCACGACCGCTGTCACGTCCAGGGCGGGTTCCGGTGCCTTCACTGCAGCTTCACAGGTAGGTGTAGTTTGACATTCGACAGAAGGGTGTAGTTTCACTCGTGGGTGTGGTTTCAGAGATGACCGCGACCCCGTGTCCCCTGTATCAAGCTTTTGTTGTCCATCAGGGGAGATCCGCTTCCCTGACCCGTGGCGTGATGGTGGCTTGTTTAGCTCTACAAAGGTAACCTGAGCATCAAGCAGTACCTCTGGCTGCATTGCGTCGACTGTGAAGTGTTTAGCCTCGGCTGGGTCACCGAATGCACGTTGTTTCCCACCGGCTGCTCCGACTTTCAGTACTGCTGGGAATAGGAGTTCTAATGTAGTACCTGGACAGCGATGCAGCGTCTTTCGAACAACCTTGAATGACATAATAAAATATTCTTTTTACCTGTGGAAAATGTGTCCCTTATGAGAAGCCATCCTCAGCACATTGGCCATCTCTTGAAAGTAACAGATAGGTCTCGGAGGAGTACTGTAGGTCTCATATAGGCCCGTAATCCAAACCTAACAGATCGTGTAGCTGTTTAGCCACGGCTGTTTCAAGTCAGATATTTCCAGAGTATTCCTTGAGTCTGATTACATTGCGATCATTCCTGTGTTGGCCGGTCAACAGTTTTAGAAAATTGCGAAAGATGCCTGGGTCTAATTCCACAATCTGGGCTGAGTTTTGGTCGGCGCGCACCTCCAGGCTCCGTATGGATGAGGCTTGCTGCATTAACTCCTGTCTCAGGCTGCTAAGGGTTTCGGACGTTTCAGAACAAACTGTAGCGATTTTCTTTCTGCAGTTCGCTCATGAGATCAACTCATCTGATTATGAAACTCAACCAATAAGGCAGCTACAGTGCTGTCTATTCTCATCAGAACTCACTGACCTGAATTGGACCAAGCAAGCAAGCCAAAAATCATCAAAACGAAATGAATGAAACGCTGTAGTACACTAATAATGACTTTAACTGCTGTCAGTAATACAGCTGCGGAAAAAATTAAGAGACCACTCTATATTTTTAAACAAATCTGCGCTTTTAAATCCTGGGTTAATCCTGGTTCTGCTGGCAGAAGGCTATGCTGAGGGGCAGGTTGCTTCCAGGTTCAAAGTGTCTAAGGCACCAGTACACAAGAACAAGGTGAAGCAGGAGACCCTGGGTACGACCAGAAACCAGCCAGGTAAAGGGCAGAAGTGACTTTATAATGCCAGAGATGATGTCACCTTACGCGATAGTCTCTCGTGAATCATAGGATGACATCAAGTGACCTTCAAAAGGAATGGGAAGCATTAAGTGCAGGTGTGAAGTGCACTGATAGGACAGTTCATATCAGGCTCCTAGAAGCAGGACTGTAGCATTGAAGAAGCCCTTCATTAATGAGAAACGGAGAACCAGGCTGCAGTTTTCAAAAAAAAAAAATAAAAGTGTGTTATTCAGAATTGGACACCAATAAATTGAGAAATGAGTGAAACAAAAAATTGTGCTGTGGTTTCTTATTTTTTTCCGCAGCTGCACACAGGGGTTTAATTTGTCCAAAATAGTTCCTTTAAGAGGAGGTCACAAAAACATAACTCTACTAAACAGCCCAGTCCGACGGCGAAGATGTGACGTATTTTTTAAGAAAAAGTGAAGCCTCTACCGCTGAAGTGTTTAATTTTTTAAAGATGATTTGTACAATCATCGGCCTGTAGCCGGAAGGATCTGGCCATTCCAGCGACTCCCCTCTGAGCTCCCGGTGTCTCCTTACTCCACCCCTGCAGACGAGGCTTGGGACGAGGTCCACAAACACATCGTCAGTCAGCATGAAGGTCCGGAGGCGGCGCAGCAGGACGGCGGCGGAAGGTAAGCGGCCGGTCGAATCTGAGGGAGATCAAAGCCATGGGAGATCAAACCCACAGCCCCTCGGAAAGCACACGGCTCTATTCAGTAGCTTCATACTTTGTTGAGTATGAAGGTTACCGGCTAACCCACATGCCATGTTAACAGCCAGTCACCCCCGCCTCACCACCCTCCTGAGCGGGAACAGGAAAGGGGGAGGAAGAGGGTGAAGAGGAGGCGGCGGAGGCAGCAGGAGGGGAGGAAGGTCAGGGGGGTTAGGGATTTCTACTGCCCCCTGTGTGACAGGTATGTGACACAATCCGCCTGTTCACGAATTAGTCACATCTGCTGTGGCTTAGTGCCGCAAAGGGGCTGCTGTTAGTGTCTGGGGGTCTGCTGGAAGCTCTATAGCTGAAGCTACACTGTAAAATCAGTAGTTCGACAAGCAGCCCATACACAGGCCAAGCACATCTGACTCTGGTCTATAGGCATAGGCGATTTTCCTGGGAGTTTAATTGCACCCCCTACTGGTCAGATGAAAATGCTATTTGTACATATTAAGTTCAATAGAATTAAAGTATATTGTAAAGTTGTTAGTCATATCAGTGTGTAATAATATTTTATTGTATGTGTGTGTGTGTGTGTGTATCTGTCTCTCTACCTAATTAAATATGTATTTACCTGGTTGGGCTCTATCACCTTACATGCCCGCGGCAGAGTCTCTGATGCCAATAGCACATCTGTGTCTGATCTCAAAATGGGGATTGTGTGCAGGGGTGAACTGGAGTGAAGGGGAAATATATGTAACATTAGCATGCATTAACCTAAAACTAAGTGAATTTAAAACATCTTTTTATATGTCTTGAGGGGTTTCCATGCCTGGGGCCTTGTGGGATTGCTTGCTTAGCCAGATAACTTGTCGGATTCAAGGTAGTCTGGGCTAAATGTAAGTGAACGAAGAAAAAGTCCATTCAAACTGGAGTAGATTAAATCTGATACTTTATTCAGCTAAGTATGTAATCCGGCTTCGTGACGCAAGCCCCTTGTCGGCAATTTCATTTTCTACCACCAGGGAGCAGAATGCACATAGACTTTGGGACTGCTGACAGACGCTTAGCTGTTCTGCACGTGTAGTATGTGTTTAAAAGGGTGTGACTGTTTGCCTTTGTTGGGTACGGGAGCGTGTTGGATGGCTTGGCGAGTGGGAGGTGGGGTGTAACGCAAGGGCTTCAGCAAGTTGGGGGGAAGCTGCACGGCAGAGCTGCTTGAAAAGCTGTTTGTCCCTGTATGCAGGCGTGCTTGCATGTGTGTGTACACAGATTGGGCAGTGTGCTACTCAGCGGGCTAGGATGCTGTGCCGGGGATCGGAAGGTCATGGGTTCGAATCCCAGCGTTCGTAGAGTGATTTTACCGTTGGGCATTTGAGCGAAGCCCTTGAGAGTCATTGACTCATTCTCCTGTGTATAAACCCAGAGTGTGATAGAGCTACCTTCTCTCTCTCTCTCTCCATCCAGAAAGTTCAGCACTAAGTTAACCCTGCACCGGCATATGGGCATCCACCAGGGGGCAAAGCCCTTTGGCTGCCCGCACTGCCCCTACAGCTCCCGCCTGAAGGCCTCGCTGGTTCAGCACCTTCGCGTGCACACAGGTGATGCAGGGTGTGAGGGGAACACAGCATGGGGGGGGGAATGGCTGCTCAGTGCAGTGCCTGGCCTGTCACCTCATTCTGCCCTATCTTTCTGTTTTCCATCCTCCAAGCCAGGCCAGTTAATTTCCGGGAGAAAACAATCTCCTGTCAGCTTTGTTCCTCTCCATGAGCTGTGGGGACCCTGGGCTTTGGGGGGGGGGGGGTAGGGGGGGCCTTTCTCACGCTGCCTCGTCCTGAGCTGGAGCTGTGTCCATGGTGATGCCAGTGGGCTGCCGTGTGAAGCCTGGGGAGACAGTCCGAGCCCAGTGTTTGTTCTTTTTGGGTAATAAAAGCCTGAGTGCGGCCCCCTCCTGGCGAAATTCCTGGGTGTCCTACAGAGATGTCCGTCCGTGATGTGTTACCGCTGCGGCCTCTGCGCTGTGCGGGAGGATGATAAAGAGAAAAGTTCAGATATCACAATGTGAGTTTTTTGCCCTAAATACTGTGATATTTATGCAGCAAAAATGGAATTGAAAATGGTCTCAATCAAATAAGTTGGCGTTGCCTGAAGATATTCTGACACAGCAGTGCCGACACTTGTTTTTGCTTAATGTTGTTTCTATTTTGCGTTTCTCCTCCTCAGTTGTCTTTGTTAATTTTATAGATTTGTAAATTTCTCACAATCATGCCACACTGTCAATGAGTGAGTCAAACAGCAAGGATGAATATGGTTGGCTGGGAGAGCATATGCAGAGCACATGCAAGAGCGGCGCCAATAAACTTTATACTGATTATTTTTTCAATATGTTTTCTAGATGATATTGAATAGGAACAATCATTAACAGTTCCCTGATCACAGACTAAAATGCTTTAGTAAAACCTGATAAACTCCATCAGGTGAATCTTCTATTCACTATGGCAATTTCATCGTCAAGATTTCAATAACGGAATAGCATTGCTTTAGAAAATACCATCAAAATACAGCACAATAATGCCTGGATGGTACCTGTTGCCCGTTTCCCTCGGGTCTCTCTGCTGCCGTTCGCTTGTTTAGGTGATGGTCTGTTTACTGAGTGCTGTTGGCTTGCCCCTCCCGCCGCAGGGGAGAAGCCATTCCAGTGCAGCCGCTGCTCCTACGCGTCCATCGACCGCAGTTCCCTGCTGAGGCACTCGCGCAGACACACACAGGAGAAGCCGCACCGCTGCCAGCACTGCCCCTACAGCAGGTATCCCGCCCCCCCACCGCCTGGCACTATTGCGTCCGCAGCCTCCTCCTCTGACCCCTATGTGGCGCTGTGCTGTCTGAGACTGCGACCATCGTCCAGCCATCGTGTGGCACTGTGCCCTCTGACCCCTGTGTGGCGCTGTAGTGTCTGACACCATGGCCTCCTCCGGCCACTGTGTGGCGCTGTAGTGTCTGACACCATAGCCTCCGCCTCCAGCCACTGTGTGGCGCTGTGCCGTCTAATGCTGTGTCCTCCGCCCTTTTTCCCAGCATTCAGAAGAAGAGCCTGGACCTGCACGTGCGCCGCTACCACACGGGGGAGTCCTTCCCCTGCCCCCAGTGCTGCTACTCGACTCCGGACAGGCAGCTCCTGCTACGTCACGTGCGGAAGCACCACGCCTCCAAGTCGCCCCCGCCACCTACCCGCCCCCGCCGTCCGCGGATCGCCGCAGGAGGCCTGCCCCCGGCCTGAAATAACACCTCTCCAGCCTACTGACGCCCAAGAGAAGCGCGTGAATCTTTATCATCATCAGTGTTCATACACCACAGGCTGTTTGGATGAGTGTGAAATATGTGAGCCTTAATACT
>JAODKF010000114.1:929881-943099 GCA_026779585.1 Mormyrus proboscirostris
CGTGAATCTTTATCATCATCAGTGTTCATACACCACAGGCTGTTTGGATGAGTGTGAAATATGTGAGCCTTAATACTCCGCCGGAACCTGGATGGAGGCTACACAACGATGCATATAAAGCTTTACAACTCATTATTTCTTTCTCAGGTTATTTTTAATTGTTCATTTTTCATCATAGGTTATGCGGTAAGAGGTGTGTTCAGAGACTGCACTTTTTAGTTGAGTAGACTTTTGCGGGATTGAGTTTTTTTTGTATTTTTTTGTAAAAAAAAAATAAAGGTTTTAAACCAGTTTTTCACCATTTTCCTGGTCAGCTTTCTTTTGTAGAATAAATACTACTAAATGACGACCCACCCAGAATGCATGCATGAAGGAATGCCTTGGATTGAAGTTCCTGGTTTGAAGGCATGCAGCCATTTACAGTCCCCTAATGGTGGGGAACAGCTGAGTTTACAGAATATAAAGGATGGATGGATGGATGAATAGATGAAGGAAAAGCAAAAGGCTGAGATCACAGAAGCGTAGGAAACATTCGGTGGAAAGGCGCATTGTCATAAAGCAGTACATCACTGTCCGCACCTCCGGAGATACCCAGGTGTATGTCTGTGGGTGTTTTTCACAGGAGCTCAGCAAACGCCAATCTCAAGCTCCTACGCTCTTCGTATGAATGTAAGAATGTCTTAAAACCTCAAACACAGGAATGAGAAACAAGAAACTGCTGCGCCAGAAGTATTAAAATTGTCTTAGTTGGTTAACTTGGAGGTTCGTTCAATGGCTGATGTGGTTGGCAGGAGAACAGAAGCTGGGCCCAGTCTGCTGAATCTGCAAAATCTATGCAACCAAATTTCAGGAAAGAATGGGCCGAGAGTGGGAAGGCACACCATACTGTGGAAATACTGCGTAAGGCGAGCTTGGTCAGCAACGCACTCAACAGGCCTGTGTGGGCCTGGCTGCCACTATGCATTCCAGTAACTCCTAGTACGAGTGCTGCAACTGTTTAGCTGCGTCATCGCTGCTACGGACTTCAGGCTGCTTTACGATAGTTTGCTCAAAAGGTGGCAGAACCTGTAATTTACCTTCAAGTTGCTCCTGTTATTGTCTGAGTTTCTGCCTTATACATATACAGTACATTCTCCTGTAGCATGACCAAGCTTTCAGCAAGCTCGCGACATATAAACCACAGGCATTTTAGGAAAAATGGGGTTGAGGTCAAAAAACTTTGTCACCTACATATACATACAAAAAGTAAGAACCCGAACAGAAAACACAATGTTGTAAGTAATAAACAGTTAATATAATGAATGTATAAATTCTACAACAAACACCATTGACACCAAAAGCATTTTACGTTGTTCCAGATGTGTATCATTGTAGCGACATTATCTTTGATAGTGCGCAAAGTCAAATCCTTTATGTTTTTGCTCTCATGATAAAATGCTGGGTCCAGAACAAAATAACTAAACGATGCATATGGAATTAGTGAGCAAGCATATCGCAGTCATGTGGAGTGACCGACTGCCACCTGAGGGTGCACATTATTAATCTGAGGGTGTTAGGCACCCTTGTAAAGTCGGGTCCGTCACGATATATATCAGGTGTCTTCTAATTCCGGTAAAATGCTTTAATATTTCATCTTCTCCTCAATACTTTAAGCTTACGTTTTGTTCTGACTGGTTGGTCTTTTCAAACCACAAGGCTCAGACTTGTGTTGGTGCGTTAATTGAGTGTTCTTTAATGATTATAAAAGTTAACAAATGAGTAAAAATAGCAAACCAAACACATATGCCGAAATGATACATTAACCGGTTCAGCTGGGTAGTATTTCTGTGTTTATCTTGCATTTGTCTCAGGAGAAATCACACATAAACAAACACGAACATTGCAATACATAGTGTAATTGTTCGATAATATATCTATTCTGTTAGAGCAAAATCATGTTTTCAAAACGTGTGATATGATAATGCACTGTATAAACACACAACGCACAGAAAAAGCAACTAAAACAGAGATTAAGATGAATATAGTCCCCTTAGGTTGGACTAGTTAGGCTGGGGAAAAAAATCCTCTGAGGATCAACGATCCGGGATACCGGGGGAGAACAGTGGAGGACATAAGCCTACAATATTCAGTATTTCAGATAAATTCTGTTTAGCTGAAATGTGTAAATGAGCTTCAAAGATTAAAAATATATTTTTAATTTGTTCATTCATCATTCTACAGATTACCTAATGCAGGGCTGCAGAGGCCCAGCTGGAACCTGTCCCAGACAGTGCATGGACAATTTATAGATGATAATTAGCCAAACTGCATGTCTTTAGTATGCAGGAGGAAACCGGAGTTCCCAGAGGACTGCACAAAACGTGGGATAACGTGCAAATATACAAAAGGAGTGGGATTCAAACATTCAGCCCTAGAAGGTGCTGTAATCAATACAAAAATTATGATTTTTAAATTTAAAATTCAAGTTTTTGTTTGTCATATACATGAATCTATGTGGAAACCAGAAGTTAAATTGCCGCTAATCCAGATGCAGTGTGCAATAAACAACATTAATAAATTATTTTTCAAATAAAAAGACCTCAAACCTTAAAATATTCAGTATAAGTTGGTCTAAATATAAAATTCATTGGGTTTTGTTTTGTAAGCAGTGACGATTGCCATGGAGAACATGTGCTACCTTATTTTTGGCTCCGGTGATGCCCAGTGTGATGTCTGGTCATCAACAACTCCGCCCCACACACTGAAAAACACCACTGACATCACTAACATGTCAAAATGTGGTCTAAGGATGACTGTATAAATCCCATAATACATGAGACCTGGGGATTTTGAGGAACAGTGCTGTCTAAGTGGGCTGATCTGGCCATTACTAGTAGCCTTTGTCACATCATTTCCAAGAAATTTTTACAAATGGATTTGTGCGGTTTGATCGTTACTCTTAGTAGTTTAACAATTTAATGATTCATGACGAATGATAAAATCTGGAAAAACCTCAGGTTCTCTGAAACATTTAAAAAAAAAAAGGAGAAACATCAATATAGAGATCTATAAAGGCGTTTTTTTTAGGCCAAACCCTCAACGCTACGTCACTTTAGAAATGCGCCGCTACTGTTTTCTTAACTGCTTTTTGTTCTGTGTACCAAGTCCTCCTTAATTGTTCATCACTAAAACATCTATATCTCAACTGGGTCAAACTTCTAGTTCTTATACAAAGGAAACTCAAGAGGAGGCCGGGGCGGGGATTGGCGCGCGGGAGGAGGGTTGGACTTTCTTCAGCGGAGAGGAATCGGAGTTTTTTCGTGCATTTCTTAACAGAGACGGGACACTTAAGTTTAATGTTAAAGTCCATTTTAAGTTTAAATCCCAAAGAATCACGTACGCTCCGCGGATGTACATTATGCAAGACGAAAGTTAAACGCAGTTTGCGCTAAGTGGAATATTTTGCCTCTTTGACATTATATTTTTAACTGCAGTAGTCTACCATTTAATTTTAATCATTAAATTCATTGGGTAATGCATAATGGAATCATAAAACTTCGGAAAGGCATTAATTGTATTGGTAAGTTGGATAAAACACTAAAATACCATTCAGTATTGGTGGATGACAGACTGCTGCTTTACTTTTTGCTGACAGTGCCACGTTTGGAGGAGTTCCTGCGCTTAGCGGTGCTGTCTGTCGCCGGCCTGAGCTGGTACACTGGTGCCGGCTTGGAAAGAGGACGCCCATTATATGGGCAACAGAAAGGGCGCATCTCAGAGTTTCCTTTAACGCTTTCCTGCGCCGGTCACAGCTGTTTGTCCTCGGCAGGGGAACCAGCATGCGAGACTGAGTGCGGCGGGATGGCATCGGCTGTTTTTGAAGGCACGTCGCTGGTGAACATGTTCGTGAAGGACTGCTGGGTTAACGGCATCCGACGCCTGGTTGTCAGCCAGCGGGGTGAGGAGGACTTCTTCGAGATCAGGACGGAGTGGTCGGACAGGAGCGTCTTCTATCTGCACCGTAGTTACTCGGACTTGGGGCGGCTCTTTAAGAGGCTAGTGGAATCCTTCCCGGAGGACAGAGGGGATCTGTCTCAATCTCCGCTCATAGACGGTAGGTATTTCTGACTTTTTATGAGTTTAAAGAAATCCTACTACAAGACTTTATTAAAACAGAAAAATCGTAATCTAGACATACACATTGAAATACAGGGTTGCCAATTTTGGTCAGCTGGCTGGCGTGAGATTTTCAATTCGAGACAAGTCTGCACACATATTCACACGCGTTTGTGTATACGTAACAGTTTTATTACCTTGTAAATAGTCTATAAGGTTTGCAAACTATCCCAACGCTTTTGATGTAGCTAATTTCAAGTTTATAATGGAGTAATATAAATTTATAGATAGATAACTTTAAATGCTTTTGAGATATGTAAACACGTGTAACTTGGAATTGTGTATCAACAGCTACGTCAACTATAGTGGCACACAGTCTTTTAATGCCTGCTGTTACAGACTTTCTGAATATAAATCCGCCCATTTTCTAACCACTTATCGTCGTGATAGCTTACTGAACTTACTAACGAATAATCAGATTAGTGAGGTTCAAAACCCACACTGTGCATTTAAAAATTTGCAACACGTTTGTTTCACGGTTCCAACTAAAAACAGGTCGCTTAATAATGCAGTCACGCAAACGACACCAAAGCGCCTATCCATCACCCCGGCCTGCCGATGTCCTATTGCTCTCACCTATGACCATCTGCAGCCCAATGCTACCGATAACAATAACGCGAATAGAAACGATTTCCCGTATTTGAATCAATCGATCAATCAATCAATCAACCAACCAACCAATCAATCAATCAATCAATCAAACAGTCAAACTGGGTCATATAGCACATAGTCTACATGTAGAGCGTACATAATGTAAAAATGATGCTGGCAGTTTTCCGATGTCTGGTGGACTGGGTCATACTGATCAGGGGGAGTATTTCTTACTGTTACTGGCTCAGGGTTCGGGGATCATTGGCTGATCTATTAGTTTTGAGGCAGATGGTCTCAGCAGGGGTGGGGGACATGTGTGATAAATGGCTTGAGATGGAGATAGATTCCCCCCCAGTGATTCTCACCAGGCGTGGCTCAGTTTCTATAAGGGACGTCTGTTGGGCCTATTCTTTTCTACACTGCAGTCAGTGGTTTAAAGAGGCCACCAATGGTCATTCCTGGCGCAGTCTCCAGAACACTGTATCCAGACTGAGACACAAGCTGCTACACTTTGCTTTGTATTGATATTTATTAGAGCCATAGAAACGTGTAATAAAATGATCAGTGATGTCACCTTGCATCTGGGCGATGTCTGTGTGAAGGTCAGGTCTGCATCCTGTCTATGTTTGTCACACTGAATGTCCCACCAAAAGCCCCTTTGGACCTAGAATTAGGCCCGTAGCCAGGAACAAACTTTGTGGGGGGGTTGGGCAACCATCAGTATATCTCGCAGGCTTGGGTGGGGGGCGTTTCCTAACCGTGGATAGTGCCTGTCCTGATTGTAACACGACCAGGAAATTCACTGATGTAAACCTTCTGCAGCATTGAGCAAAGAGTATGTTGAGTGTCTTCATTAGGTCGTCCCCTGTCTGGGGTCAGCAGGGCAGCTAATAACAGACAGACCTTGGGGTGGGTAAGTGGCGAATGGATCGGTTACTCGCTCTTTTGAGTGGTTTTTCAGTAAGAAGTGAGCATGCTGCACGAGAGAGGGGGACATTTTAATGAACGCAAGCCACCTTCATTGGTAACTGAAAAGTACCAATTTGTAATTTTGAGGTACAATTACTTGGCACTGGGGTTGTACCCTCAAGGGTCTGCCAGTCGTGCACTAGCTGTAGGTAAATGTGTCTTTTAGTCAAATTAAGGTACAGAAATAGGCTCTGAAGAGCATTTTTATATCATTGTGGGTATATTAATGTTGTTTGTACCTTGGGGAAAAAAACTGTACCAGGGCTGTACTCATTTTTCTGACAATGTATCCAGTAGCTTAAAGGGGAGGCTAAAGCAACAGCTGTGTTCCAGGATGGGCTCCCTAACCAGACATGGGCATTTCAAAAATCCAGTCTAGGATTTTGTTTCAACCGACCAGTTGAGTACTCCATGAATGTGACTCATGTTTAACTGGTTGGTTCAAAGAAAGTTTTGGATCTTCATTTTCTGGATCTGAAATGTCCACCGCTGTTCCTAACATATGTAGATCTACTAAACCTGCTCTGATGACTCCCATGACGCGCCCTCTTGTGGACACATGATGCAGTGCCAGCTTCGCAGAGTCGGAATACAGTGATCCTCCCCCCCCCTATATCGTGGTTCACCTATCGCACCCCTGCTATATCGCGGATTTTTCCCCGACGCATCACAATTCTCTGCGTATCGTGTACCTTACTTGTAGTCCGATTGTTGTGAGCAAACTTTTTGTGGACTTTTCGCTTTGGTTTAAGCCCTATGAATTAAGGCTTAAACTATTTAAAAAATGTTTATTTATAAGGTCTTTTAAAGCATGCGGGTCTTTATATGGTCTTTATATATTGCGGATTTTCACCTATCGCTGATGGGTCTGGAATGTGACTTCCGTGATAGATGATGGATCACTGTACTATCCTGTACCGGTTGGTGACAGTGGGCTCCTGCTGTATCCTATTTTGTGACAGTGTTTCATATCAGTACATGCTAGTGTTTATAAGTGTCTGTCTTTCTGGACGTGCTTAGCGGTGTGTTTGCCTGCATGCTATCATAGTGGACTTTGAGACTTATCCACACATGACCACACTGTGATGATCACTCCAATGGCGTGATCTGACCGTTCACAGATCAATACTCTGTATTGTTATGGGCTCCCCAACAACACAGCTCAAAAAGATTAAGACAGATCCAGTTGGATAAACAGTCACAGGACAACATTGTCTAAAAGCCAAGACCTGCTCCCCCCACCCCCAAAGCTCCTGACAGGAAGTGACATCAACCTGAGCCTCCCACTGAAACTTCAGACCCTTAGAGACTTTTCTCACGGAAGCCACTTTTGACACAAAAGACCTCCCTGCTCATTATTAAATTGAGTTTGTTAGACTAGCAGTTAGGAATAATAGAACTAAAGGTGCACAAAGATTCAAAATAAAAGCCAAGGGTTACAGTTTTACCATGTTGTGCTTCAGCAGTCAGTACTTGGACAGCAGCAGCCTTTGGCAGGTTTTGTTTTTCATATTAAAAGTAGCAATTTTATGAATTGCTTGAGTCACACAGAATCTATTCCCATTCAAAAACTGTTGGGGCTGCTGCTCTTTTCTGAGTGGGTAAGGCCCTGATTGGCTACCGCTGGGCCTGTTTACATCCCGGTCTTGAGAGTGTGGGGAGTCACAGGCGGGCGGGGGGAGTCACAGCACTCTGGGGAGCGGGAGGGCGGGTTGGGAGCCGAGTGTCTCCCTGGCTTTCAGGAATATAGAACATTCCTAATCCTAAGACAAAAAACGAACGCTCTGCTTTTATCGCGTTCGTGTTTTTGAGCATCACTTCATGTGTAGCATTAAGGTCTGTGGATTGTAGATGTTTTAAAGTCCGTTATAGCTTCATGCTGAGACAGTCAGGCCATTGCAAACAATAACATAGTGTCATCCAAGACTCATTAAAATACTTGCTTGTCTGATAACTTAAAATTTTCATATTTAACCTCAGCAAAGCATTATATTAATGCAGTTGCATAATGACTCGTGGCTGGTTTTTCATCCCTATTCCATTCTACATCTACCCAGCAAAATTTAAATAACTGCTCCTGTAATTAAGCGGCTTGGGGCTGGTCTATTGATGATGGCCCTGCCTTCTATCAACGAATGACATGTAGTACATCGGCTCTGCTCTGAGACGTCCTCTGAAATGGCCTTTCTTTCTGGATAGCCGAGACTGTGTCTCTTTGTCGAGTTCTGGTTCTAAACAGGGAATGACCTCACCGCCAACCCCCCCTCCCCTCCCTCCGCCTTGAAGTTTGGCAGGGATATAATATGACACATAGAGTTCTTTTGATTAAGCAGCTAAAATGCATGACTGGTAAAAACCTGAATAAACCCATATACAAGAAAGTTAATTTAGTAGCTTTTACATCAGACAGAACCTATGGATGTGATATATAATTAGATGCATTGCAAATGTTTAAAATAAAAAAAAAAAAACAATAAGACTTATCTATTTTATTATAGCAATCACATAGAATTTATTCAGGTTGTTTACAAAGCAACTACTGTACATATGCAAAGATCAACACAAAAGGAAAGACTCACAAATAAGGTTCAGGAGAAACAGCGGCTTTTTAGCTCTGAATGCCTCTGGCTGTATGACCCGTATAGAACGTTTTTTTTTCGGCACGGCCAGAAACAAAAATTAGTGTGAATTAGTGCCAAATGCACCCAGCGAAGGAAGATGAAGATAGCCGCCGAAAGAGCAACTGATGTTGTAATGATTCATTTATCACCATTAATGAATTCACATGTCAAGCAGAGACATTAGAATGTGTGACTTTTAGTAACTATTTGCAAGTTTACCCACAGTGATAACTACAAGTCGAAACACATTGCGATACTTAGTCACGTTCCTTTTTTCCATTTTTATGTCTTTTTTATAGCACCGTGCATTATGAATATAATTGACAACTTGCTGCTCCAGCTGACAAACACAAAAATCCTTATTGACAACGTATAACTGCTTGCCTGCTGGCTAATTTGCTGCTACTGTTAACATAGTCTTGAAATGCCAACATTTGGTCAGCCCTGGTGGATTTACAGACCAGATAGATTAGATACATTGAACTGAAAAGCTGGTTCCTCAAATCAGATGATTTGTAGTTATATGAATAATATCATTTATGGCAGTTGAAATGTTACAGTCTTGTTCAGGCTGTTCGACTTCATAAGTTCGTAGATCTGCCAGCTTAAGAGGATGAGGTCATGAGAACATGGTTTGGAGCCATGATATCTGACATCTGAGTGCATGAAATTGTGTGAAATTGTCTGTGAAACTGTCTAAAAAGCGACTCGTGTGATGTGCACTAGGGCTTGTGAAGATTAAAGAGGCCGGTGACATTGAAGCCAGGCTAAATGAGGTGGAGAGACTGCTGAAGACCACCATCCACATGCCCTGCAAGGTGTGACCCCCCCCCGCCACCACCACCAGGGATTGTGACACAGAGGCACGGACACACTGTACGAACAGACACACAGTTCAGGGAGGTTTGTGGTTGTCAGTTGTGGTGAGGAATCCAGACAGCTGTGCTTCCTATGGGAGGGAACAGGATCCAGCAAAGCCTTCAAATGCACTTACTCACAAGAACAACAGGAGCAGGAATTTATAACCGGAAAGGCAAAATCATTAGCAAAGTAGCATCTGTCTCATGGAGCAAGCCCAGGCCTAGAAGCTCTGTTCATGCTGGTTCAGTGTATCTGAGTGGGCTGATCGACATATCATAGAAAACAGCAGGGCATGATGTTCCCAATGAAGTTCCAACAGGAGATGGTTGGGGTCATGCAGACCCGCCACTCGCACAGAGAACACACTCGTCTCATTCCTCAGACAGACGTGATGGTGTGGTCAGCGAGTAGTGGTTGACATGTGACGTCTCCAGTATTCCAGGTCTGAGGTGGTGCTTACGTTCTTTGAGAGATCTCCGTTAGACCAGGTGCTCAGGAACGACAATGTCTACAAGATCCAGCCGTGTTTTCAGAGCCCAGTCAAAATATCCGGTAAGCCACACCTACAGTCATCTCTGTCAGATAGTCAGAGCTCAGGCCTGGTACTGTACCCAGAGTGCTGGTGTTCAGCTTTGCCTCTTTGATTTTGTAGAGATCATGAGATCCAATGGATTCTGCCTGGCAAACACTGAGAGCATTGTGTTCGATCAGAGTCAGCCTCACGACGAAGACCAGCCTCACGACGAAGACCAGCCTCATGACGAAGACCGCCCCCCCTCCACAGATACAGCACAGCATCTGTGAGTCTCCCTCGCTTATTCATTTATCGGTTGCTCCATTTTCTGTTGCTCTCACTTATTCTGCTGTTATTTTATGCTGTCATGCCTTCAGTCCCCTTTTGTAGTATGAGTAATGACCCGGTCATGCCTGTATACAGAGAGCAGGACGACTCACTGTATTGACTCGCAGTCAGAGGAATGCTCACAGCTGGGAGTCATGCGTACTCCCTGGCCATTCCAGCACTTCCTGGAATGCCGGCACCTCCCTCGATCCAGGAAGTGCCTCACAGAGAGGAAACGGCAGGAATAGATGGGAAGAGCTGATTTTTAAACAAGTGTTTTGGAGCACATCCAGCCTCACCCCTCCGAGGGCCATGTGACATGCATTTTCCCAGGAAAACCTACTTTTGAAGATGGAATGTGATCTTTCATATGTATTCTGTAATGTGTTCTAATTAGGGGGCAGCATGTGGCCCAGTGGGCTAAGCCTTTGTCCCCGTGATGAGAAGGTCGCAGGTTTGAGTCCAGCCTTGGCACGTCTGTGGGTCCTTGAGTGAGGCCCCTAACCCCCAGCTCTGTGGGTGCTGCTATGGGTGGCTGCCCTTCGCGGCCAGCTTGCACTCACGCACAGAGAGCAAGTTGGGGGAGGGAGAAAGAGAGTTTTTCCAAGGGGCTCCATAAAAAGTATCAGTTATTGGAAGCAGCAGAATGCATATCATAAAGCTTCTCTGTTGACGACTGTATATGCAATTCCATCCAGGTTTGAGAACAGCGATGATTTCCTGACACTGGAGCCCGATGATATTCATGATGACCCTGAGGTCTACGTCACAAACCTGTCCTACTACCACCTGGTGCCCTTTGAGACCGACATCCTGGAGTGATGCAAGGTTCCTCCAGCACACTCTGTCCACCCCTGGGTTGGCTGAACAGTCAGCTGCCCCTACAAAGCCCTGCGTCTGGTCTCCAGTGCTTCAGGACGATTAGGGTGACCCTGTGGTAGGACCCTAGGGTGGGTTCTGGGTTCAATGGGGGCTGACGCAGCACATCTGGCCGACCTGGTTCTCCTTTCCTGGCTTTTGGGGGGATTTTCTGGAGAATGAAGCTTTATTTAGTTGTGATATTTAGATTAATACCAGCTTACAGTATCCATGTTGTTGTACCAGTTGTAGCTGAGGACAGCTTCAGGATTAAACCACTTCTGCTGGTTTGGGATGAGCGTGACCTCTAGTGAAAAGAACCTCTGGGACCTCAGATGAGCTTGAGCCACAGGGAGAAATTGCTCCCAGAAACAATAGCCAAAGTTTCCTCATGACTTTCCAGTTGCACGAGTTCCTCCTCTCAGGAACGGAAATCTTCACCACCCATCAGCTGATGTTTCCTGCTGACGCCCGATGGGACAATCAGAAGCTATGACCTGATCTGTGAATTCTACCTGTTATCAGGAGTTGTTCTCATTTCTCTGTGCATTTGTGTTGCCAAAATGGTTCTTGTGGTGTTAACATGAGTGAAGCACATTATATTGGATGAAAGGGCTTGACTTACAATCTGTGAATGTAAACATATTTCTGTAGGATCAATTCAGTTCTTAATAATGACTGATTAACAGAGTCCAGTAGGTCAGGTGTTCGGTGTGATCCAGCAATAGCAGAGGCTTGTTCAGCTGGCCAGCCTGACTTGATGCCTCAGTGGCGCCACCAGCTGTCTGTTTAGCAGCATTTACATTTTGCATCCATCTTTGATAGCTGGCACAGAGTCTTAGCACTGAAGTCTGCAGATGCTAATCCATGTCAGATGGTCTTTTCCAGAATATGAACTTTGCTCTGCTTTGCTATATAAACTACAATGGGAACATTTTAGTGTTAATAAGGGTATAATAGAAATTAACAGAAATCAAACATGGTTTTGTTAATTACACCTTCAGATTGTGGATATATGTTCTATTCATGCTGTCTTACTAAAGGGAGAACCTTTGACACAAACTTAGCAGACAATTCAGTTTTTCCTGAGTTAGTTAGAAATTGTTTCAGTATTAGAGTCATATGCCGCATAATGACCATGGTCTCATAAGATTATACTGTAACGGAACAGCAAAGGCTGGTCCTCGTCATGAGGCTGGTCTTCGTCCTGTCGCTTACTGATTTGTGGTAATGCAGGTGTTAACAAACAAATTGCTCTGCCATTTGTATAAAAGTATAGCACATATTATGTATAGTACATAATACTTGATAAACAATTATGTTACTAGTTTTAAAAGTTTATTGTAGCCTAGGTGTGTAGTTAGCTATACCATCTAAGTTTGTGTAAGTACACTCTACGATGCACAATGGTGAAATCGTATTTTTCTGGGTCTATAACAATGACTGTAGCTCCTTCCCAGGCAGTCCATCATGTTATCTGATTTGGCTCTGTAGATGGTTAAGTGGCCATCGCAGGCTCCATTTTGGCTCTGTAGATGGTTAAGTGGCCATCGCAGGCTCCATTTTGGCTCCGTAGATGGTTACGTGGCTGTCACAAGCTCCATTCTGGCTCTGTAAATGGTTAAGTGGCCAGCACAGGCTCCATTTTGGCTCTGTGGCCATCACAGGCTCCATTTTGGCTCTGTAGATGATTACGTGGCTGTCACAAGCTCCATTTTGGCTCTGTAGATGGTTAAGTGACCATTACAGGCTACATTTTGTCTCTAGATGGTAAAGTGGCCAACACTGGCTCCATTTCAGTTATGTAGATGATAAAGTGGCCATCACACGCTCAGTTTTGGCTCTACAGATAGGTTGGCACAACACAAACCCCATATTGGCTGTGTTTGTCTGCAAGTCATGCTAAAGTTCAGCGCAAGAAACCAGCGGTTCGTGTCAGGACATTTTAAACTGTGTTTTATATTGATGTTGAAACAATTTGAAGGATGCAGTTTTATTCAGCACCTGCACAGGTTTATTGTATAAACCACACAGACCAAGCAAAAAATTCTCTCCATCAGTCACTGTAATAATGTATTACAACAAATTACACAGCACTGTGTGTGTGTGTTGAATGTTGAACATTATACCACTTTTGAGAATGCTCGATAATCTCTCATAGATGAGGGACATTTAAAAAATAAAGACAGTGTTATTTTTGTAAATGTCTAATAAAACCAACTTCTGTTAACAATAACTGTGTTATTAATGAGACAATAAATGTTATTGCTGTCATGAGACCTCATCCATTCATCCATCCATCCATCCATCCATCCATCCATC
>JAODKF010000114.1:943199-959505 GCA_026779585.1 Mormyrus proboscirostris
CATCCATCCATCCATCCATCCATCCATCCATCAAGGACACAGGGCTATGGTATCACTTGGAAAAATGTAATTATTCTCCACATAAATAAATCATTTAATACAATTCTAACCCCCATAACAGCTGAAAGGACATTTGTCCTGCATTTCTGGCTAATCAGCTATGATTAAATGTTTTCGCACAGCTGTTGACAAATGTGTTATCACTTAATTCCTAAAACAATTTGGACAAAACAAAACAACTTACAGATTAAAATGGTGTATATTTCACATGGTACACGTGATTGGCACACATTTTGTGTTTAATCGTGTCATATACTCAAATTTTCAGGCTGTATTCTTTTGCTTAATGAACAAAGTGTACCCATATTCTGGAGGTATTGCTGATGATGATATAGGGGAAGTTTATCACTGTGACATAAGTATCAGCTTTCATCAGCTGTCCCGCAAACGACACATAATTTTATCATTACTTCAAACCAAGGGCATTTCAACAGCCCATTCCACAGATCCAGTAAATGATTACCTCGGCGATCGTGCACAAAATCGCGATCCATAATCGTTATAAGGTGGATAACAAAACTGATCCGGGAGCAGTGCCTGTCGGTCTTAAATCAGCCCAATAATGTCTATGAGGTAAATCATTAAACTGATCCAGAGTCGGTGATCCGCCGAAACTTTGGTAGCTTGTGCGCATGCGTCTTAATGTGCCTCCCACAGGAAAGATGGCGCCGGAGAAGTCTGTGCGGTTCTGTGCAGGTACTTACCAAACTCTCATACACTACGCCCTTGCTAGTTACATTTCACCCGCCCTGAATCATGTATATACATGCTCTGTCCATTCATTTCGAAATAATGTTTCTCTTTATACTGTTAGTTCTTAAACAAGTACAAATGTTGCTAGTACCTAGTCTGCCCGGCTAACCGGCTAAATGGTTAAATATGTCTATATGAGCTGTATTCTCTGTCATTAAAAATGCTGATGGCGCGTCTGTCTGCGTGCTGACAGCGCTGTTGCTGAGTTTATCTACGGCCTTCGCCCACGTCGAAGACCTGGATGACACGTAAGCGATGCTGAGATTTGAGGGACGCGCCGGGCTGCAGGAGATGTGCCGGTCAGGGTGGCAATGTATTCGGGTGGGGGGTGGAGGGTGCTGCCGCCTCACACGCTCGGCTCCTGCCGCCTCACACGCTCGGCTCCTTCATCCTTGTACTCTGTTAGGCTTCTAGGTCCAAAAGGCCTCGCTGACTGAGAGAAATGAATATAAGAAGTATATAATAATGGGTGTGAAGACCTTGGTGCAGATAATGTGATGTTCAGTATATTTGTTTGACGTTAAGATGTGTTTTGCAAATGATGTGGCACCTATCTGATCTGCACTGTGTGCACTGTATAACTGGCACAGTGTAGATTCTGTGTATATACAATTTGCTTTTTCTCTGATTTATATCAGGTGTGCTGTAAGCATACATTTTAAATAAATTGTGGAAAACCCATTGATACTGTACTTTATTGAATATAATTTGCGTTTGGCTTTTGACAGACATAGCCTGCTAAATCTTAGCCACGTGCTAGTTATTACTAATTTTAGTGTAACTTGTGTTTTTCATATCCTGCAGGTTCAAGGACAATAGAGCAGATGACGTCTGGTTGGTGAAAGTAAGTGTTGGCACTCGCATAAACAAGCAGAATCAGAATGTCTGCCCTGCTGGCCAGATGGGCAGCTCACCCCGACTCCAGCTGTACCCGCTGCTCGCCAGGCATGGAGCCGCTGTGCTGCTTGTCCTGCTCACATGCAGTGACGTGTGTTGCCATTCTATCCGCCCTGGGGTGGCTCACATGCACTGACCTGTGTGTTACAGTTCTATGCGCCCTGGTGTGGCTACTGCAGGAAACTGGAGCCAGTGTGGCATGAAATTGGGGCAGAGCTGAAGAGCTCAGGCTCGTCGATCAATGTGGGGAAGATGGATGCCACAGCGTATTCCAGTGAGTTCTGCCTGAGGTCCCTCAGCTTCAGGCTTCCATATGTATCATATTCAGGTTCAGCTTTAATCCCATGCAGCATTATCAAGTTAAATTACGGATTGTATTTATATGTCGATCAGTCAGGTGTTAAGTCTTCTTCTTGTGCTTGTATTAAAGAGAATGTTTCTTCCAGGTGTTGCCTCAGAGTTTGGAGTGCGTGGGTACCCCACGATTAAACTGTAAGTGTAAATCGCACTTCAGTGTAACAATCCTACTGTGTGTTGTCTTTTAATTATTCATTCTTTTCAGCTTACTGTGGTGTGTTACTGTAATAGGAGTGCTGGTGGTCAATGATTTCAAGCCAGCAAAAGATGCAGGATAGTCTGTAAGCCCTTTGAAATGGAAAAAATTGCATTTTGTTCATTATGGCTCCTGTGATTGGCCTTTCATTTCGTCTGTCAATTGCAGTCTTCGGTCTCACTTTGTGCTGTATTGGTATTGTGTGTTCCCACTTCTTACCTTCTTACAACGATTCAAAGTGCATTGAGAGACTGTCTAATAGGATTCATGGATAGTGGTGTAAATTTAGCTGTAAGAAGGATCCAGCTGTCTGTGAGGTTTAGTAATAATGTTCCTTATTCCGTATGATAGGACCAGAGCTGTTCTTCATTCCACTGTGATTCCTCTGCTGTTTCTGCCATCTAAAGGCCATACCGCTATTCAAGGCAGTAGGCGTGAAGCCTTTGTTAGAGTCAGCATTTCCGTCACCCATTTTCATTCTTATAGAAATGTTGTTTTCACTGCACAATCTTCAGATTGCTAATGAAGCTACGAGCTTCATCACAGAGGTGAGGTGAAGGAAGCGGCTTTTTAGCGTTTTATTCGCCTTGACCTCAGTCTCTGCTTAGTGTTCGCTCCCTTGGCGCCTGTCGGGTGGAAAGCATTGAATGCTCACGGGCATGTCTTCCTCTTCCTGGTGTTTTTTCTCCCAGAAGTCCCTGCTCTATAATGGCCGCCCTTCCTTCCTCAGGTTGAAGGGCGATCTTGCTTACAACTACAAGGGTCCCAGGACCAAGGATGACATCATCGAGTTTGCAAACAGAGTAGCCGGGTAAGGTGTCTTTATTTGCGGATGGGTTCGCTCATTTGTCGATCACTTGGTTATGTGATAAGGTGGGGTTAACACACCCACAGGGACCGTGATAGGGATCAGTAACGTACTGCAGCAGAATGATGCGTGTTGTTGTCAGGTTTGATTTACAAAATGAGAACCTGCGAATTTAATTCAGAAAATGTAAAAGATATGTGTATGTTTAGTCAGGGAAAAAAACCCAATTTAACATTAGAACATATGCAAATTAACAGTAATACAATAAAAACAAACAAGAAAATGTGTCTGGTTCTCCAGAAAGTTGTTTATACCTTGTTGGATGGCTAGACCACTGCGTCAATTCCCAAAGCTCTCCTCAGAGGCACCCCTTTCATTCATATATTCGTTAAATTTCACCACCAGCTCCATTAGCGATAAGAGGTGTGCTAGTGGTTGAGTCAAAAAACTCATGTGCGTATTGGATGACTTTAGGACATTTTGAGAGAGTTAAGCTATCGCACTCTGACAGATGTAATATAGTTTTACACCAACATGAAGATCATCTGAACATTTTCTTTGACTGCCTAAGACTTTTTTGCATTGTATTGTAGATGAATAATATGGTGTCGATGCTTGTAAAATGTTTTTTTTTTTTTTTTTTTTCCTTCCCCCATGCTAACTCTTCCTGTGTGATGCTTCCTGCTATCTCTGTTTTTTTTTTTCTTCTTTGCTGAACTGGACCATTAATCCTGTGCCTTCTATCTAAGGACCTTTGGGATCGGTGCATGGGGGCAAATGTAATTGAGTTGTCCACTAGGTGGTGCTGTGCACCTGCTCAGCTTGTGAGGAGTTTGTCTGTTCTCACGTGTTGTAATGTGCGCCTGCTTGCGTGTCTTTGCTGATTCCGGTGTGTTCTGATTCTTACATTGCAGTGTTGTTCAGTGTTGCACTGCCGCCTATCCCTCCCCATGATCCCTCCATTCATGCAATTGTACCGCAAAGATTTTCGCTGTGTTCGCTGAACATGGGCCGGTGAAACTCAAAACCCCTTGCTTGCTCCCCCTCTCCAGGCCCGTTGTGAGGTCCCTGCCCAGCAGGCAGATGTTTGAGCGCATCCTGGACCGTCATGACGTGGTCTTTGTTTATATCGGCGGGGAATCGACTCTAAAGGTGCAGTTCTAATGCCCTGGGATTCTGGTAACACATGCAGGAGAAATCACTCTCGTTGGGTGAATAATGGCCAGCAGGTGGCTGGTTAACGACACGGACTCTTAATATGGAAGTTGGCAGTTCTAAGAATGATCTGTAATTGGTTCATTAGCAAAGATGTTAACATGGTGTATTTGTGGATTTGCACAGGTCTCTGTTTCCGTACAGTATGTACAGTCATGCGCCACATAATGATGTTTTGCTGAATGACAAACCGCATATACGATGGTTTCATAAGATTATACCGTAAAGGAGATAAAAATTCCTATCGGCCCCTGACATGGCTGAGGTAATGTTGTAGTGCAACACATTACTGTGTGTTTGTGGCAAGGGTGTGCTGTCAGTTGTGTAAAAGTATAGCACATATAATTATGTACAGTACGTAATACTTGATGATAGCAAATATCTAGTTTGTTTTTCACTATACTGTACTTTGATCTCTATTTTTAGTGTGCTCTTTATATTTATAAAAAAATTTTCTGTAAAACAGTGCCGTGTTACATTTAGTGTGCAGTTACACTTTATGATGTTTGCATAATGATGAAATGGCCTAATGATGCATTTCTCAGAACATTTCCCCGTCGTTAAGTAATACATGTCTGTATTGAGAAGGTGAACAGTGCTTCATTCAGTGTCCTGCTTTTCCAGGAGAAGTACATTGAGGTGGCCTCGGAGCTCATTGTCTACACTTACTTTTTCTCTGCGCTGGAGGATGCTGTTCCTCCTGTGAGTCCCTCCTGGTCACCGCAATGCTGTTGCCCGCTTTTTTTGTCCAGCAAAAGAGACTAACCAGAGGCTACATTTAGGATGCTATTGCTCCAGAGTTATTAGCTATTTGGTAAATCGGCTCTTTTGTTAGTGGATCCTCCTGGTGCTGGAATCTCTTACCTGCATTGACCTGCCTGCTTTCCACTGAGGTTCCTGGGAGGAAAGTTGCTATATCCTACTGTTAGGACCCTGTCCAGGCTCCAAATGCCCTGCTTGATGGGTCGGATGTGCCGTCTGTTCTTGTAAAATATGGCAGACTGTGAATGGACTGAACCTCTTTCATACTCTAAGTTCTCTGTGCCAATCCATTAATGTCCTGCCGAATATCCATTAATAATGAAATAATGATTAGATTAATAATAAAGTAAAGATTGTTTATTAATGAATAGTTATCAGTAATAATTATCATTGTAATTGTGCAGAATGAATAAAGATTAATTATCATTGAAGTTATTAATCACCATTGTGCAGGTCGGGTACTCAGTTATTCCGGAATAGTTATTATTAATAACTGTCTTCACAGTTGTGCTGGCTGGGTAGCAATGAATTATTAATGAACAGTTGATTATAAATAAACATTAACGCTATGGTGCTTGGTGGATAATGATTCGTTAATAACTTTTTAAGGCTGTCGCGTGCCTGACAGCGAAAATGATGAAATGATGACAGTTTTGTGTTTTTTCCCTTGGGCGCTTTTTAGACTGTCACTCTTCAAGAACTCCCTTCTGTCGCAGTGTTTAAGGACGGAACCTACTTCCTGTATGATGGTGAGTCTCGAACCATGTTTACTGTGTCATTACCCACAATGTAGAACAGCCGGTATACTTAAGGATTATGTCTACAGAACGGTAAACATCCAAAAGTAAATAGGATTCATTGGCTTGTTGAAAGACATTAATGGGGTCCCTGTTTATTTTAGCCTGAATGTAGATATCATTCAGGAGAACTGCTTGCTACTGACACGCCCTTTTATGTTTTTTAGTAATACATGAACTATCAGTTTCTCATACACTTGTTTCCACTGACATAAATTTCGAAGGAACAGAAAAATATATATAATTTTTTTTGCTGCAAAAAAAATCTGGCCATTTTCTGGAGGACTTGCTTTGGTTTATTACTAGGACTGTCATGATATCAGATTTTCACTATATGATTACTGTGGCCAAAAGAAATCACGGTATCGATCACGGTATCTATAGAAAATTAGCGCAAAATAATTATAATAATGCTACCAGTCAAATTCATCCTTAAATTTGTTTATTGTGTGTGTTGTCTCTTTTTAGCAAATGAATTACTCTCAGAATATCAGTAGTAAGGTGGATAATCTAACTGTAATTGTATAAAAGCATACAAAAGAACAATTCCACTACTTATTGTATGATGTAAAGCTAAAGGCTAACCAATGTAAAGCTAAGGTTAACCAAGGCTAAAGGACCCTTTTGCACTTACTGTTGATTGGCACCTCCTGCAGACCCCGTCTAACACCCCCGTCTTTTTCATGAAATCCTATAGTGTTGTCCATTTTTTATCTGATCCCACTGATTTGGAGTGAAATAAGTATGGCTGCAAGAAATGTGAAATGCACAAAGCTTCATATTTCAGTTCACAGTGAAGCAAAGCTATAAGCATACCAGAGTACCATGTCGCTGTATAGCAGCAATTTAACCTGATGGAAATATATAATATTTAAGATATGGGATACTTGGGTAATAATTGATGCAAAAACTGGAAATTGACGACGAGAGTAAACACTTCAAATGACAAGTAAAAAAAGAAAAAAAAAGACTCATTAACACCACTTATCACTAAACAATAAAACAACCATTCTGTTTTGCTGTAAATGTAAACAAAATGTGTTCTCTGCATTTAACCCATATGTGCCAATGTGACAGCAGGGGGCAGCTAATTCAGCACCCGGGGAGCAGTGCTTGGGGGCGGTTCCTTGCTCAGGGTACCCCAGTGGTGCCTTACTGGTCAGGGATTCAAACCCGCAATCTTTCAATTACGAGTGCGCTTTCCTATCCAGCAAGCCACCACTGCCCTTGTTATATGTATTTGTGATTGTGTCATTTGGGCATTTTCTGCAGAGAGTGTGTGTCCTGCCTCTTATGGTGTAAGGGGTTCAGAAAGGGTCCCCCCCCAGGGAGGCTCGCTGGGGCTCGGGGCTCCTGCAGCGGGTCAGCGTCAGTGTGTTCTCGTCCATGGCCTGCTGGAGGCTGGCGCTGTGCTGTAGCTGTGCTGGAAACTGGTACTGGAAGAGCAGAGCATCCAGGCAGAGTGACACCACGAATGGGCTCCAGTAGTGGGCATTGGAGAGGCGGCAGGAGCGATGCAGAACCCGCAGGACGAAGCGAAGACCGCCGCCTCCCTCGCACGGAAGCGTGTCTGTCTGCTGCACCTCCCCGTTTTGGAAGAAAGCCTTGCGCAGCCAGAACGCCAGCAGCACGGGGTCATCGCAGCGGATCTCCACCACAAACATGGCGCTGTCCGGCGACTCCTCCAGCACGCTGATGTGCAGTGTGTCTGGGTCCCTGGGGGCTGCCATCACGGCAAGGATGGCCCGGGAGAGAGCGAAGGAAGATGGGCTGATTGACAGAGAGATGGAAGGAGAGGCGGTAGTGATTGAAGGGGGGTGACAGGGAGCCGGCGTGGCCGTCACGCTTCGGCGTTACGCTGAATGTCGCCTCCTTCCGGACGAGTCAAATAATGGCGTATATTCAGAAAGTGCCAGGTTTTCAGAAGGTGTGCAAGTGTCCTGCGGACGAGGCCTGGCCCATCAGCGGTGGGTCAGCAACATGTACGGCAGTGAATCCACAACTCGTGCAGAGCTATTCCTATCGCACGTTCACTACCGTTTTCTCTTCCCCGGGGGACTAAGTCCTGGCTGACACTCTGTCATAAAAACAAACAAGCCTCCACGCACGGAGTAGATACAGATTGCCTCTAGCTTCATGAGCTGTTTGTCATCACGCTTGTGATGAGCGACGGTGAGCCCAGTCCTTCAGATATTGAGTCTCTCGCTGTAGCCTTCCATGAACCGCAGATCTTGGTTCTGCCTGACTGAAATTAGTGTAACCTTCTAGATGGTTCTCTTAGGTATCTCACCAGTTTAATCCCGGGGAGACTTGAGTCTGGGGTGTAGCTCAGGTATAGCACCACAGCCCTCCTGTATCGTTCTTCTACTTACTCGGCATATGCGTTGACACTGGCCAGTGAGTCTTGAGGCTGCCACCCATTCCTACCGTTGGTTCTTACGCAGCTGAACGAGAGTCACATCAGTCAGACGTTGGTCTCTCTCGATCCTCTGGAGAGCGTGCTCTGTTGACTTACCGGCGTGGATCTCCCCTTCCGAGCGGAGTTGCAGCTCTCAGCCAAGGCTGGACCCACACTTGTCCTTGTGGGAATGTCTGAGTGCTGCTGTCCAGGTGCTCGCCAAGAGCCATCTGGAAGGGGCTTTGTTTGAGCAGCTCCAGGTATGCGGCGGTGTTTGAATTGCTGAGGGCGGTTTGGCAGCTTAGGGAGCAACGTGATCCATAAAACCAGTGGAGGGGGTGGGGGCCTGTCCTGGCTCCGCCCCCACAGCTACATCAATGGCTCTGCTTTGCATGCACTATAAGGAGAGACTTCGCTCATGTATGTGTTACTGTGAGAGACACTGCCCTTCAAAGTGCCTATGCTGTTAATTATGTTTGTCTGACTTGCATATGGTGAGAGTAATAATCTGAGTGGTGCTGCTCAGGGTGATCTGCACTTTTCTCTGGAAGGTTATGGGTTTGAATCCCACAGTCGGCTGAGTACTAGCTGCCCCAGGTACACTGGATATTGGCTAACGGCCACCCCCCACCCCCCCTGTTCCACGCTCTAGCAGAAGGACGATAAGGTAGGTTAGCTAAACCATAGAGGCTCATAAACCGTATTGCCAGATGTGTCACCTGAACCATTCAGGATCATATCTTGGTCACAGACACCACAGTGGAGCCACCTGGGACTTAAGCCAGTATTTCACTCCTATACTACCTGTTGCCTTATGAGCCTTGATGTTAATGCAAAGCTGGGATTTGAACCCAGCATCTCCTGTTAGTGCGTTAACTGCTGCAGAGCTAAATGTATATTCTCTCTCTCCTGTCCCCTTCCAGCGTACCAGCACGGCGAGCTCTCCTCCTGGGTGAATAAAGAGCGTTTCCGCGGTTACCTGGACATCGACGCCTTCACCTTGTACGAGCTGGCGGAGACGGGTGCGTGAGTCACGGGTTGGGAGAGTGTTCAGTTCTTGGCCGCCTTCCCCTGCCTTCATAGTAATATTTTTTGTATATTCAAAACATGTATATATTTGGCCTTATGTGCGTCACATAGCTGACTGTGAAACAGAGCCGCCTTTGTGCAGAGGTTGAGGCAGCTTTAAATGGGCTCAGCCCTGACAGGCCATCAGCTGTCGCTTTTCACGCGGTGGCTGTCCTGCCCGACCCCTAGATTCCCTGCATTTTCTGTTCCTTAATATGGGCTTGTAATGTAAAGCTTGACTGGATTATGGAGGATTCGGGTAATAAAAAGCATGTCAGAAGCTGCTTTTAGGACTGACCTGCCCCCCAGGGGACATGCTCCCGAGCTCCAAGCTCTCTTCTGATTGGCTAAGATTTTCCAGACGCTGCCGTGTTATTGGTTCATTGAACCTTAACGGTGTGACGGTTTGACTTTGTAGTGGGAGGAGTCTGTGACCTGACATGTGTTGCCTTTACATGCCATGCAGGGTCGTGTTCTCACTGTCCCACTTACCTGCACACGAACACACATCGCAGAGGAAAGTAAGAAATGGGTTTTAACACTGGTCAGACTTGTGGTGGATATACAGAGTTTGCACACCTCTTGTTAAAACGCCAGGTTTTTGTGATGTAAAATCATTTCACAATTTTTTCCACCTTTAATGTGACATAACAGCAATACAAATGAACTATAAAACAAATCTGGAGAAAATATTATAAATAAAAAAAAAACATACAATAAGCTGGTTGCATAAGTGTGCAAACCCTTAAACTAATACTTTGTTGAAGCACCCGATTTATCATGGTCTCATTATATTACATAACAAAAACCTGGTATTTTAACAGGGGTGTGTAGACCTTTTATATCTGCATTTGGATCCTTTTGTGTTCTTTCTTTCTCCCTCTAGGGGGCAGACTGCACTTTCACAGTTCTCTTATGCTGGTTGTATGCATACGTAGTGCTGCTATGACCTGTGCTTGTACTCAGTGGCAGTATCCTGATAAATGGTGGTGCTTGTCATCTCTTACTCTGATAGGAAAATTGGTGGCAATAGCAGTTGTGGATGAGAAGGTCCCCACAGAGGAGGGTGCTAGGTAAAAGGCAGATTTTCATACCCTCAGCATTCAGATAAAGGCAAAAAGCAACTTTGAAGAACCAGTCTTTTCATGTCAGATTTAAGTGTTTTACTTCCTCTCCAGGATCAAGATGCTAATGCAAAGAGTGGCAACAGAATACAGAGATCAGTTTAGCAGGTAAGATTTGAATATGAAAGTGCTGAAGTCTGTAGCTGTTCAGGTTTTAGTGTAGCTTACATATATGAACAAAGACCCAGAGCTCCCCCAGTTCATCCTAGACGCATTCCGGCTCGTCCTGGCTGCCCGGACGCATTCCGGCTCGTCCTGGCTGCCCGGACGCATTCCGGCTCGTCCTGGCTGCCCGGACGCATTCCGGCTCGTCCTGGTTGCTATGCTTTGTGTGGTTATAGAGCTGATGAGTGACACTGTAAGTAGAGCAGGAGCGTTGGATCATCAGGAGTGCAGGCGGGACATAATGATTCACCTGCCCCCAGCAGCCCTCAGTGGGGTTTTGCTGGCTTGTGGTGCCCAGAGTTCACAGTAGGTGGTACAGATTGTGCGAACGTGTATATCCTGGTGAGGTTAATCCTCAGAGATGCTCTTTCCACAGAGACTTCCAGTTTGGCCACATGGATGGGAATGACTACATCAATGGCCTCATAATGAGGTGAGTACAGGGGCTGCGGCGCTTCCACCTGCCTGTCACACTGATGTGGTCAGACCGCCACCTTTAGGCAAATGAAGCTTTCTGCTGCACTTCATAATGTTTTAATGCTTTATTCTCATGATGTACAGGATCATCTAGCAGTATGAGACCGGGGCAGCAGGCAGGCAGGATCAGCAGATCGGAACAGCAACTGATAGGTTCCTGATCAGCAGCCAGGAGCAGCAACAGGCAGGATCAGCTGGCAGGGGAAGAAGCAGCAAGCAAGCAGGGTCAGGATCAGCAGGCCAAAGTAGCAGCCAACAGGGGCAAGAGCAGCAACAGGCATGATCAGCTGGCAGGAGCAGCAGGCAGGCAGGAACTGGACCGGCAGCAAAAAGGCAAGAGAAGTAAGCAGATAAGAGTAGGACAATCATTTAGGATCAGGAGGCAGGATTAGGATCAGCTGGAAGGAGCAGCTAGCAGTAACAGGATCAGCTAGTAGGGTAAGGCAGGCAAGAGCAGCAGCAGGAAGGATCAGTTGGCAGAAGCAGCAGGCTGGAGCAGGATCAGCATAACGTGTAAAACGCATGATTGTTTATTAGCTTGGGACAGTGACTAATGGGAATGGGGGTGTTCTGTCTGCCCTTCAGTGAGGTGCCAGTGCCGTCCATTATCGTGCTGAACACGTCCAACGATCAGTACTTCCTTTCTTCGGAGCCAGTGGAGAGCCACGAGCAGATGGTGGAGTTCATCAACAGCGTGCTGGATGGGACAGCCCAGGTATGAGATCACATGGTCTTTTGGTGAATGGCCATGTCTGTCCAGAGCTAATTTACTAGCAGCTGCCTATCCTTTAACTTTGTAAATCTGATAAACAAACACGTGATGGAGAATATTTCCTGGGAACTGACTGCTGTTTTGCAAAACAGTCTTCTGAGTCTTTCATCAAGTTTACTCGGTTGGTGTTGCCAGTCAGGGACGATTGAGGCAGAGATAAGAATAAACAAATATTTGGTATTAACTGCCACGCAGTCGTCACAGTCCATTTGGAAGATGCTCGCTTTTTAATCCAGTGTGTTCATGGTGTTTGTCTTATGTCATCAGGCTCAAGGTGGAGACAGTATTTTTCAGCGGGTCAAGAGAGTGTTCTATGATGCCAGGTCCACTGTGATGGTGAGTAAAGCCCACAGGCAAGAAATGTTATAATGTGGTCACCTGCGGAGCTGCTTGAGAAGGATCTCTGTGCTTCAGCCTTGGACTTGGTCAGCCACATGGCATGTGTAGTGCTCTGGTCACGCTCTGATAGATTTGGTGGTTCAGCCGATGCCTGTCTGCTCGCTCTGCCTGCAGTCGGTGTTCCGCAGCTCGCCCCTGCTGGGTTGCTTCCTCTTTGGGCTGCCCCTGGGCATAATCAGCCTCATGTGCTACGGGATCTGCACTGCCGAGGCAGATGACGACAGTGAAGACTTGGAGCTACTGAGGAGGGAGGAGGAGGAAGAGGAGGAGGAAGAGCAGAGGCAGAGGGCGGAGCAGCAGGAGGCGGAGGAGCAGAGGCTGAGAGCAGAGAAGGAAGAGGAGGAGGAGCAGAGGCAGCGAGTAGAGGGGGGAGAGGACGATGAGGAAGAGGAGGAGGAGGAGGAAGGAGAAGAGGAGGAGGAGGAGGAGGAGGAGGAGGAGAAAAGTGCTATGGACAAGAAGGTGGATTAACATTGAGCGCCGCTCGGCCTCCGGGTGGAGGTGCCTCTGATTCTGTGGTGTAGTACTTGAAAATATCAGTCTTCTCTTCATTTATGAACGTTTCCTAATACCCATAATTCCCTGCCCCATCTTTCCCATAACTGCGTCCCTCACGGGTCTTTTGTTTTCCCAGTCAGGCAGTAGTACTGGGCACTTCTGACTGGTAAGAATAGAGCACATAGATATGGAGGGAGAAGCACAGCTGGAGCCCGGGGAGGCGTGACCCCCCCCGGTGTAGTACGGTGCCGTATGGAGCTGGTCAGCGCTCTCCTGCACACGGGGGGCCGGCAATGGGCACTATTACTCGCTCTCCCCATGAGTCATGGCCCCCCTGTAGACATCGACCCCCCTCCCCCTACTGTATCTCCTCCCTGGCAGGGAGTCGTTTACATCACTGCTGGTTTGTGTGCAGATCTTCATCTTTATTATTCCCGATTTTTGCTGGTCAGCCCTGAGAGTATTTGTTTTTGCTGCCACAATAAAACTTGCGTACACTACAACATGTCGCTGTTACATTTTAGGTGATGGCTTGGGGTTAAGGGTTTTCATGGGTGATTTTGTTTTTTTTCTTCCATTTCTTTTGCCATGGTCATGTCTCCCTCAGCAGTATTAAGCAGAAACCGTCCACTTATCGGAATGCAGCGTTTAGTGGACGGACGGCTCGCCGCCCTCAGCATGCACTGGATGGGAAGATAATTCCAGATAATTGCACATTGTTCAGATCTGTTCAGGAATAGACAGGTGCTTCTCCGATAACTTCGGCTTTGTCTGCCAATCCTCTCTGTTCTGCCGTACATCAGGTCGTTCCAGAAATTACGTGAGACAGTCGGATTCACATATGTGCTTCAAGCTATATCTACCGTATCCTTATAGGGTAACCTTATGTTTCACATATTATGTTTATCATTCATTAACCCCTCTAAAGGGTGGTAGAGTAAGTGTGGTGGTCTCTGGTGGTTAGGGGATTCCCACAAATAGGGGATTCCCACACACTACAAGTTCTACAGAAATTCACCTAAAAACCCCAGTGGGGTAGTTTGATTTATTGATTTCTTTAAGAGTTCAGGTTGGACAGAGAGAAAGCACATCTGGAGTCCTTAAGCCCTGTGGTTTCACACACTATTAGCTGATCCACACAAAAATTCACTCCATCCAACACAGTTACGACATCAGGGATGACAGGTCCAATCGATAGATTTGCTTTGTGTCAAGCTTTGGATGGTAACCCATGGAGACGAAGACCAAAAATAAATGTCTTTTGAAGAGATGAAATGTATGTGTCAGTTTTATACAGGATTCCTGCAACCCAGTGGTCCCAGAATGAATTGCGATTGTCATGGCTTCCTTTGAAAAAACATTCTTAAAACTAAGCAAATACCTTTGATTAAGTAAAAATATGTTCATGAATGTGCAGTTTTTTTGGACAGAATGATGTTAATACAAGAACTTTATATTGTAAAAAAAAAAATAAATAAATGGATTTCTTCAGAGAAATCTTTTGGGGATTTAATGAACGAGCTTACATCCATTAAAGGTTATTTTTGTTTCTTGAACCGGAAAGTGTCCCCAACAGAGCACTGTGTCTAATTTCAGCTTCTCAGCTAAATTAAAGTTGGTCACTTTGCTTTACAGGTAATGAGAGTAACTCAGGATTGTGTCAAATCATGTTTTTCTTTCTAAATATGGTGACCCCCCCCCAACCACCTTCGGTGAGTTGTTCTTCAGTGGCTGAATGGCACAGACAGGCTTTCAGACCCATGATGGGTGGGGTTATCACATACTGTAAGTCACGTTCCCTTTGCATTAAGTATTACGTTTTTGTATGAGGCTGCAGTGAGCAGTGTATGCTAATCAGTACAGGCATTGTTGGATGAATAACACGGGCCAACACACAGAGTGAAGTGGCACAAGGTGACTTAAGTAGTGTGTTATCTCCCAGGAAGACCACACAGGTGCTGCTCTAGACTGCTTTTAGAGGACAAGCCGGTTATTTTAAAAGGGCTTGTGCAGGTGGCCAGACGCATCTCATGGGGCTGTCATGGGAGCTTAGAGTCCCCACAATCCAAATGCGTCTCTAGAAAATTGCTGCACCAGTAGAGAGGTGTGAGCTGCAGGTACAGACCTGTGTGTGTGAATGAGTGTGAGAGAGAGAAGAGCCTCTGAGCTGTTGAAACTCGCTTCAGGTACGTGGTTCTCTGACACGGCCTGTAAAATCACCTTGGACAGAGCAGGTAGTCCTGTAGTCCGGCCCCCCTTTCCCAGCAGATGCTGTTAAGTCGTATCTTACTGGCTTATTTATGTTGTTACAAGCAAATTGGAAACTCTGAGCTTCTAGAGGCAGCAGTGATGTTGCTGCCCAAAAGCGCCTGTCCCTGTGAGTGTGTATGTGCTGCAGTTGGGCAATATACAGTATAAAAAATAACACACCGTCTCTTTAAAATGATTCTGCGTTTATTTATTCTCAAAAGCTATACATATCAATGCTAAGCTAAGGCTATTCTCCATTTGCGCCTTCCGTCTCTCTGAACGGATAACAGGGCTGCATGTAAACAAGTAGATTCATATTCTCACCCCTCAATTCCCAAGCCGGATCTCAGTTAATAATTGGTAAATGATATCGACAGCATGACATGGAGTTTACAAATAAAACATATATGGATTAATACTGAGTTTAGAATCTGTTCCGTGTTGCTCCAGTAACACTGATCGACTAACAGCCTAAAAACAACTGAAACACAAGAAAGGTCATTGTGATGTTCTCTTAGAAAAAGAGGCTCGGCATCTCTTAGAAAACAAACTTTTTCGTATTTCACGATTAAATTTTATGTCTTTGATGAGTTGGCTGCCAAGACGAAAGGTCTTTTCGGGGTCATAGTCGCTGCCCTTATGTCTGGATTTGTGGTGCTGCGTGATGTACACTTCGTCGATGTTGCCGTTTGGTTTCCTTCTCACGATGATCCGATCCATGTTGTACTGATGCCTTAATTTGACATTATTGGTAATATAAAAATTACAGAAGACATAATCAGGAAATTTTGCTTCATCTTGTGCATTTTCATTTAACAGCAGGTTGCCCACTGTATAATAAGCATAGTCTTCCTGGTTCCGTAGAGAAGGCAGGAGATTTTCATAGTTTGCATAGTGATGAAACCCGTATGTTCCCTGTTTGGGATCCGTCGTTGGACTTATGTTGTCATTATTGTCAAATGAAATATAATCACGACAAAACCAGATGAGGAGATGAAAACCATGTTTTGGATATTTTCCGAAACCTGTTCCCCGTAGATCTTTGATATTGTTGAGGGTCGTAATGGGCACGGAGGTCGTGATGGGCACGGAGGTTGTAATGGGCACGGAGGTCACAGACACGAGGCTGACCGCCAGGAGAAGGAAACACAACAACGTCACGTTTGCCATGATGGGCCGAGGGATTTAAACGCTGTAGAGACTGAGATAAAATGAGACAATATGGAGCAAGTAAACAATGTAAAGCAAAGAACAGTTTCATCTCACTAGTTTTACAAATATGAAATAAAATTATAATTAATGAAATTCTA
>JAODKF010000114.1:975225-987502 GCA_026779585.1 Mormyrus proboscirostris
TTTCGTCTGATGTATACGGCCAGCTTAAGTGTGATTAAACATGCCACTTTCGCCTCCGTGGGGGCTCCGTTTCCGGAAGGCCACTATCCTTCTGTCCCTTCTCTGAGAATTTCGTTTACTCAGGAAACAGAGGCATCAGTGGCAGAATATTTCAGTCCCACTGCAAAAGATAAGGAAACCAGAGAAAGATGCATGAAGGATTGAGACTGAAAGTAGCCTTCCACCTTGTTATTAGTGGGTGCTACCAGATCCATACTGCCTACTGGTGGTCATACACAGAATAATCCTCCAGGCTTCTCAAAGGGGTGCTGGTCCTTCTTCTCCCTCATGATAAGACGATAAGCTCTAGTTTGGCCTGATTCGTGAAATTCCGCTAAAAGCTGCTAAAAATTCTTTGAGCCCGTCTCTCGGGATGCCTGAGAGGGATGTTTTGATGAACAGGCAGTCAGCAGGAATCAGTTGTCCTCCAGAGAGCTTTGTGTGTTTACTGGTTTCCATTCATGTCTGGTCCCCAGCTCCTACTGGCATAACAGATCCTATTACTACTTCCTTTCTGAACTTTCTCTTAAATAAACTCTCTACCAATATGCAATATCACAAAATTGCAAGATCTTTATAATGCATAATCTGTCCAGAGTAAGCGGTTGTTCCCTCCCCTCAAAGCAGCATTCTGTCTTAATAAGACCAGCACTTTTCTCTGCTTTTATTCAAATAATTAGCTTTCAGGTTCTCCGTCTAGTGAATGGATGAGAGACAGCTAGTGTGAACAGACTGATGCAACTGGCATGTAAGAGGGCAAATGAACATCCATGCAGAGGAGGGAAAGTTCGATAGGACACTTACACAGAGTGGAATAAAGGCTGGAGAAGATACTGACTCTGAGAGGAGCAGCGGCTCGATAGGACACTGAAACAGAGCGGAAATTCTAAAATATTGTCATCTTACTTCACCCTAAAGGAATGTATCCAAACAAGTCAGAAAAACTCCGAATGCTAAACCGACTGTATATACAACAATATTGTTGTCAGAAGTTTGCAAATTTCCGCCATTGTTTCAAATCAGACCTTTTGCATAGATTTAATACATAATGTAAGATATTCCAAAATGTCATAAGAGGGAGATGATACATGAAGAGTATCGAGGAAAATTTATAGCAGAGTCTTAAAGCACTTTTGTAAGTCGCTCTGGCTAAGGGCGTCTGCCAAATGCTGTAAATGTAACAACACAATCAGACAATTCATTTCCCTTTAAAAGAGTATCTTTCATCATTGCCACCATGTCAGAATAAATCAGATGGCTTCTAAACTTAGACTTCCTGCAGGGTGACTGCTTGTGGGATAATCGCCTTCTTGTGCACATCTGTAACTTCCTCTGAACTTTACCCATTTTACATTTGCATTAACTTATTTAGCACACACTACTGTCCAGAGCGTGGCAGATCATTGCACACACTTTACGCCGCTTGATATGTCTGTCGACATACAGTATAAAACGCCTCAGCGCCTGTCTGCTCGTTACTGACCTCCTGTTCTGCCTCAGACGCCTCCTTCACGCAGGCCTGGCTGAGGCTCAGAGCTTTACTCTTACAGGAATGTCTGAAAGATTAATAATGCTGACAAACGATCAGTGAGATCAGCATTGAAACGGCTCTCATGACTAACAGCTTACTTTCACATTAATGTTACTAAGCGAATGCAGTGTGACAGGGCATTCGTTCAAGCAGTTTGCCTCAGTTGGATGTTGCCATTGCTGCTAATGGCAGCAATCTACACATTTTATTACTCGTTACCGTGCTGTTATATCAGTCTGCTCTACCTGCTCCTGATTCTGCTCATTCGGCTATATTAGCTTCTCTTCTTCCATGTTTTTTATTAAGAGTCATGAAGCATTCAGAAGAATAAAATGATTTCTTATGCTATTCTGGTTAGACTAACACCAATCTATTGGGTGTATTACCTCATGAGCAGCTTATACTAGTATTTGCACTTCTGGATAGATGCAAAGCAGCACTTTGTTGTACTCGAACTTGCAATGACAATAAAGTTGAATCTCAATTTCAATCTCTTCCCGTGAATCTGTGTACCTCAGTGTTGGCTAAGGACATTCTGCTTGTCACACACACTGAATTTTAACAAAGCAATTTATCGTGGATATTTCTCTCCCAAGTTCTCTACAACTTAATTTGCATGAAAATCGATTCATTCTGTTTCGAACCTATGCCGCTCCACCATCATAGATCAGTTTGACTGCAAGGTGAAATAGGGAGAATATAAAATGGCCATGTATCAACCTGGCAACGTAAACATCTTATGAAACAGTTCATAAGAAGAACACTTCTGTTGTTAAATAGAAGTTGCTCTGCCCATATACAATGACTAAATTTAAAATCTCAGTGAAATTACATTAGCATGCAGTGATGCTTAAAGCAGGATTATAGACACCCTGGGGATTCCGCTGAGCGCTGCCCGTCCTGCTGCCTATTAGAAAGTAATTATTCTGCCTTAAATTTCAATGGAAACCGGCACAATGTAGGGAGATCCTGCTCCAGCGCAGCTTCCTGTTTGTCTTCAGCTCTGCCGACTCCACCTTTTGGCTTCTGACATAAAGACGCCAGTTCCCGCCTTCTCTGGGCCCTAGCCAGCGATTTCCAGAGAATAACACAAGCTTCCTGTCTTAAGCAGATGGAAAAAGTGAAGTGACAGTGTATCATTCTACCGAGAACTGTTAAAAGCACCACGGTCAATCTATAATTAGGGCTACATTTGGCATTTGTAGATTGGATGAAAAAAGCTATTATGTTATCCCAAAATGCATATTCATTCTTATATGGCACCCCTAAAATGATTTTTCTTTTTGCTCTTTGCTAATCTTAAGAGATAGTTATTTTTGGAGATTAATTAAAAAAACAGACATTGATCCCCATTAGGATCAATTAAGTACCACTATTCTACTCTATTGAAATACTTTTTCTAATTAGTGATGTGTCTGTTTATCCACGAGAATGATTTAAATGATGAAGTAATTAGAAAAGAAAAACTTACAGTGATTATCTTTCTCTTGTTTCAGTGAAAGCATTCAATGGTCTTCGCATTTCGTCAGTTAAATCTATTATTCGCACGTAGATCTGGAGAATGTATTTTTGGCTCTATGTGTTACTATCCCTAAAACTTTTCAATTATAGATTTATTGTTCAGGAGGCAGTAATATATTTGTTTTATATTAAAACTCACCAGTAACATAGTTGATGGTACAGAAACATAATTGACACAAGTTGACAGAACATCAAAAAAACCAGAAAAGTGTATAGGAGCATGGTCAGAGACTATTATTTTCTTTTAAATAATAGTTAATAATTTATTCAGAGTACAGTAATTGGTTAATTTATTTCACTAAGCAAGGATATTTCACTTCATTGTTACAGTACTGTTGCTTTTCAATGGATATGATTCTATGGTTTGTTAAGACAGGAATGAACCTGGATGGGAACAAAGAGATGGACCTAAGGGTCCAAGAATAAGCCTCCTCATTAAGTGATCCAGCCAACCATAATCGCTATGGATACTGCATTTTTAACCAATAACAGTTATAATTCTTACAAAGCTGGAGCCAGCACGAATGGCTATTTCTCAATAGATCTGCACATTTCGCTGTTCTTCAGTAACATCATGCCACCCCCTTTGTTAGCGGATGTAATTTCTGCTTGAAAGCATGGGGGGAGCTAAAGGTCAGGTCAGCTAGTGACACTTTATAAATATGTGGCATGTTTACCTGGCAATGACACGGATACTGAGCACTAATGAAGGTGCCATGTGACACATCTCATTAATATTCATGAGGCTGTTAGACAGCTGATTGGTTGGATAATGAACGGGATGCTGTGATTCTCTTGCAGAGAGCAGATTGTTGGTCTCCCCTCCCCCGCAAACACCTTTCACGTCCCCCCACCCCACAGCTCCCCACCACTCCCAGCATGCATCTTTGTTAATGAGGGTATCAGCTGGCCTTTGTGTCCCCAGTTTCACAGGTTGACAGGCTTATTTTTCCCTTTAACCCAGCTCACATGCCCCTGCTGCAGCCGGTGTCAGACCCCTACGGCGGCCATCTGCCTGTGAGCCCTCACACGCGTGTGTGTGTGTTTTAAGATAGATGAACCTGAACTGAATTATACATGTGGTTACATTTATGTGGTGATTCTCAACAGATACCACATTATTATATGAAATACATATGTAGCTGTATTTTAAATTCATGTAACAGTGCGGCTATACTCAGCCTCAACCTCAACATCCTTTCTGCATTCCTACAGAACTTCCTATAAACTATGTTAGACTGTTCTTCTAAACTGCGTATTAATTTAAATTAAATGAGGAATCTGGCAGTCACACAATCAGGCTTCATCAAATGCATTTGTTATGGTAAACAGCTAAAGAGTGATAGTGGTAACAGATTGGTCCATTAAACCAAAATGAAGACTGTGAGCCTTAATCAGGCTGCGAGTTGAATTTAAAAATGAAATATATTTATATAGCTTGCCACATTTCTTGCAAACAATAGCTCTTCATGAAATCTGGAAGGCAAAATTCAAAGGAATTTGTTCTGCATTATGAACGTGACACTGCTTGAACCCGCCCCTTCACAGAGATTGGCTGAATCTGTTGGACCTCAACATCTTATTGGTTGGCCCCATTTGAGGCTGGGGAAATAAAGCCAAAGTTGTATGTGAGTCTGAGTTAGGAACTTTGAAGAGGGTAAGGGGGTCTGAGCAGATGGACTGGAGCTCTCCTGTGTGTGGTGTTGTGCTTCATAGCAGAACGGACCTATACACCAAACACCAAAACACCAAAACACCAAACACCAAAACACCAAAGACCCAATTTTCCATGGTGCAAAGAAAATGTGCATCACTTCATTCCATTTTCCCGATAATTAAATGAGAGGAAAGAAACATCCATGCAGCATCCAGGCATGACGCCTAATGTGAGGTGCTCCCTGGTCGCCGTGGAAACGTTCCTCTTGCCTCTCGCTGTGAGTGGCATTGACATAATCAGGATGCAAATTCACACTCTGTCTGACACAATGTTCCTGAGAGTAATACCAGTGAAAAGGTTTATCGAATTTCTGGGTAGCTGGCATCCTGTGCTGGGTGTCCCACAGCCATGTGGCCTGTGCTGTCTGGGATACACTCTAGGTCTCCGATGACCCCAAGCTGGACATGCAGTTATTAGATGGATGGATCTGTGGACAGGACCTGTGGAAATATCTGGTTTGTTCCATACACTCCACCTGTCCTCTACTATATCCTTTAAAAAAGTGGACTATTTATGTTTCTCTGATTTGGGCATTCAATACGTACATCTCTCGTTATAAAATCTTTTAGCAAAAAGAAAAGTGACCAAAATTATACAATACGTTGAGTTGCTGTGTAGATGAAATCATTATGTTATTGGTAATAAGCGAATTCGCGTGGCACGCGTATCGGTTCATTTATGTGGCAGTTCGCACGCACCCCCGGTACGCATGCTTTTCCTCCCGTACCTCTAGCGCCCTCTGCAGACATATAGTGGAATTGTAGATCCAGACATAGGGGTGTGGGGAATGTTCGTACCCCAGCCGTCCGGAGCCACTTCTTATTTGTGCTGGACTGTCTGATTCGGCAGCGCATCCTCCTCTGCCGACTCTGTGTAATTTCAACAGTACGAACTTCCTTTAGAGTCCGTGCGTTTTTCACTCCGTCTCAGCGGAAGTTGCCTGAAGTTGGGGGCGGGGGTGCGATATGGGATGACAGAAAGTGCGGAGGAGCTCGGGGGGGAGCCGCAGATCCAGAGCCTGGACCGCGTCGTGCGCTTCACGCCGGCCCGGAGGAAGCGGAGCCCGGTCGGCTGGCTGATCGGGACGGAGAGAGAAGAGATGCCCGATAGGGCGCCTTTAAAAGATGCATACAAGCGTCGGCACATGGATCTCGGATCACGGACGCAAGCTGGATATTCTAAATACAATCACCCTGGATCATGCATTTCCAAGCTTTCGGAAAACAGTGGATATAAAGCTTGCATTAACAACCCTTTTTGTGGTTTAATAGCCTGCGTCCATTTCCGAGCGTAAGTCCGGCGGCTTTTGTGACTCTACCCCAGCTCCGTAAATCATGTCCCCCGGTGCAGGCTGTGTGTTAAGGCTGTACGAGCAACAACTAGAAGGTTGATCCGGACGCTATAAGTAAATGTTATTTGTAGTTTTAATAAAATAAAGCTTGATTATGCTTTAGATACGTGTGTTTTGGGATGAGGTGGAATACAGCACGGGTTAAGAAAAACTTCACTTGGATACGTTTTGAATGACTACTAAAGAAAACTAGAGAAAAGGGAGAAAATTAAAAGAAAAAAAAAATCTGTTTTTTGGATCATGGCTGTAGAGTGCATGGGGCGGGCTGTGGTTTTATTGCCATTCCTGGCACTGGGGGCTGCCTTCTCAGGTGTTTTTAATGGGACAGACAAAGATGTTTTTAATGATGATTTTGAGCAGTTCAGGCTTAAAGCTATTGGTGCCACAGAACAGTGGAAGCTCGTGGCAGACGGCCTCCACCCCAGCTTGTACTTTGACTGGGCGGATGTACAGTTACTACGGCAGCGCTCCACCACCACCCACAGCCACATTTTTAGAGTGATTCGCTCAGCAGTCATCACCATGCTGTCTAACCCTGCCCTGTACCTGCCCCCGGTTAAGCACAAAGAGTTCACCAGCAAGTGGAACGAGATCTACGGGAACAATCTGGCTCCACTGGCGCTATACTGCCTGATTTGCCCAGAGGACGCCGCTGCCCAGCAGTTCCTGCTCAAGTTTATGGACAGGATGGCCGAGTACCCAGACTGGAGTGTGACAAGCGCTCCAAATGATGAGGTCCCAGTCGCACACTCCCTTACGGGCTTTGCCACAGCCTATGACTTCATATACTCAACCTTGGACAGACAGCGACGGGACCGATACTTGAAGAAGATCCGTAGTGTGACTGAGGAGCTCTATGAACTGTCCAAGTACAGGGGCTGGGGGAAGCAGTTCCTACAGAATCATCAGACCACTAATATTTTAGGCGTCCTGATTGGCTCAATTGTGGCTGGCGAACACAATGACCCAGAGACCATGATCTGGAAGCAGGTCTGTGTGAACTACATGGAGAAGACCATGTTCCTTCTGAACCATGTTGTGGATGGGTCCCTGGATGAAGGTGTGGCCTACGGAAGCTACACGGCAAAGTCCATCACGCAGTATGTGTTCCTGGCACAGCGCCACTTCAACATCGACAACACTCAGAACAATTGGCTCCGTGCACACTACTGGTTCTACTATGCCACCCTTTTGCCAGGCTTTCAGAGGACAGTGGGCATTGCAGATTCTAACTACAACTGGTTCTATGGGCCAGAGAGCCAGCTGGTGTTCTTGGATGCTTTTGTGTTGCGCAACGGCACTGGGAACTGGCTTGCCCAACAGATCAGAAAACATCGGCCCAAAGACGGACCCATGGGCCAGTCGTCAGCCCAGCGCTGGACTACGCTGCACACAGAGTATATCTGGTACGACGCTCACCTTACCCCGAGAGCGCCCCCTGGCTTTGGAAAAGCCACAATGCACATTTTCTCCAACTGGGGTGTGGTGACATATGGTGCCGGCATGCCTGACCTGCAGGGCAACACGTTTGTCTCCTTCAAATCTGCGAGGCTAGGTGGCAGGGCGGTGTATGACATAGTCCATGCCAAGCCCTACTCCTGGGTTGAGGGTTGGAATAGCTTCAACCCTGGGCATGAGCACCCAGACCAAAACTCCTTTACTTTTGCCCCAAATGGCCAAGTATTTGTATCTGAGGCTCTATATGGACCCAAATACAGTTACCTGAACAATGTGCTTGTTTTTGCACCCTCCCCGACGAGCCATTGTAATGAACCTTGGGAGGGGCAGTTGGGTGAGTGTGCCAAGTGGCTCCGCTGGGCAGATGACGAAGCGGGTGACATGGCTGGCGAGGTCATAGCTGCCTCAGCGCACCAGGATACCATGTTTGTGAGCGGGGAGGCAGTGTCAGCGTACTCCTCGGCTATGAAACTCAAAAGTGTGTACCGTGCCCTCACTCTGCTCAACTCGCAGACCTTACTGGTGGTGGATCATGTGGAGAAGTTGGAAGACTCTCCTCTGAATATGCTAAGTGCCTTTTTTCACAACCTGGACATAGATTTCAAGTACGTCCCTCATAGATTCAATAAGTTCAACGGGGCCCTGATGGATGTGTGGGACGCTCATTATAAAATGTTTTGGTTGGACAGTCAGGGTGCCAGTCCGGCTGGAAGGATACAGGAAGCCGAGCAGGCGGCGGAATTTAAGAAACGATGGACGCAGTTTGTGAATGTGACGTTCCCCATGAGCGGTGCAGTCACTAGAATTGCGTACGTGATGTATGGTCCGTACGTCAAAGTTACGAACTGCAGGTTTATTGACAACAGCAAAAATGGCCTGACACTGTCTGTAACAGTTAACGACACAGAGAATATAGTATCCATCGCAACAAACTATAAAGATTTAAGTGCCAGGTTGAACTACTTAGGTTTTGGGGGTTACGCAAAGGCAGAGGATGGAAAGCGTGTTGTCCGTTTTGGTGTGGGAACGCAGCTCGTAGCTAAACAGAGCAGGGTGGATCATGCAGTGTTTAGCTTTGGTTTTATAGTTACTATAGTTGTGGGAGTGACACTGTGTGTCGCCATTGGGTTTTTGGTCTTGCAGAGAAAGTTTTATATCTGTTTCAGCAAGCTGATGCGATACACCCTGCTATCGGTGCTCCTGCTGTGGGTTATCGAGCTTCTCTTTGTTTCTAATACCTGTGATCAGCTCCTCTGCGGTGTCCGATGGAAAGGGGTCTCTGGATCAGGCCCAGCAGGGAGACTCGCAGGCCAGCAGCCTCTTCTTCTGCCCACTGTCGTCATAACGACGCTGCCGGGCTCTGGGGCAGAAATCCTTAAGTACCTTTTTTACAACAGCTCCGACTTCTTCTACATCAGCGTCCCCACAGAGCACGTCGACATCCCAGAGAGCGAGTTCGAATTCGACTCCCTGGTGGACGCCTGTGAGTGGTCGGGGTCTGATGCTCAGGATGGACAGTTTAAGGTTCTCCAGGGCTGGTTCCACTCACTGGTCCACAGCACCAAGCTGCATCTTCAAAACATCCAGCTGCATGAGGCGAGCGGCCGGTTCGCTCAGGCGAGTGGGTTTTCTAAAGACAGGAGGACGAGAGTGAGCAGGAAGGACTCGCCCGCGGGATTCAGGGCTCTGGAGAAGGACGCAGAATATATCCGGGAGCTGTGGCAGCACGTGGGGCGTTATCCGAGCGCCCGTGCCGTCCTCAACCTGAGGAGCGGAAGCTGGTCCCTGAAGTTGCCCTTCGTCCATGAGGTGATTGGGCCATCACTGCGGGTCGTATACGTGGTGAGGGACCCACGAGCCTGGATTTATCTCATGCTCTATAACAGCAAGCCCAGCCTGTACACACTCAAGAACATCCCGCAGCACCTTAGCCTTGTTTTCCGCGAGGACCGTGGCGGGGAGAGGTGCACGAGCTTCGCCCCGGAATTCCGGCTTCTGCGGGAGCTTGTCTCCCGCTCTGAGAGCGACCCTGTCCTGCTGCTGGCTCACCTATGGCTGGCCCACACGGCCGCCACGCTCAGGGTCCTCGGCAGCCTGCCTGCCGGCGCTCACCTACAGGTCAGGTTCGAGGACATTGTGCAGTTCCCCGTGGAGACGGCGGGCAGGATACACACTTTCCTGGAGGTGCCTGTCACTCCGGCAGCCTTAAACCAGCTCATGTTCACCACCTCCACAAATCTGTTCAGCCTGATGTATGAGGGAGATGTTTCTCCAGGCAGCATCAGCACGTGGAGGCAGAAGATGCCTCGCGATGACATCCGCCGTATAGACCGTATATGCTGGGCGGTGATGAAGAGCTTGGGATATACCCGGGTCACAGATTAATGCTGCAGGTCAGCAGAGCTTCACTCAACTCTTTTGCACTAACAGGGGATTCTGTTGAATTTGTACTCGAGTGTATCCGTGGCCCTTTTTCTAAGGAGTCATTGGGGACTGAATCAGAAGCTTAGGATGGTAGTTGGTTTTGTTCTTTGTGCGCTTCGTGGCTTGCACAGATTAAGAAATGTTTTATATTAAAATGTCAAACAATCTTAACGTAATATCTACCTGGCCACAATGCCGCCTAAACATCCATTTCAGTGTGATGTCTAGGAGTTAGGAGTAAGTCTTACACATGTTGTCGATATACATTCCAGCTGTGTTTTTCGGATCTTCTGTACGCCCCCAGACAGTAATCATCAAAGTAAAGGTGTATTTTCTTATAGTCTCCACTTATTCATATTTGTTTTTATACTATATATTTTTGGGAAACGATGTATGTGGTGAAACAAAAAATATTGAAATGTTTACTGAAGCTTCAACCTGTTAAGTCCGGCTGTGTTTCTTTTGGCTTGTTGTATATTTGGTCTCTTTGGTTCCGATCTGCGTTTCGGTCTCGGTGATTATGCCTGCAGTGTGGCTTTCCTGCCCACCTCAAAGCCACACGGAACCAGAGCTGCTGTTACTTGCCTGCTCCGCCGAGTCCGTCCCGGAAGTATAATTCCTGATTTCGCACTGTTTACGTCTGCTAGCTTGACAGTGATGAGGTACGAGTATCTTTCACGTTGTCGTAAATTTTACCCTAATCTGTTTTCTGTTCTTTTTCTTTTAATCAAATCCCTCTTTAGGTACAAATGAACTGTGCTTTTTACCTTGATTAAAGTTAAAGCCTGTAAGACGCTTGGTAAAATGTCATATATACCTCTTGGGATCTTTGATATGAATGATGCTCCAGTAGAATTAAGATAATGGAGATACTCTTCAAAAGTTCATTTGCAGGTAATATGGAGCTTGAGAGATACCTGCGAAGCTTCTTTATAGCCGGTCCTCTCTGACTCTAACTGTAGGTGGTTTAGTTCTGTATTGCAGTCAGAGCTGTCGTGGATGTGGCTGTGTCTGCATTTGTGCGTTCTGTATAACCTGCCAGTCGTGTGAGGCTGTCCAGTACACAGTGAGCTCTGCACCACCCTGTGCTACCATCCCGCCCCCAACATGTGTTGTTTCTACACTGTAAACGTAACCAAATCGGGGGGGGGGCGTACTGCCTTATTTCACGTCTGCCTCGCTCATGTCCGGAGCCGCCGAGAGGACGCAGGGAGGATGAACACCCAGGAGCTGAGACCTCACTGCTCTGGAATGTCCTTCTGCTCCTTGTTTCCGATAGTTGAGGCCCATCTTTTGGTGTTCCATCGAGAGACGTTCACCGAGGTGCCCGTTCAATGGAGCTGATGTCATTCTGCTCCCAGGTGGTCAGGCTCCTGTGCTGTGGAGTCCTGCATTCGTACCTCCCTCTCTCGCTCTCTCTCTCTCTCTCTCTCTCTCTTTTTAAACATGGGAAAATCTGATGTTGTGAGTGAAAGACAATAAAATAATGTATACATTTACTGAAAAGATTTTATTGACCATGGAATTATTTTATATGTATGCACCTTTAAACATTACTGAATTAGATGACCATCGAATTTTTATTCGATGCAAAAATTTGTCTGGAACATGCCATCTCGTCAAGGGAGCAAGTTTGGGTTTTTCTGGAATTTAGTCAAATATAAATGTCTGTTTCCTGGCGGAATAGAGCCTCCTCAAAGGCTGTTTTATGGGTTAGCATCTGTGGGTCTGTTGGCCGGTCAGGGGTCATGCCTGGGGGGTGGGGCTGTGGGGAGGGGGACAGAGCTCCCCCGCTGTGGCCTGTGTGGGAAATAATGCATTTTAATCACACAGTATTACCAATATGTAAATACAGCACTTTTACCTGTTTTCTCCTTGCCCTTCCCCTTGTATTCATTGTTCTTCACACCATGTGACCTTCAACATGGACTAATTGATTGATCTTCTTATGGCACCATCTGGTTTGTTAGATCTGAGCAAGACAGGGTGTTCTGGAAAAATACTGGAATGTGCCCTTGGCTTTGGAGCTCAAGAACGCCTTAGGTAATATCTCACTGCACTCACACCTGTCAGATGGCAGGGGCGCGTGTGGCGTTCGCCTGGAGGTGGAAGGACACGCCCGCTCGTTAAATCGTCGGAGGGGTACGTGTGAGCTATCAGGTGAGTGACAAGCTTGTGCTCTGTTATCTACTGATTGGCCAGGGGGGGGGGGGGGGGGGGGGGGGGGGGGGGGGGG
>JAODKF010000114.1:997686-1028355 GCA_026779585.1 Mormyrus proboscirostris
CAAACTTTTCCTCAGAACGGTAATTCACCCCTCAATGGACAGACAGCACTGCAAAATTATTTTCCATACCCTGATCAGTTTAATGAAATCCTCATTACAGACAAACGGCAATAAAACATTGTTTTCCTGAAACTTGTGTTTGTATGCAGTTGTAAGCGCAGGCTCAGTTAATGTTGTTGTTTGTCAACTAGGTACTGACTCACCTGCAGATCACCTCTCACATCGGAATCGGCATCCTGATCGGGCTTCTCTACCTAGGAATCGGCAATGAGGCCAAGAGAGTTCTCAGCAACTCCGGCTTCCTCTTCTTCTCCATGCTGTTCCTCATGTTCGCTGCGCTCATGCCCACCGTGTTGACATGTGAGTTTAGTAACAGATCTGGAGACCTGAACCTCCTCAGAGGTGAAACGTGCTGAAATGTGGTCTCCTCTCCTGGCCTTCAGTTCCTCTCGAGATGGGGGTTTTTCTAAGGGAGCACCTAAACTACTGGTACAGCCTGAAGGCCTACTATCTTGCCAAGACTATGGCTGATGTTCCCTTCCAGGTAACACGGGTTTGGCACTCTTGTGGTTCAGGCATCACATTTGGGGTTCATGAAATGCAGACTGCCTGTTATTTACCGGGGACGTCATTGCATTGTCCTGCTACATAGGTGGTGTTCCCAGTGGCTTACTGCACCATCGTCTACTGGATGACATCACAGCCCTGCGACGCCCTCCGCTTCATACTCTTCCTGTCCCTGGGGACCATGACGTCACTGGTGGCCCAGTCCCTGGGGCTGCTAATAGGGGCAGCCTCTACCTCCCTGCAGGCAAGTCCACACTCGGCCTGTAGCCAAAACCAGCCAAAGCGTTTCTGGACCCTAACTCCAAAAATTGTACAAAAGGTAACCAATTAAGCAAAAGATTTAAAATATTTATGTAGTTGTCTATGACTTTTGCTTGGTTGAGTACTTGATTGAAATAATTCAGGTATCTGTGTTGGCCTTAGTTTCTCTGACTCAGTGCTGCACCCTCTGAGACAGTCTAGTACGGCCATGGTGCGCCTGCTTCTGTAATCATCTCTCCTTTGGCTTTCAGGTGGCTACGTTTGTTGGTCCAGTGACTGCCATCCCTGTGCTGCTGTTCTCTGGGTTTTTTGTCAGCTTTGACACCATACCAAAGTACTTACAGTGGATTTCCTATGTTTCCTATGTCAGGCAAGTAAACGACTCTCACATGGCGAGGGATGAAGCACAAGGATGCTATCTATGACCCGAGAAAGGGTCCTTCTTTGTGCCGTTTACCAGTTGTGTCACTGGTGAAATTGTTTTACAGTGTTTCTGTCAGTATCCCTGAGATTCTGATCACAATCTGCAGGTATGGTTTTGAAGGCGTGATCCTGTCCATCTATGGGCTGAACCGTGAAGACCTCCATTGCAATGACGACGACACATGTCACTTTCAAAAGTCAGCAGCCATCCTAAAGGAACTTGATGTAGAGAATGCCAAGCTGTACCTGGACTTCATCGTGCTGGGCATCTTCTTTGTCCTGCTCCGTCTCCTTGCCTACTTTGTCCTGCGCTACAAGATCAGATCTGAGAGGTAGACCAAGGCAGTGAAAGGGGACACAGGCGATCATGGGAAAGCTGGTGAAACTACCTTAGCTACAGGACATCCAAGACCCCTCCTGCAGACAGTCCACCCAAAGACCAACTCTTTTGTGGGTACATTTTGGGAGCTGTAGTCTTGCTCTCCTAAATGGTAAGACTATCAACGGACAGAGGAGTCTCATCAAATGGTGGGGACACCGTCCCTTTAAGACCCTTTAAGGTGTAACGTATTTCTGTTTTAAAATGAACCAAACCTTTGTTTGTAAAATGTTAGGTTTTGAAAATCAGGATGTGATAGTAACTTTTGTTTGAATTTAGGAGACAAGGAAAATAGGAAAGCTTTCCACTAAGTGGGACTTTCCCACACCAGCATCACATGATCCTACAAATAGCAAGATATATTTTTGTCTTCTGGTCACCCGAAAGGGACCCTGTAGAAGTCCTCTCCAAGGGAGAGCACAACTGTTCAACAGTCTTACTTTCTGCACACTGATGCCTTCTTGCAGGTCAGAGAAAGAGGGGCTGTGCTCCCAGCTAGCGAGTCTTGCACAGGTGAGGGCTACCCCAACCCAGGCCGCAGATCACTGTGTGCCAGTCTGAGAGGTAAAGCATACGACTTTTAATAGCTACTTCATTCTGGCCATGAAACACAAGTTTTTAGAATTCAACTACTGGCCATTTTAAATATGTCCATTCCACACTGCATTCATTTTTCTGCCTTTGGCAATCCATTATTTTCTGACTAAAGTAGTAGGCCAGTCAATATTTTTCTAGTGAAGTATTTACTTGCACAAGTAAATGTGGTTTTTTAATGCACATTTATTGGGGTAGAAAATTGAGCAACCGTCGTCTCCTTTATCCTGAGAACCCAGCGCGCGCTTAAGGACAGAGGCAGGACCAGTCTTAGGATACGCGTCTGATAAACAAACTCGGGATTCTTCTGTTTCAATTCTGAAGTGTGGTTGGTAGCTGTTTATATGTACAGGACTCCTGTGCGCCGTACAGATTGTTGCTATTTTTGTTACACAGCACATTATGAATGTAATACCTGTTAAGAAAGACCTTAGTCTGCGGTAACTCTAGAGAATGAAATCTCGTGGGTACACAGAGCATGCGTTGTGCATGCGTTGTTCTCCGGTGGTCTCACTAACAGTGCACGTACTGCAGAGTGACATGATACCATACGCAATGTCTTATGGCCGCAGTACCGAATAACATTTAGCTTCTACACAGTTAAGGCAAAAATAAATGCATTCTCCCAACTGCCAACTAGCTGTGTATTTTGTGCTTCTTTTCCAAAAAGCTGGAAAATATGACCAAGATTTGGAAGGTCAGGCTTCTTTGACACAAGCATTAATACTGCTTTATGATTATGTGCATTTAAGGTTTCAGCTCAGTGAATGATTTTCAGTGTGTATTGCACCTTGCATATTTAAGATTGCATACTTCTACTTGTTGACAAGTTTGCAACAGCGCCCTCTGCTGGCGACAGAGGTCTACTCGCTGTTTTGAAAATGGGGAAACAATGTTTATGTTGACCGTTTTTGTCCTGTATCGATTGATAGATTTTACATGCTTTTCATTCAGTTTGTAAGAAAATGCATTACTTAGTTCATTTATTTATTGTGTACAGTATTTGTTTTATTTTTCGCTGGTTAAATTCTAATTCTTGTTTTAAAAGTCCCTGTAAGAGAACTGTGTTGTAATGAAATCATTGTGTAGAAACATGAATAAAGTTTATATGCTTTGTTAGATAATGCTTACGAAAGAATGCATTTTTCCTCCGCTCCTCGTCAGTGCCGGTCTGGAGATGCATATCCCGAAAACACTCCCCCGGTTACCTGTCCCAGGCACTGCCGTTGCCGCTGGGGTGGCGGAGATGCTCCTTCTCCTCTTTTCGGGGATCATTTCTCCCCTCCGGTGACATTTTCACGTTCGGCTCCCCACGACCTTCAGTCTTGTACTCCTGGTGTTTGTGAGGAGCTCTGCCCTTATTACAGACACCGTATATTTGCGCGGCCATTCAGCAGCCTGCTTCCGTGTCACACAGCGCCATGCCGCCATTTGTTTTTACCGTTGTGTGACAATGGATGTAAAATAACTCGACGGACGTAAACTATGTTTTTAACTAAAGTCCTAAAAATATATGGGTTTAATGCTTATTGTGGCGTGGAACAATCGTATTACATCACTGAAAACATTGAGAAGAGATTATTTAAAAACTCAGTGTATGATTTGTTTGTATCACAGCCCCGTGAATGTCTCACAGTGGTTTAATTTAGGTAATTCCCCTCTGAGGGTGTTTCAAGGCGGTAAATATGCACCAGATGACGGTAATGGCCGCTGGTAATGAAGCGGGTATTTTACCACACACTTGCTTTTCGTAAGTTTCAGCTATTCTTTGACGTCCTGTTGCCCACTTGGTTTTTGTTAAATGACTCCTGTGGGGCGAGATGCCGCAGAAACATTGCAGTTAGACAGCCGCGTGTAGCAGACAAGGCTGGTGTTTCGCAGAGTTTTACATTGGTCTCCCACTGTCAGCTTTCAGGAGCCCTGGGTGTGGGCATTGAACCTTCTACAATAAGGCCAGCTGTGATCCTCATGGACATATTTCATATTCCATTTATTATGCATTCAATCATTTCTGTTAGCATAAGGACTCTCATAATGGCCCTGTGCTTGGGGTGCAAAGCAAGTTCTTTTTTGACCGTAGTAGTGGAGATTGTGAACCCTTTTTATTTCGGGAAGATTTTGTAAAGTTTTTTTTTTTTTTACATACAGGTGAGGAAAATTCACATGACGCACCTTGCTGATGGTGTAACTGGATTATCGATCACCCACGATTCCCTCCTAATTGATCGTGCTCCTTCTGCTAGGTGAAGCCACGCCGTGTTCCTCCTGCTTGATATTACTTTCTATTCCCAGTTCAATATCCATTTCCACCACTGGTATTTGACATGTGCCAGACAGTGTTTGAGTTTTGAAATCCATTATCCTGCTATCGGGATGTCATATTAAATTTATTAAAGCCCCACCAGGAAAACGTTTCTTATTACGGCACAGCTGTTGGTTGTTGAATATGGCACATGTCCTTAAAACACGTATTAGTTATACACATGATAGTGATTGCATATTATTACATGCAGAGAGTGAGTCCTGAAAGGTTCGTAGCTGTTCCTGTTGGTAGCGTGAACGCCAACCGTGTGTACGTTAGACCATTAAAAGGTGGACTGTGATATTTACACTGAAGGAGAGCCCCGCCCTCGCAGTTTTGTAATGGTTAGATTCCTATGATACATCAGAGAAATTATCTGGAACAAAGAACCTCTCCCCTGTTTCATTTTATTTTCCTTTTTCTTTTTGTTCATGTTGTGTGAAAGTGTTTTTTGTGTGTTTTTTAACTGTCCCCATGGTCCATCCTAATATCTGCAGGTTGGGTTTCAGCGCGCTAAGGCAATATGTCGCAGACCTATTCGTCAAACATCTTAACCTTAACCCTTTACTGTACATCCACCCTCCACCCTCAGCCAGCCAGGGGCTGTATCTGCTAAGGCTGTGCTCACAGCCAGAGTGGGTCACAGCTGTGTGAAAAGGCCGTCCCGCTTTAAAGGCTTCTTCAAATTCAAATGTCCCTTCTTTTTCCTGTATATCCCAAGATTCATTGCGTAGAAGTGATGTGGGCGTGTCCCGGCGAGGCAATAGGCACTTTGTAACTGATGGGTTAGGGCAGAAACAGCTGGTTATGGCCAGACCTTCCCATTTGATGACATTTTCCATTTAACCTTCGGAGAATGAAGTCTACAAAGGCTCCGCCGTCATGAACCACAGGCTTCGAAGGATGCCCCTGGATTGGGACATGGCTACGATGAGGGGAGAGCCTTGAACCTGATTACCCATGAAGGGCTGTTTACAGAAACTGTCTGTCTGTTCTTGTCATCCTGGTGATGGCAGATAACTTCCCTAAAACCTCCTCATCTCAGCCCTCGTCCGGTCACAAGTTTCATCTTATTTCTGTGTGTATGAGCCAGGGGCTCTAGGGGAAAACTTTGCCTACTGTGCTCAAGTCATGGATTATTTTTACTTTTAATGCATTAAATGCTCCTTCGCTCTTCCGGCCCAAACTTCTCCCTTGGAGGGTTGAACGCTTGTGACAGAAAGCTGGGGCTACATCGTGCTCTGTGTATATCTCGCTGATCCACTAGAGGGCAACGTTGTTCAGGGATTTTTTTTTCCTTTATCTACTATCGGAGCAACCTGAGCAAATGGACTGAGGATCTTATAAATTGTACTTCAGTGAACATCTGAACTTCTGGAATGTACAATAAATCGGCCTACATAATATTTAAAGTACTGTCCCTGACGTCCTCCATATCATCCAGCATGCTAAATATGTTCTCCACATGTCCTTAAATGCCATAATCCTGAATAATTCTCCTGTCTGTCATGCTCCACACGCACGGTGGATAAGTGGCTGATTTGTATCAAGCTGACAGGTCTCCTTTTTTCTCCTAACAGATGGTTCTGTAGATATGCATTGTCCTAACTGCTAGAATCGGTTTTTACTTACTGGGTGCCTTCAAAGTGTGTCTCGCTCTGACCGTGAAGTGTGTGTGCATGCAGAGGCCCACCTCAGGCCAGGTTTCCAGGATGCATTAATCCCTCAGCCTCCTGCATCACTCGGTCACCTGGATCTGGGTTGCTTTTCCGTGGGGGTGTGATGTAAGCTTCGAAGGGCATGCATGTGATCCCGCAGGGTTTCTGGCTCCGCGTTGAAGGGTATGGGGGCCTTGGCAACCTCCTGCCTCCCGCTTCTGCCAGCTCAGGCACTGGGTCGCCATTATGGGATGCAGAGTTCTGGAAAATGTCACCTTCTGCCCTGTTGTTGCTGCTTTTGCAGGATGGACAGACAGTTGGGGGGGTGGGGGTCCACTGACTGCCAGGTGCTGGCTCCTCCAGCGGGGAGTTGGGTTCCAAGACCACGGCAGCCAGGTGTGACTTGTCTCCAAGCCAAACGCTGATGGCCACGGGGATTCGTGACGTGGGAGTCCCCCAGTGGCTTAAGCCGTCTGACCTCTGCAGGATCGGGATGTGTGGAGATAAGTGATGCGCAAATGATCGGGGAACCTTTCCTTCAGGTCGAGAACGACATCAAGCACGAGAAAGCAGGGAAAACAGGGCGAAACTGAGTCGCTTGTTGGCGTATGACCCCTGCCCTCATCCTTCCGCTGAGGCTGATGGCTTCACCTGAAATTATCTGGAAGTAATTGTGTTTTCTAGGTCTTTCTGGTGGGTGTTAAATTCTCAGAAAGCACTGGTGTTCGGCAGGGTGCGGCCGGGCCCTTTCCATTCCGAGGAGAACAGTGGGCGGGTGGACGCCCCCCCCACCCCACCCCATAATGCAGGCCACACAGGGACGGATTACGGACCGGGCCAGCGGGGCCGCTGCCCAGGGGCCCTTGGGGTGCAAATAAGCAATTTGCAACGCTTATCAACAATGTATTTTCGTTTGTCTATTTTAGAGGGCCTACATTCTTTGATCCTCTGCCTACAAGGGCCCCTGACCCTACAGGGCCTCTGATGGAAACATGGAGGGAGGGCGTTTGGCTGCCAAGGGCCCTTGAATTGTGGTGGTCCCGAACGTTTTGCCCATCCGTCCCTGCTCATAATAACAACAGAAAGTCAACATCATGCCACTTTCCTGTGTCTGTTTTCTGTTACTGACCTCTTATGCTCTTGAAAAATGCACACCGGCTCCCTCTGCAGGACAAAAACGTAACACGCATTTAGTGCCCACAGAGAGGCCTTCATGTTTCATAGCAGGAAACGTACAGGGGGAATTCATGACGGCAGCACGTGCTTCAGGCGGCTTTGACGCCTGCGCCACTAATGCTGCGAGATGCTCTAATGCACCCATGGAGACCCACCTAGTGACAGCAGACGTCTCCTTGGCGATAGAGCAAATGAAGACCTCTGCAGAAATACAGACCTCCCTGGAGCTACAGACTGTTTAAGGGCATTTTCTGCGAACAGAGCTGAGCAAAACAGCATGTGTGGAATTTTACAAACAGGAAGCTGGGCGTTTTAGCGGTCTGACACTGCTGGAGTTTGGCAGGGATTCAGCGGTATCTCAGAAATAAGCAAATGAATACAGATACTTACGCCTGATGGTGCAGGGTGAAGCAGCAGCTCTCTGCCCTGAATATATTTCACAGTTAAGTTGTCTGTCTCTCAAATTATTCAGAGTGTAATCACTGACATCATAATTATCTCCGTACCACAACGGGCTTAACCCAAAGTCAATTTGCATAAGAGGTGCTCATCTACATAAATTAAGATACCATTGAGTCTCCATGACTAAACAACAGAAAAGACAATTTATGAGAAAACTGCTCTAAGATCCACCCCCCCTCAATTTATTGTAACAGATCTGCATAAAACAACATTTCTGCACCAGTGTCAATGTCATTTAGCAGATGACCCAGTTAACCATTAAGCCGATTAACCGCACGTTAAGTTGGTTGACCACACGTTAATCTTAACCATGCACCATGAATTGGATGGTTGGCCACGTATAAATCCAGTTAAACATACATTAATATGCTTAACCATATATTTAACTCATAATTATGCTTTAAGCCGGTTAACCATGCAAGCCGGTTGACTATCCATTAAGCTGCTCGATCATACACTGAACTGGTTGCCCATGCCTTAAGCTGGTTCGCATCAATTTGCTTAACCATGTATTGAGCTGGTTAACCATGCATTAAGCTAGATCATTGTGCATTTAGCTGGCTAAGGTGCCTTAAGAGGATACCTGTAGCAGTGAAAATGTAAAACAGGGTGTCTCTGTGGCGCTGTGACATTTCACACGTCAGTGCCTTTCTGCAAAGGTCACGCCAGTCTCTGTTATGGGCTGAGCAGCTACTGGAGGCAAAATGTGATAAAGAGTCACAGAGTCGGCGAGTCCGTCTGCCTTTCTATGTGCCCATGTCTCACCTCTTCCTTCTTTCTTTGTTTTTACACTTGCAGGCACAAATGTACAGAAAAACAGACAAAAAAAGATTGCGAGGACATCTAAGTGAAACGTTTTTTTTTTTAACTTGAAAAGGATTGTTAAAGGAAAATGTTGATTTCAATGACAGCCAGTGTACCAATGGATGTATGCGCGTGTATGCATGTAAAATCTCATCACCCTACAGACACTATGATTTCCCGATGTTTCATTTTCATCAGTTTTTCATAATTACTTAACCATTTTTCAGTCATAATCTCACGCCGCTGTTTGCAAATTGCAGTAATTTGGGACGTGTGACAGTGAACTTCTGTTGTTACTCCCCCTCAATAGCGCCTTCTGCTTCCACACACTGTCATGATGTCTTGAATAATCAGTGACACGCCCCTGACCCGTTCCTGTCACCGGTGGAATTCCATGCGACGGCAGGAGCGGCAGGGACACTAATTGCCAGAGTACTTCTTCACCCGTGTCCCGAAAAATGACAGCAGGCTGTCAGTCACCAGAAACAAAGGCGAAAATGCAGGTAGCAACCCCTTCCAGGTACATGTAACAGCATATCGTTACGGCCGTGACACACACAGCCGGGGCGTAATGGCTGTGCTCTGTCACCCAGAAGTAGGGAATGGGGAACGTTTGATCCTTAAGGTCATCTGCTTTCAGAGGAACGTGCCCGCAGTCAGAATCAACAGATAACACTGATACTGCTACGATACTGCTATTTCTCCTAGACCCCATAAACAGTATTCCTGGGTCTATGTTAGATGACACCAGTTGGTGTCTATTTCAGACCCCATGTGCCGATTTCCTGATGCACGTGGCTGTAGACAGAGTTTGTAGCTATTTGCTTTGTTTATTTGTATTTTAACATAGCAGCTCATAAAATCTAATTCCCCAAACTTTGGCGGAATGAGCATCTCTTTTTAGAGATCTAGCTATGATTCAGGCGTTTTCAGCACTGTGTCTTCCGGTGCTTTGTGTCCTGCGCTTTCCTCCTGTGCTGTACTGCTCTAAGGAAATTGAAATGGCCCCATGCTTGATATCAATGCTCTTTGTTTGATGAACTGTTTATCTACATTGACCTGTATATCACACGTCCCACGTAAAGCAACCTGGGGCCTGATACTTATGGGGCCGATCACAACCTGTTTGGCACCTCGGCCCTCTGGTGACGCCTTCCCAAAGTGGTGGTGGGGGGAGTGTTGGGGGGATAACAGGAGGAACACAGATCACATCACACCTGCTTGAGTTAAAATAGATGGAGTACAGCAAAGTAAGATTATGATATTTCCCCTTAAAGGTCTCACTCAGTAAACAGAAAGTGGCTCATTTCCTCCCAGAAACATCTACAGTAATGAGCACAGTGATATTTACTCAGTGGAAAACAACCAGACCGGCCACATCTCTGATGCCGTTCACTTTCTTTTTTGTTTATTTCTCTGAGTAGCAGCTTAGACTCCTTTGTGGCACCAGGGATGAACGTATCTGTGGCAACGCATCCCTCAGAGAGACAGTTCAGGTGAGAGGAATTAATTCCCAGCCAGCCAGAGAGCGAATGAGCAGGTCTCCACGGCAACCGAGACCCCCCCCCCCCACCACCACCAATGGAGAGGCTGAAAGGGCCACACGGGAGACAATGTGTCCGACGCTTGGAAACTACTGTCACAGGTGGTGGCAGTAAGCTGCTCAATGTACAGACCCCCACGGACAAGCGGGAAGGCGCAGCTGAAGGCGCAGCTGAAGGTGCGCGGTGAGTCACCCTCAAACAGCAGAAAGGTGGGGCTGTCAGGAGAGTCAAACACCCGGTTTGTCATCATTTATTTATTTATTTATTTAAACAAAAGGTTTATTTGTTCTTTGCAGCCAGGGCCTGTGAATCTGGCTTTGAATATGTACGTCCAGCTCATCAACGTCCTGAAACACCAGAAGACATGACTCAGAAATTACCGCAGCGCAACATGTATACAAAGCAGCTTTTGACTGACATATGAAGCTGGACATGTGAGCTGTCTGCAGCAAACGCTCTGCTGCTCCTGAAATCTGCCCAGCCTGACAGCGTGGCACTAATCTGCCCTGTAAATTCCAATCCGTATTCATTCACACACTAGGGAAATTTAGAGGCACCAATTCAATTGCATGGTTTAGAATGCAGGAGAAAAGCAGAGCATGTGGCAGGAAGAACACACAGAATCCAGGAGCGGTGACCTAATGATTAGAGAAGTGCATTTGTAATTGAAATATTTGTAATTGAAAGGTTTGAATCCCTAACCAGCAAAGTACCACAAAAGTACCCTGCACAAGGTACCCCCAACCCCAAGCACTGCTCCCCAGGTGCTGAATTTGCTGCCCCCCTATAATATCACATATGGGTTCAATGCACAGGACACATTTTGTTGTGCTGTGGTGTATCAACAATGACAATGAATCACTTTCACGCACTGTCAGAAACAGCCCTGGCGGTGTGGCGACACAGTGCCACCTGCTGACTGACATGGAGATGACCTTCTCAGAAATGATTTATTGATGATGTCTGGTAAGGCTTCTGGCCATGGGTTGCGTGTTATTGCTCATTGACTGTTTGAGCTGAAGCATTCAGAGCTTCATGCACTTGTAATGTGTTGACCTGGCCTGTTGTAAGCATCTCACTAACCAGAACAGTAGACAGGCTCCATCGGAGGACGGAGACTCAGATGGGTTTGAAGAAGATGCTGCTTCATCAGAAAAACTCTCTTTTTGTGATCGTGATTTCCGGTAAAATCTATGCAGAGACATATTTGCTAACAGTGTCATAATCTATGACACTGTTATATCTCTGTTATAGAGGAAATCTCTGTTATAGAGGAAACTCTCCGCATCCTTGCAGAAATGGAAATGTTAGCAGAATAAGCAGCGTTAGTGACACGTTTCTCAAACTAATTAAAATGTAGCGCAAGTCTACTTGAATACGTTTGCATGCAGGATGATCTTAACAAAGACTTTCTTGCAGGAATTTCTCCAACATTCAAAAAATGCCACCTTGAAGTAACATTATTAACTATCGGAAAAAGTACTAAAATGGCAACATTCGTCAGGATGTGGCAAGTCTGCAAAGTTGCTTTGTTGAAGCAGGGGCTGGACTCTGCTTAGAGCTCAAGCACATGCAGAAAATTAGCCTCTATCATCAAAATCAACTCTTTCCCGAGTGAACAGCAAACATGCGGTTATTCAGTGCAGCTTCTGGCCTCATCGATGCACCTCTTCATGAACGGGTTCGTTTACAGGACCCCCTTTAATCACTAAAGCTAATTGCTAACGGCATTTCGTATGTCAGGCTCGGCTGCTACTTTTTCATTTTACAGCTCACTCTGTGTTTATATGTACATATGAAATGCCAGCACAAATAACTAAAGCGTCTCGTTTTTCGTAGTCTTTGATTATATAAGGTAATGCATAATCGTCATTGATTCGAACTGATAAGTTTTTTAAAAAAATAATTCCCCAATAATAAATTACTGAAAATTGCTATAAATTACCTAGACGTAATAAATTCATCGGCTGACGGGGACTGACGTGCTCGTACTCACCAAATACGTTTCACCGCCACAAGGGGGCAGCGCTGTCATCCGAGCTAGGAAACGGGAAATGAAAAATGGGAGAAATGAAAGTTTGCGACGAAATAAATGTGTTCTGCATTTGGCTACATTTGAATAAAGCTTATATAAATACACCAGACCGATTCTCAGTGAATATATTTGCTATTCAAATGGCCAAGTATGACAGGTATGATAGCTCTATAATCCTGATGAATGGTTAGTTTATTTTGGAGGCCTGATGTCTAGATACTTTAATCCTGGATATTGTAGCTCTCGGTAAGATAGATAATAGAAGCAGCTTCCACTGTAATGTTCCTCCGTATGGATAGCTGGGGGAGGGATGGCTCAGTGGGTAGCCCAGCCCTGCTCTCTGCCTCTGCACCTTCTCTCTGTGTGGAGTTTGCATGTTTTCTCTCTCTCTCTCTCTCTTTTTTTTTTTCTTGTGTCCTGTCCGGCGGCTTTAGCAAGCAAAATAATGATCTGAATGCACTGCTGTGCCCGACATATTTGCTTTACCATGAGGGGCTCTATAAACTCTGTATAGGCCCTTCATGTTGGTCAGTTTCTTTTTATTTGTTTATTTATTGTATTACATTTTTAACACATGTTAAATATTGCAGTTGCTGAGCTGCCCGGAAGGGAGTGATAGATTAGGAGGAAAATGAGTGGAGAAAAGGGGGAGGGAGAGAGATTAAAAAAAAAACAAAGGGGGAGACAAGTGGGAGAGAGAGGTGAAGACCGACAGGAGCAACGCAAAAAGCACACAAGACAAAAAAAAAAACAGCATTGAAATCCAACCAAAAATGGATACATACAAAGACACAACCAGAAATAAAGAAAATAAAACAGATATACAGACATACAAAATTGTTGCGTGTGCTTGGAAGGGAGCGTGTAAGTGTATTTGCATGTGTGTTCATCTATGTGGGGGAGGTGTGTGAACACATGTGTTGGGTGCGTGTGGATTTGTCCATGGAATGTACTTGATAGCGAGGGCGGGGGGCCGCAACCACACCCCACAAGAGCCAGTGGCCAATGGAGACAGACCCCGGAGACCCAGCGTGTTCGCAGCCCCCCAGGAGCACGGAAGAGCCAAGGCCCCCCATACCCATGACATCCGCGTCCCTACCCCAGCAGGAGGAGGAGGGAGGTCCCAGGCGCAGCCCCCACAGCCAGGAGGGCACGAGCCCCAGAGAACCAGAGGCCACAGGCAGCAGACCCTGCTCCCGAATGGACCATGGTCAGAGCCCCAGGACCCCAAGCGAACGGGAGCCCCTGGCAGAGAGCCCTGCCCACGCCGGAGAGGCCTGAGCCCCCCCAGGCCACCACACCAAGGAGGAGGGCCAGCCACCATGCCAAGGAGGCAGCCGCGCCCAGGAAGGAGCAGCTAGTCCCGGACCCAGGCCCACACCGCCCACACAGACACCTTCGCAGACACACCTCTCAGCCATACACATAGACCATACACCCACTCACACAACATGCATAGACACATACACAGAGACAAAAAGACATAAGCCCATCCACTCCGGACCGCATGTTCTCTCTGTGTGGAGTTTGCATATTTTCTCTGTATGCATATGTTTAAGACATTTGTTGCTATAAGACAATGGTCGTTCCTTACAGTATCTAATTTATTTACCTCTGGTTACTGGTTACTTGGAGTGATTGACTGCATTGCAGTGCCTTACAACATTTCTTTTGATTTGAATGGAGTGTCATTTGGGTTGCAGAGAAGCTAATACTAGCAAGATCCTCAGACCACATGAGCTGAAATTTGGGAGTTTCTGACGCACACATGGAAACATGACAGGACCCTCAAAAGAAAACACAGGGAAACAACAGTTACTAAGACACCACAGGGAGTGTCAGATATTTAAAGTGGCTTGTTTATAAAAGTGTTTCCAGTGACAATGTTGCAGTGGAAGGTATCAATTATTTAATGGAATTGTAAAACTCTCAGTCTTTATGGTTTCTCTGTGCTCTATGGTAAATTGAATGAGTACCAGTTTATTCACTCCTGTATAAATGCACACTGGGCAGCATGGGGGCTCAGTGGGTGGCACTGTTCACTCACCTCTCCAGTGCTGGGGTTTCAAATCACTTACGCAAGGTATACCCCCACCTAATGCCCCACGCCTGACTGGGACCAGGCTGGTGCTTAAAATATGGATGGATGGATGACCTCTTGGCTATTTGTTTCAAAACCACTACAGCAGTTCGTTGTCTGTGGCCCAGTCGATGCTGTTCATTGAACTGGATGACGCTTCACCTCCAGAAGCATCGCGATGTTCATAGCCCCTTAATACAAGGTCTATAGCCCTCTTTTTGAATGACGTAAACACACGCACGCACACACAAACACACGCACCGTGACACACACGCCATCTGCTGTTCTGATTTATAATTGTACCTTCTTCTGACGTGCTTGTCACATAACTCGGTCATGGATTGAATAAAAAAGAACAAAACTCCCTGCTGTGTAAAAGAATTAACCGCGGTATGTCAGGGATAAATGTATGCCTGGTATGGGAATGTGAGGTAATATGCTCTTCACTGCTGAAGTGGTGATTAGTCACTTTGCCATCCGCCTGTAGTATTATGCCCGGAAATAATGACTGCATGCTAATACTTGGTATTATTAATCTTATGTGTGAATGGTCTATGCAGACTCAGTATTGTATGAAGAAGGCTAATGTCCCATTATAATTTAGAAGATAAAAAGTTAAAGCGAAATGTAACATTACCTGGTCTTATTTGACCACGTCTCTGTATGGATCGCGTTTTTGCCGTATTTACTTAGGGCCTATACTTCATGTTGGATATTAGACCAACAGATACATTCCGATGAAAAAGGAACGTGTATTAGGCTATGTGGATGGTATGGTGTGTGAACCCAGTCTAAGCTCACAAATAACACATAAGCTTTTAAGTAGAATAAAATGCTCTTATAATAATTTAGAACACGTGTCAATCCCAAGAAATCAATAAACATCCTGACATGTTTCTTTCAGAGAATAATAATGCATTCATTATGCATTTATAACAGCATGTAAGTATACCTTAACATGTCTTAAAACACTACGCATTCGTAATACTTTTAATGAGCATGACATGACAGCTGTAATATACATTAATAAACATCATAATCGTATAATCATATAATGTTAACAATGTATATTAAAGCCGCCGCATATTTAACTGAAAGTTTTAAGACATACTGAAGGAATGCTTACATGCTGCATATGAATGTCCAGTAAATGCATTATGAAGGTGCAATGAATGTTCTATGAATGCATTATACAAGCGTCATGAAGGTGCAGTTAATATAAAGCGCTACAAATCCTTGCTAAAAAAACCACTGTAAAATGTATAGCTGATGAATTCAAATAAACGGTTACTGAGAGTCTATATCTTTTGCAGGACCCAATATTTCCTGTTTTGTGATTTCGTATTTACATTTGATAAAAGGATACAAAAAGAAAATGAATGTCACCACTAGATGGCTGTGTGACACAAGCAAAGTCATAGATTACAACCGCTGTAAAAAGTCCGCTATTGCCCACCAGTTTCCTTATGTTAAAATTAATATTTGGAAAGGACCCCCAGCTCAGCCTGAATGGTTATAAGCGCCGTGTTACATGAAAGAAGGCTGGTGAAGAGAATTTGTGAAAAACAAGCCAAAAGAATGACAAAAGTGAGGCATAAGTTAAATCCCAGAGGAGTGCCAACAGCCCGGGAAGTTTCTGGAACGTATCTCTTTTTGCACAGTTGGCTGAAATCTGTCAGAGAGAAACACTCCAATCACTGCATAACCCGGGAAAAAATGAAGAGAGATTTTGGTGTCAGCTGAGGTTAATCTAAAAGACACCGTTGTCAGCACGGGTAAGATTTACCAGGACGGTGAGGTGAAATCTGAAGAACGCGATTTTGGAAAACGAGATCTGGAAATGAAGACTGCTTTAGTCATAAATGGCTGTAGTATTTTTTCTTTTATAATTTTAAAAATAATGGAAATAATGACCTTGAGACCCTGACCAGCATAGGCGATAGAATGATACAAGTATTGAAGGATAGATGAATGAATGGATGAAAATAATGAATTAAAGTAGCATTTCAAATATATTTATAATTTTGTTAAAAATGTTAACTCTACGAAACTCAGACTATAACTTCAGACTCAATTAAGGCTTCATTTACAAAACTGTCACTGAGGTATGAAGATTTGCGGCTTTGGGAAAGATGATTTGCAAAAACGTTTCTCTCTTGGGCTGTATGGAATTAAACATCCTGACACATTATTAAAGTTTTGGAAGAGTAATTCATATATCTGCTGTATTAAAAATGAAAGCACTGTTTAATTTTATACTAAAAACACAATGATAACAGTAAATATTATAAATATGTAATAATAGATGCTGTTCCACCTGAAAGATGGAGGAATTCTGAGGGATTTCTAGGAAATCCAAGCAGGGTATTGCTCTGGGTTGTTCTATATATGCAGTAAATACAATTTTCCAGTGTAAATCCTATGAAGTAAAGCATAACAGGACCTCATCACCCAGTCCCTTTCCATTTTACTTGTAATGTTCATCATTGTCATTAAAGTATTTCGTATTAATATAATTAATAATGAGGGGTCCAAGCATGTAGTATTCTTGAATGTAGTATCCAGAATAATGACTCGTGTCACTTTCTGATCGGGAAGATGATTAAAATACTTTAAACCATGCTCCGTCAAATGGGCATCGGTACGGATTAACACAGGGATAAAACAAACCAAAATTAACCCTTCAGTTAGTACCTGGCAGTTCAGTAAATGGGGTTTTGTTCATCTTCAAAAAGTGTCAGTCAATCTTCAAAAGTGCAAAAGCACAAAGCCAGGGTTGATCTGGAGACCGTGGCGGTGGGGGGGATGTCAGTCCAGCCTCCAATCTGGATGGGCAAGAGGCAAGAGGGGGCAGGGGGAGTGGTCCAGCTGGGCTGGTATTCTGCCTGCCTACTGCAATCTGCCACTCTGGCGTTGAACGCCTTCAGATCTGTAAGTGACTGCTCCAAGGCACAGGCTATGACGTCCACACCAGCGACACTAAACGTTCTTACAGCGTTTTGTTTTCTGTTTGCTTCTCTGTCTCAAGATGAAGAGCCAAGAAAGAGCCTTCCTGCTCCCCACTGAGCTGAGTGTGGCTGGGGGCCCGGGGCCTGAGGCCCGGGGCCCTGGCGTCGGATGCCTCGGCTGACATTTGTCTATATTTGTTCATTTGAACCGAGAGCTAATTCCAGCTTTGAAGGTTTATTTTTGATGATCTGGAGACACGCAAGCTGTTGTTGACTCCAAATGGATTGGATCAGCTCTGAGTTATGACTACATCTAAGCACCAGCACAAATGAATGAATGGATGGAAATGCACAGGGCTAGCAATTACCCACAATCCCTGCCGTCAGCTGTGTCAATTGCAAGAGCCGTGCAAATTAAATTGAGTTCATCTCAAGGGCCTTTTTCATGAAAAACTTTGCAGTGAGTCATATACCTCGTGGGTATATAATTTGATCCAAATGCTTCACTGTTAATTGCCATATTTACCCCATTAAAATTAACATACACTTAAAGAGCCATCCTGAGTGTTTCTATACATAGATGTTTAATTAACTAATTAAATTAATTTACTCCTCATATTTTGCAATTAGCGTGCCTAAGATTATGTCAAAACTGTGACCCTGACCAGAATAAAAAGTGAAAAGATGGGTGGAGGATGAGGAATATGCAGAGGTCCCTTGAGATATTTAGAAAAGGTGAGAGCTGTTGCTTTGATAAATATAGTAATGTGCAGCATTTTTGAGCCTAATAATCAGCATTGGGATGGATGGATGGATGGATAGATAGATAGAAAATGAAGAATATGCAGAGGTGCCTTCTGAGCATTAGCAGTAGAATGATCAAAACAAAGTAGGAAGCTGTGACGTTCCAGAGTTTTGGTACTAAAATGATAATAACGCAGAAATAAATGAATAATGCTCAGCTGACCAGAACATCAGGACTTTTCCAATTAGCAACTTAGCAAAGCCATTTTTCATTCAATTTTATCATATTAAAATAACCTTTGCTTAGCTGTTTTCAATTTTTTCTAATTAGCACATGCCTTATGCATTCCGAATGACTTTAGTTGTAATTTATGCAGGGAACTTTATTGATTTATTCAGGTAATATTCCCCCGGGGACCAATATAGTATACCATATCGTTTCATATTGTACTGTACTGTACCATGTAACAAAAATGTAATGTGCCAGTATAATACAGACCACCTGAGCAGCATGATGGCTCAGTGGGCACCACTGTGGTCTCATACCTTCAGGGTTGGGGATGTTGTTCCTGCCCCCCTCCCTGTGCTTATGGGAATTTCTTCCCGCAGTTCATAAACTGTCCCCTAGAGGGCCAGGGATCTCTGATGTGTGTGTGAACCCTGTACCCAGGACACATTTCGTACTCCTTCCAGGTACCATGAAGCTAAGTGCTTAATTGCCCATCTTTTGTACCCTCTATTGTATTGCTCCGTTGCCCCCCGACTCTTGCCAACCTCTGAAAAAAAGAACACCAGATAAATCCATAATCTTTTCTGAAATCCCTGTGTGGCATGTTTGCCAAGCTATCTGGTGGACAGCTCTTATTTGCAATCAAATCAAACTGTCTTCCGTTCAGTTTTTCAACCCATAAAGTAAAAGGGCACCAAGGAATTAAAATCTTTGAATCTAATTGCCTTGAGGGGAAGCATGGTAAAATTGTATTGGACCTCAGGCAGATCTCTGCAGTACTGAATACTGACGTACTCTGTTCATCTCTAAAATGGTACTGGCCATAAGATTACCGTCACATATTCACCGGTATTTGGATTCCGAAGGAGAAGTTTACTTGACCACAGAGGTGATTGTGGGATCCTTAAAATGTCTAGCTATTAAAATGGGCAAAATATAGATATTTCTTTCGATAAATGCGTAAGCTAGACTAAATACATACAATAAAAAGTATACTAAAGCCTTAATTCAGCATTCAAGACGTTTCTTTCGTCGGCATTGTCAGCTGAAAAGAAAAATACGTCGTTTCTCGTAAATGTGTCATTTCCCGTAAATGCATCGTCTTGCGTCTTTAGATGTTTCATAAAAACCAGTTGATCCAAAGGCTGGACTGAAAAAAAAGAACAGCCCTGGACTTTTGCCCAAACAGGACCACCACACATACACACCCACGGAAAATTCGGGGAGATTGTTGGGATCTCTATGGTGAATTTGTGGGTGGTGGGGGGGGTGATGCCCATTATGCCATATGGCCAGTCCAGGCTTGCCTGAACCTCCCGAAAGTGACATCAGAAATTTGGTGGATATCATTTATATTCTTAAAATGTCGGAAAATAAAGATTATTATATGGTGAGGGGTAACAAAGTCAAAACGATTATGATCAAAGATCCTGTGATTATATAAAAAGCCTCCAGGAATTCGTTGCAGCATTGCCTGGAGTAAATAGTACATTTCGGACTCATTTGAGACCTTGAAGGCGGCTCCAGGAACGTACTGTCTCTGATCCAACTTATAATATAATAATAAAATCCATTTGAAAACTTCGTACATTAAAGATTATTGCTAGGAATGCTCCCCCCAGATTTAGGAGCCTTACAGATGCTTGCTGAGAAAACCTGAGTGGAATGAGTCTTTTATTTGAAGGTCAGTAGATCAAGGCAATTACCTTAGATGAGAGAAAATGAGAAGAACATTCAAAGAATTAAAATAAAGGAAATGGCTCTGTTTACAGGGACATATGAGTAGAATGGAAAACAATTAATCGATTAGGATATTACCATTATAAAATAAGCCGTCTATTAAGCAGAAGATATACTAATACCTCACAGATGCACCAAAGCAGAGATAATTGCCAGCCATTGACTGACTGTTAACTAAATAATAACAAATGAAACCGTGGTGGGTTATACTATATTAGACATGTAACATTTCAGGAACATTAAGAATGAAGTTAACAGCACAAACTGAACATGATGATAAACATCCATCCATCCATCCATCTGGCCGTCTAATGTCCATGAAATGTAACTCCTCCAGCTTGCTGCTCTGCTTCTGCCCACCCCTCCCCTCAGCATGCCCTCACGTGGCATTGAACCCCTGGTGGCCCTCCGTGCTTCTGCTCCCAGGGTTCTGGCGGACCACGGCACTCAGTAATCAAGTGACCACCAGCCAGCCAGCTACAGCCATGTTTCTCACATGCTACTCCCATGCTGTTCAGATGCTGTTCCTACGCTGCTCCATGCTGCTCACATGCTCCTCCCACGCTTCTCACCTGCCGCTCACACGCTGCTCCATGCTGCTCACATGCTCCTCCCACGCTTCTCACCTGCTGCTCACATACTGCTCCATGCTGCTCACATTTTGTTCTCAAACTGCTATCCTGCTGTTCATATTACTCATACACTTCTTGCACACTGGTTCTACACTGCTCTCACGCTGCTGGTACACCGCCCTTACGTTGCTCGTACACTGTTTGTACACTGCTCAAAAGCTGCTCTCACACTGCTGGTATACTACTCTCACACTGCTCTCATGCTACTTATACACTGCTCTCACACTGCTCATGCACGACTCTCATGCTGCTCTGGTGTTTAGGTCGGTGCTGCTCATCCCTTTGTCCAGGATGCTACACCACAGTGCAGCTCTGTACCTCCACGCAGCCAGTACTAGTCCCCATATTCATTCCCATTCTCCAGCTATTTTTGCACATTTGTTAGCGATTGCATCCATCAGCTTCCTGGGGAACACTGATTTGTTACTGAATGACACAAAAGTCAAGGGAAAAAAAAACTGCAGGACTGTTTAAACTTAAAAAAAAAATCTTTCTGTTTCGGTGGGATGGAGCCAAGTGTCTCATTATCACCTTCTGCCAACAGCAAAGGGTTCTGCCATTAATAATAACGAAAGGCGCCCCCACTCTGGGATTCAGAAAGCGGGCACAAAGGAAGGCCTGCATTTGTTCTTTCAGTAGGGGAGATGTGCTGTTAATTACAGAGAGAAGGGAAAGCTTTCCTCTGGTCTCCTCTCCGCTCCTTTATGGCAGCCATGGCCAGGGAGGTAAGTGACTCAGATGCCCCTTGCTGCGATCTGAAGGACGCCCCATATGTGGTGGAACAGCAAAGCTTCCAATTTTATTCTCGTTTCTCTTCTTTAAATGAAAATTTAGGAAGGAGAAGAAAAAGCTGTGAAAAGATTAAAGTGGTTTGCACTGGAGCGATCTTCAACAATTTCCATGTCCTGGAAATCTCTCATTCTGCTATTCAATGGCAGTAAAATGTTTGGATGTCTTTTACATGTCTAGTTGTATGTTTAATTTTGTCATAACACCATCCACATCAAAGGAATTCCTTGTACTTCTCTGTACTTGACAAATAAAAGGTTCACCATTTAGTATTCAGTAAAATTCACCAGCACGCCGTTTTACTCCGCAGCACCACCGAGAACCAGGATTGGGCGGTATCTAATTCTTAATATCGTCATGCCAAACAGACATTATACCGCATGCAGTATATGGTACTTTGACTGTATTTTGATTTTAAAAAGCAACAGTATTCTGGTATTTCGTGATAAAATTTGCCCGGGGGGGTTACTTGCAATGAAAATATCACGGCATATGGCATCACCGTAATACCACCCAAGCCTGTCTGGTCTGTGTTTAGCCTGTCTGGTGTTTAAGACTGATGCATTTCTGCTGAGTTAGCTGAAATGATCACATCACATGGGATGTGAATGAAAGGCATCTGCAGGCTGACATTTGATGAGATGCCTTAGAGGTGGGAGAAGCTGCACCATGACATGGAGCAGGAGACGGACCACTGGAGAAACAGCAGCCCTTACAGGGACAGCAGAAAAGGGGAGAGCATCAATAGAGCCATTCAGTTCTGTAAATTGATGGCTATTCTGCTTTTTAAATACTGTTTACGGATCTGTTGTGTGCCTATATTGTTGCCTACGCCTTTGTTTCAAAGGCTCCTTATCTGTGTGTGTCTGCTTTAGCAATCATACAAAGTATTCCCACCTTTGGGTTATTTTTGTGGTACAGAGATTCAGACTTCCCACAACTCCTGGAAGGTTCCAGAACCCTCCTGCAAACTGACAGCAGCCCCCCCCGACACCCGCGAACGAGTGTGGCATCGCAGAAATCTGCCATCCCACTAATTAATGGCGGTAAAATTAGCTGGCAAGAAGTTTTACCATCAGTGCCCCGTCCCACCTGGTCGGCAAATTTTACCGTCAGCACCACTTACCCCTCAACCAGTTGACAAATCTGGCTATCACTGCCTGTACTGTACCCCACAGCAAATCTTTACTGCACCCCATAGCAATGCTATTTGGCAATTTCTTGATAAAATTTGCCTTGGGGTATTTTCAAATGAAAATACCTCACTACATACCCAAAATACCATAAATACCCCAGTATACAGTATAAGTGCCATGCTGTCTGTAGTGTTACAGTATCAGTCCCCATAAAAACATTTTGGTATGATCAAAAAATCAATTGTAGGCAAAATAGTTTTTACAACACACAGGATCTTTAGTGGTCATTTGCTGAGCACAAACATGCAGATCCTTGGTGTTAAATACTATAAAACTTTGAAGAACATGAGGACCGGTTTGGATTAAACAGTGACTGCATATCAGAAGATATGCAGTGAAATTTCCAGAACCATGTTTGTTGCTGTCTACTTGCAAATGTACAATATTTGTCATTTGCAAAGCACAAAATATCAAATGGCTGATAAGTAATATATGAATGTAATGTTTTACATATATTAGTATGTAGTTTAATTAGTTTAAGATAAGTTTAAGTAGTATTAGTTTAATTTGATGTTAACTGAAAATGCATATGTGTTGAAGTTGTGAAAGTTAGAGAATAATAATTTAGCCTGCAGTCTTTGTGAAATCAATCAGGGCAGTGATGAATACTGAGGGAATCGACTTGTCGGCGGACTGATGCGCATCGCAGTCACGGACAGTTAATTTGCTGCCATTTCATCAACACAAAGAGATCAGGACTGGAGAAAAAGCACTTTTGCCTCGATTTTGCCTTTTTCTGTTCTGCTGGACTGAGAAAGGCATGACTGCACAGCAAAAGCAATCACTTCAGTGTCAATAGGAAGAAAAATGAAAACATAACAAAGATTCAGCCAATTATGCTCTGATTTTAATGTAATGTATGATTTATAAAAGGCAAAATATATTCACTATCCTGATACAAAATCAACAATAACAATATATAAAATAATAATAATAATAAGATAAATTAAAACACTGAACCGCACCAGTTTCCACCACTTTGGTAACTTGGTTACAATATATAACATTAAAATTTAATGGCCTCCAAAGACAGCTGGCAGTGTTAACAACCTGCTGTTAAGGACTTTCTAGTAATTGTCTGAAATGGTTATGAAATGTAAAACCTGAAGATGCATGCACACATGAAAACATGGACACTGGCGTACTCCACTCTAGATCTCCTGTGCACTGGGCTCACTGTCAGCCCTTTATCGAGTAATTTATCGATGGCTGGATGGATGGCTGGTCAGTGTATATGTTTAAAACACAGACTCCTCTAAAACCTTGATGGATTTTAACAATTTAAGAATTTTCAGAGGCTGTTTCAGCTGGTTTCTCTGTGCTTGACTTTCAGATGGGTCCTTGACCACACCCCCACCTCAAACTAGGCAGAATGTCTGATTTGGAGACGGCTGCTTCATTCACCTCCCATCGCCCATAACACTGTAACACAACATGACAGAACTTTTATACAATCTCTCCATACTCATGATCATGCCCATTCCAAAACTATCTGATGAAAACCACAAAGCTGTCATTCGCCTCACAAGAACCAATGACTCCAGTCACCTTCTTAACACACAGTTTACTCTGCTGCCATCGGGAGGCAGATGCAGGACTCTGTAATGGAGACGGGCTCGCTTTGGCAAGAGTTTCGTTCCTGCTGCCATAGCTGTACTTAATTTATCACGTTAATCTTGTACCCATCAAATCTCAGCCACTATTTGGATGTATATTGTGCGTATATGTTTATGCATGCACTCTACAGTATGTATTTGGGTCTAACATGTTTAACATGGCAGAGGCCTGTAATGTACTTGTGTCTGTGGTGATCACTCGCAGATGGTTCAGGCACAGAAAATGAAAAACCAGACCAAGATTTTGCTTCAACCTACCAGTTGAAAAAGTTAAGACTTTTTATGCTCGAATGGTTGGTTGAATCAAAATCTACTTTCTGGACCTAAACTATTCACCTCTGGTCTCGCTTTTATTACATATGCTTACTTTATATAATTAACATGTTGTCCACTATGGAGGAAAATTCCTTTCCCAGAATTCATTGTGTTTCCTTGATCTTGCTGTTGTTTTTCCCAGCTGCCACATGCAGCTCCAGGTTCCAATCTGTAATGGTTCTGGATAAGCATGATGACCGACCAACAAAGCTTGATTTCATCTGAGGCATTTATGCTCTTCTGTCACGTAATATTAGAACAGACTGCATTAGAAGGCTGCAAAGAAGCCATGTTTGAAGAAGAGCTGCTTGAGTGAATTCAGGCACAGGATTAAATCGAGGAAAATCAGAAAGGTTCTGGATTTCTTGGTACATGGTATGATCATGGCTCATCGTGAGCTATGTCATGTATTTTATTGTCACCTTTGGACAGTTGTTCATAGAGTCCAGAAACTATGAATCCACACCAAGGTTTTGTTTCAACCAACCAATTGAGCATAATGAGTCACATTCACAGAATACTCAATTGGTTAGCTGAAACAAAACCTTGGCATGGATTTATCCTTTCTGGACCTGAACTTTCCCACCTCTGGGTTTAGATATATGATGGGTCAATGAGGTAAAATATCGTTCTCATTGGTCATAGGGCAAATAAATTTTAATATAAAGTAATAAATAAAATTTTAATATTGAGACATATAAACAATCCAGATATGCGTTTGGGCACACTCAGATTATTCATGATAGCGGTTGTAATTTCAAATTACTTCCAGGGAAAAAACCTTTTTCAGTGTCAGACCATGTGACTTTGAACTGGCAAACAAAGCCTAAACAGCTATCCGGAGTGTAGAAGCTGCCTTATATTTATAGCTGAAGAGAGTGTTTCCTGTCTAAACTAGTGTTTCCCAGTCTGTGTTTTTGCTCCCTCGCACATTTTCATTCCCTATCAGCTGGGAGCAAAAACGTGGACAGTCTGGGGGTCCCTGCGGACCGGGTTGGGAAACACTGTTGAAAACCATAGCCATACATCCAGGCATCACTTTCTCTTTGTTTCTGCTTCGATGGGAGCCAAATTTCATCCTGCAGCAGTGAGCAGAACCTCCAAATGACTCCCTGGAACGCCCTTACTGCCGCACTTTTATCGTTCTTCGCTTCACCAGCTGGCTGAGGACTGCCAGTAAACTGTGCTTTATTTAATACATTTTGGAACATTTTCTATCTTCTTTATTGTGCGTTAAGAACAACACCCAAAGCAGACATCAACAATTGTGCCATTTTTCACTTTCTGATGATGGTCTTGCGTTTTTGACTCTGCATCCATTTTGTAGACGAATCCTGCACAAACTGTTTTCTGTGTGTGCTTTTAAAATACTCAGCATTATATTAGAACTCAGCTCTGGAATGTTCTGCTTCACCTGTGACCCCTTCCAGCCACAACTCCACCCACCAGGAGGGCACGTTTGAACTCTTCAGGGAGGATGACATTATACTAAGTGGATGTCCTGCCCTGGAGATGAATCCCCTTCATTACTGAGAGAAAGGAGCTTTTTATATAACATATGCAATTTCATTCTCTCATTCTACCATATCCATGGAGAAACAGTCCAGTATTCTTTCAGGAAATCATGCCCACAGCACCTAACTATCTTAAATTAGTAATGCAGCATGTTCTGAATTTACACCCAGTCTCCAATGTGGACATTACCAAGTAAAAAGTAAATAAGTAACGAGCATTAAGGCTCTTTTTAATGCTAAATAAGCACTTCCTCGTTCAACGTGTCCCTAGGTCAACAAGTGTGTTGCATTTCTTTAACCAATCACAGTTTTCATTGTATGACAGAGCCACATTAATTAAAACCAGTGTCTTCTTTTAAGTGGAAAGATAAACCGATTTGTGAAGTACCTGATTTATTGTGTGTTCCTTTTAAGGGACTTATAGATACAATACACTGGAACATATTTAATTGCAAATGCTGTACTGATTAAGGGTGCATCTATATTTCATGATGATGATGATGATGATAATAATAATAACAGCAACAATAACAATAAGACTTGAAGGGGCAACTTTCCAAATCACAGGCACAGAGGCTGAGCCACACTCTGCCCCTGACTTGGTGGCTTGAGTGTGAAAATGAAAAGAAAAAAAATGGGAAAATGTGGTGATGTGGCGATTATTTAAAGAAGCGGAGCACAAGCATCCCCCCCTCCCCCCGCCTTAAATGACCCAGGAACACACTCGGGAAAATCAGGATGTTTGTTCCACTAACGTGAGGCTAAGTCTAAATCAGGTTCAGCAAAGGACTAGTTGGAGTTTGGTTTGGGTGGATGTGGTTGGAGAGGCAGGGTTTGGTCTGAGTGGGTGTGGCTTGGAAGGTGGGAATTGTTCTAGGTGGGTGTGGCTGAAGGCGGGCCATGTTCTGAGAGGGTGTGGCTGGGGAGGCGGGATATGTTCTAGGTGGGTGTGGCTGAAGGCGGGCCATGTTCTGAGAGGGTGTGGCTTGGAAGGTGGGAATTGTTCTAGGTGGGTGTGGCTGAAGGCGGGCCATGTTCTGAGAGGGTGTGGCTGGGGAGGCGGGATATGTTCTAGATGGGTGTGGCTGAAGGCGGGCCATGGAATATGAAAAAAATAATTAAAATGCTTGGGGAAACATTACACCCCCACACAGCAAATTTTACCCTGGAGGATTCCTCCCCTCCCCTTGGAAAATGCTATCTACAGTGGGGGGGAACTGATTGAAAGTGGCAACCCTAGTGGGGGGGGCCCAAAATTTCTAGCTATGCCTCTATACATCAGTGTCACTGAATTATTCACAGCGGGTGATTGTGGGCATGTCCTGCGATGGACTGAACACATTTTCATGGATCATTATGAATATTCTGGATAATGCCAATATAATTTTTATGTAAGATGTTTAAAATATTACCTAGTGTAATTGTAAACCCTGCTGTGCATGTGACACTCGGTTGTCATGGAAATTGCAGGTTAATGTTGATAAAAGCTCATGTTTTGTTGACGTCACAGCACTATAGATGTGGAGTGTTGCCCCTGGCTACATCAATAGTCACAGAAATTAATGTTTTCCTCAGAATTTCATGTTAGGAGATCACAGTGAAGAGACCAACTGGAACACTGCACCATAACCTTCAGTGCAAGTGCATTCTGGGTAGGGAGTTAATCTCAGATTGGAACTCCCCTGACCATAATATTTTAACCCAATTATTTAAAGCAGTTACCATGAAATTAAGAGAAACAACATGAATCATCCATCCATCCATCCATCCATCCATCCATCCATCCATCCATCCATCCATCCATCCATTCACTTGGTCAACAATCAATAATGAGAACAAGCACTGATATGTGGAAAATCCTGTGTGATGTTACGTAGGTATGTGTTGATAGCTAGAGAGGAGAAGCAGTTTTAAGAACAGACAAAAGACCAGTATGTAGTAATACCATCAGCCCCAAGCTCAGAAGTACATTATTCAGTCAACCTCAAATGATAGCTATTTGGGAAAAGTGAATGATGTCGAAAGTGATGCTTTTTTTTGTGTGACGTATGAATGTAGAAGATTGTAATGTGCTGTTTTCTGCATTAAAATAACACACAGGGGCAGAGGCAAAGCCACATTTACACAAAACACTGCTTAATATTAGTATTACTACTACTGTGTTACATACTACTACAGTTTTACTCCAACTGGCATGTACCACTTAGAACATCTCAAGAACATCTTGCTTATACACCTTAACTAAACAGCTGGCCAGAAGAATATTATGCACACTGTTATACATTGTCATACACCTTAACCATCTGGTCATAAGAATGACATTAAACTCACTGTTATAAATGGTCATGCACCTTAAATAAAAGGCCACAAGAATAATATTATACACACCGTTGTGTAACTCACATTATTCAGAGTACCTCAACATCATATATTTATAGATTTATAGATGCCGAATAGACATAGGTACTTGAGATATCACATTGCTTTTAGGTATGTGACAAATTTAGCATTCTAAGTGGTTCATAAATGCTAATTGCATTATTTGGGTTTGGTTCCTTGACAAAGTAATTAAATTATCAATGGATTTTCTAAGCAGAAGATGCAGCATTATGTATAATTCATGTGACATCCTTGGAACTCATTAAATAAAAATGGCCGCTTCACATTTATGATATTTTTCTTTATATATAATTAAATAAGAATGACTCACTGGCAACAATATAAAGAATAGATTACAATTATGACATCCTGTGAGTCTGAATGATACACTTATTAATTATATCAGTCAGAATGGTTTTATACTATATTATTAATCAGACAAGTTGTCTAATTAAATAAATGAGAAGAATAAAAGATTTTTTTTTTAAGCTAAGCTACTCATAAGTGAATTGAACAATATATAAACCCTGATACACGCATTTTATGTGTAATTGTGCCCTATTAATAATTCACATAAAATGGCAGAATGATTTAGGTGTTTCTAACATTGCTGCCAAGATACTCAGCATGGGAACGGGAGAAAGACAACTATGCTGTACAGGTGTAAAATGAACAATCCGCAAGATACTGGATATTTATACAGTATGAATTAATAAACAATTATTTTAAAGCATAATTGCTGTTTGTGACTGTTCATGCCTAATTATCATCAAATCTTTGTTTTGCCACTTTGACAGTGCAGGTGAGTGAAAAACCTGTGTGCAAAGTACAGCTGTGGCAAAAGAGTGCAAATAAAACAACAGTGTAAATAGCACGTGACCAAAAAATGGTAACATACAGCTCTATAATACTAAATGGTGTGCAAATCAGAAAGAATAAACACAATAAATATAATGAACAGTCATATGAAGTAAATATGGATGTGGTGCTTAAGGATGACAGGTTGGGTTCATTGAAAATTCTGATAGTATATTGCAAAACTGGAATTTGATCTAGCTAAGCAAATAAAATTTCTAGGAATGTTGAATAATGCATTATTTTAAGCTACGACCGCTTTTTGTTTGAGTTATTTCTGGTTGCATCCCTGCTTTGGCTCGTGCTCAAAGCTTCTACCATAAAAAGGTAGGATGTGCTTTGAATCCAACATGGTGATTTTCCTGCAGATATACCATAAGGTAATGCAGAAATAAATGTACTTTTCATGCAAGCACGATGACCTGTGGGTTACACACAGTCTTTGCTTATGTTTATTTTACTTTCTTGTTTACACTGTGGTCAATCAGCTGTCAGGGGTTGCCTGTTTGATCTGCCGTTTCGGAGCCTTATTGAAAATCTGCGTTTCTGCCTTGAACCCCAATGAGGTTACTGAAGATTCTAACCTGCCACCTTCAAACAGCACCTTCAAAAGGACATGGCCAAGGAGAAGGTATGCTTTTCTGAATCCAAAAAACTGCTGACACTGAGTTCAGTTGAGTCTTTAACTCGTAGTCTAACCACAACTGAAAGTGCCTGATTCTGCACAAGTCATTTGCCAGACAGCTCGACTTTCAAACCAGATATATTTCAGTGGAAACTTTATCTGGGCTCTCTGTAGATGACTTTATTTAGCATTATCATTGTTGACATTGGGTTTATGATCATTTGCTAGCCTTTGATTATATACATGGTGCCTGAATGGTTTCCATGTCATCCTGAACAGTTGAAAACTATATGTGCAAAGCATCTGTTCAGCACATTGCTTATAGACGTCACAAATAGCACAGTTAAACAATCTATTATGAACAATCAAAAACAAAAACATACAATAATTATCTGTTTCCACTGTTTCTATACTGTGTGTATAGAAACAAAAGTAAACAAAATGCTGGATTTTGATATCCCAAAGGGATGTGGTTACTGGAGAATATTATTAGGGGATGCTGCTTTAACATCAAGTAATATAAGAAAAGCCACGTATTAGTAAAAGAGCCTTTGGTGACATTTTATTGGGCACAAGTAACTTTGTAACTCAGGTACAAATCATAAACAAATACACTCACCTAAAAGATTATTAGGAACACCATACTAATACGGTGTTTGACCCCCTTTCGCCTTCAGAACTGCTTTAATTCTACGTGGCATTGATTCAACAAGGTGCTGAAAGCGTTCTTTAGAAATGTTGGCCCATATTGATAGGATAGCATCTTGCAGTTGATGGAGATTTGTGGGATGCACATCCAGGG
>JAODKF010000114.1:1041269-1061775 GCA_026779585.1 Mormyrus proboscirostris
CCCCCCCCCCCCCCCCCCCCCCCCCCCCCCCCCCCCCCCCCCCCCCCCCCCCCCCCCCCCCCCCCCCCCCCTATTGGGAATATTTTGCGATCACGTTCAACTGGTTATTCACCAAGGCTAAAATGAAGTATTACCTATTGATTATTTCCTGAGATCATGGCAAGATCGAGGAACTGGCACCCTTGGTATGTAAGCTATATAATGTTGGAGTTAGTAAAAAAAGATTTTCCCTCACAGAACCCACTGGGAAAATTCCCGTACTTCCCGACGGTCAGTCCGTGCCTGCCAAAGAAACACCAGGAAGGTTTGGCACACTGGCCCTTGGGCCATAAGTTCATCAGACCGATCCCTCCAACATCAATTATAAAGTAGTGAAGGTTGAAAAATGAATGTTTTCTCTCTGAAATGACAAGCACACTGCACGTTTAATTGGGGCAACGTGTTGGGAATGCTTCATGGCCCCTCCGGAATATGTGCACGTCCGAGTTCAGGTATGAGCTGTTTTCAAGGATCACGCAGACCCTGTATCCCCCTGGGAGTAATATAATCACATACTGAGATTTCAGCACAGACCTGCCAAGCTCTGCTTGTTGTCTAGGCGATCTCCCAGAGTCTACAATTCAGAGACTCTGGCAGCCTCTCACATCACAGTTCAACCCACGTCAAGGTGCGATCCTAACAGTGTGCGAATTTTTTTCCCAACAATGTTAATGATGTCTTAAAGGCAGGTGCTGTCATTCAACTGTCAGCATATATCCCAGGAAAAGCCATTTGTTTTGACCTCCCACCACTTTAGGCCATTTATCAGCTTAGCTTTTTATCTTCAGAACTTCCAGTTGTAGTATTAGGAGTTTTCATACAGTTTATAGGGTAGGTGGCGCACAATAATCAACACCAAAGCTAATGCCCCAGTATTTGTGCTTTTTGCAGGCATTGTACATAAACAAATGTACATAGAATCTGTTTAGTACAATGCAAAATCATGCTTTTCACTTACTACACTTGTCCGTGAGGAATCTGAGAAGAGTTGAAGTGATCAAAAAGGATGACTGAGGGTGCAGTGAAAATGACAAAGAAAAGAATGAGAGAGCAGTATCTGAAATGACAAGGGCAAATTTTACAGCAGGAAAATAAGAGCTGTTTTTCAGAAGACCTGTGAGATTAAAATGAAGCTCCAGTCTCGAGTGAGTTTGCTGAAAGGCATTAGCAAGCAAATAATAACTGATGGGAGAAAGATCTAGCAGATATGGAAGGAATGGGGAAGATACACTGAGGTCAGCGCACAGAAGGACCTTCACTTACAGAGCAAGAGGTGAGGTGAAGACAGCTGTGGAGTCAAGAGTGAAGGAAGAAACCTTTAATATGCTAATGATACCACCGGTATGAAATGAAGATGACTTGAAGACACTTTAAATGAAAGGTAGAACAAAGCAAAAGATGGGACTGCGGATAAACTGTAAAGAAAACAAAGCATATGACCACAAGGCAGCTAACCTTATAGCTGATGGTAAGGACAACTTGGTTATAGACAGCTTTTGGCTGCATCAAACAAAAACGAAGGACCTGGCAGGAGGATTTAGAAAACTCTTCAAAAGTACTGGCTGAACTCTAAGAACAATGGTGAGCCCATGCCCAGCTGGACTCTGGACCTTCCCGTTCCTCCTCCCTTGATTAACCTGTCAGGGAGATATAGGGGCTGTCCCCGGATGAAGCCCTTGTGTGAGGTATTAATGTAGCTTCTTACTGAGCTGTTGACTTGCTGCACTTTTGGTTGTATCACCGGTTTCTGAACTCTTGCCTGTTTTTCTGGCCCTTTTGGCTGAACTTGATTTAGACTCGGAATTCTCATCTTTGGACTCCTGTCTGTCCATCGACCACCGAATACCTGCCTTAGCCCTCTGATCTCCGATGCACATAACCTGACTCCCGCCTGTTTTCGACTACATTTTCTGTCTGTCGCCTTGGAAGCAGCGACAAGAGTAATTTTTCAATCTCGCAGCAATCCCTGAGAGTTTTCCGCTTCCAGTAAAGGCACTCCTTGCTCCTGATTCCGTGCAAGTGTCTTTTCTTCTCAGCTTCCTTAACAGGGCCGACATGTTGGGAATGCTTCACGGCCATCCTAGAACATGTGCGTGTCCGAGTTCGGGTATGACCCGTTTTCAAGAATCACGCAGACCCAATATCCCCCGCGGAGTGATATAATCACATACTGAGATTTCAGCAAAGGCCTGCCAAGCTCTGCTTGTTGCCTAGGCGATCTCCCAGAGTCTACAATTCAGAGCCTCTGGCAGCCTCTCACATCACAGTTCAACCCACGTCAAGGTGCGATCCTAACAGCATGGGCATTTTTTTCCCAACAATGTTAATGATGTCTTAAAGGCAGGTGCTGTCATTCAATTGTCAGCATCTATCCCAGAAAAAGCCATCCGTTTTGACCTCTCACCATTTAACTGTAGCCCATTTATCAGCTTAGCTTTTATCTTCAGAACTTCCAGTTGTAGTATTAGGAGTTTTCATACAATTTATAGGGCAGGTGGCGCACAATAATCGACACCAAAGCTAATGCCCCAGTATTTGTGCTTTTTGCAGACGTTGTACATAAACAAATGTACATAGAATCTGTTTAGTACAATGCAAAATCATGCTTTTCACTTACTACACTTGTCCGTGAGGAATCTGAGAAGAGTTGAAGTGATCAAAAAGGATGACTGAGGGTGCAGTGAAAATGACAAAGAAAAGAATGAGAGAGCAGTATCTGAAATGACAAGGGCAAATTTTACAGCAGGAAAATAAGAGCTGTTTTTCAGAAGACCTGTGAGATTAAAATGAAGCTCCAGTCTCGAGTGAGTTTGCTGAAAGGCATTAGCAAGCAAATAATAACTGATGGGAGAAAGATCTAGCAGATATGGAAGGAATGGGGAAGATACACTGAGGTCAGCGCACAGAAGGACCTTCACTTACAGAGCAAGAGGTGAGGTGAAGACAGCTGTGGAGTCAAGAGTGAAGGAAGAAACCTTTAATATGCTAATGATACCACCGGTATGAAATGAAGATGACTTGAAGACACTTTAAATGAAAGGTAGAACAAAGCAAAAGATGGGACTGCGGATAAACTGTAAAGAAAACAAAGCATATGACCACAAGGCAGCTAACCTTATAGCTGATGGTAAGGACAACTTGGTTATAGACAGCTTTTGGCTGCATCAAACAAAAACGAAGGACCTGGCAGGAGGATTTAGAAAACTCTTCAAAAGTACTGGCTGAACTCTAAGAACAATGGTGAGCCCATGCCCAGCTGGACTCTGGACCTTCCCGTTCCTCCTCCCTTGATTAACCTGTCTAGGAGATATACAGTAGGGGCCGTCTCTGGATGAAGCCCTTGTGTGAGGTATTAATGTAGCTTCTTACTGAGCTGTTCACTCGCTGCACTTTTGGCTGAATCACAGGTTTCTGAACTCTTGGTGGTTTTTCTGGCTCTTTTCGCTGAACCTGGTTTGGATTCTCGTCGCTGAACTGTGTTTTGACTAAGTTTTTAGGATTTCCCCGTTAATAAGCTGTCATGTAGGATTGTTTGTCTGTGACTAACATCACTGCTCACATATACAACAGCTGACTGAGCTTTAAATGAGCAGATAAATAGATAGCCAGGCAGCTAGCCAGGTATATAGATGGATGGATAGATACTGTAGATAGATAGATAGATAGATAGATAGATGGATGTTTCTGCATTATTTCTTGCCTAGATCCCTCTATCCCATGCAGCTCCAGCTAAATCCATAATGCAGCATGATCCTCCGCCTGAATCTGCCACTGTTCACGTTTCAATTGTATCTCCTCCTGCCCGATTGCAGATTCTACATATATCTGTTCATTTTCGGAGGTAATAGCAGACCTGGGGGGGGTCTTGAGTCTGTCTCTTGCCATCCCCCCCCCAGGCGTGGATCCTGTCTTGCTGTCCCGCCAGTTCCCACCCACAGAGTTTCTCATTCTTTAAAGTCGCTTGTCAGGACTGAGAGGTTCCCTCTCGCTTCTGCTCTGTTCTCTCTGACTGCTGTTATTGTAAGTTTAAACTTTCATCTCACCGTCATTGCTAAATTATGAGGGCCTGGTGGCATTTTATTTTGTATTTTCATTCTCTCTCACTGCCCACTAGCAGACTGTAGATGGGAGACTCTGCTTTAATGACTCCTCTGCTATGTATGCTCTCTATATTTAGAGGCTGGCTGGGGTTTCATGACCAGAGGCAGCTATTTGTACAGCTTTTTAACATTTGTGATGAAATTCCATGGATAAACCTGGTGATAAGACTGCAAACTGCTTTGAAATCCTATTTGGGGTTTAAGCCGTCTGTTGAGAATTAATACTGTACAAACAATTTAAAAATCTAACCGACTGAAATACAGCTACGAGAAGCCACTTTCACAGAGACGACATCATATCTGTACCACAGCGCAACAGAAAATGCTGTAACACAAGCTGTAGGCAATGCAGTGATGCAACGCAATCAGTCATATGTGAATGAAATAAACCCTGTTTAGCATGATAAAGAAACGATACTATAAAGCATTGAAAAAACACAAAAGATTAAGTGCTGTAGTAAGTACTGAGTACTGGGTATTTATTAGGGCCGAATCCCAACTTGTGTTGGGTTAGTCTGAATGTTTATGCATTGACATTACTGTAAAGGGAAGCCTTTCACTGTTTTCATATAACAATATGAGTCCGCTTATTGGTGCTAGCAAAAGGCCAGCGGCTCGGCACACTTTCATTTAGATATAATGACTTCCCAAAGCAATCGTGCTGAATGGCGATGGGAGAAGGAGCCCAAATGAGAGGAGAAGCGGCCTATCTGTTTAATCTCCCTTTTCATCAGGAATCGATTAACTGCTCCAATAGAATTAATTACCTCCAGACTCTGGTATAATTAACAACACGATGGCGGTCTCCCAAAAATCTGGATTTAATATGGCGAGACAAAGGCAGATTCAAATTGAAAAGGAAATGGAAGGAGTGAGGGGTATATTTAAGCAGAAGGACATGATCTCGCCACCGAAACCTCCCCACTCGTGGTGTAAAAAGAAATTAAATTGGCAATTTGTGCTGTCGAACTGGTCTGTTAAATGAAAAGTGGGGCAGGCGTGTGGCAGGCAGGGACTGTAAAGAAAGTGTGTAGTCAAACTGAATAAAGGTGCTGTGGGCAACATACTCAGGGCTGCCAACTCTCACGCATCTGGCGTGACACTCATGCTTTAAGATTCTCACAGAAGAAATCTTATGGCAAATCTATATTATTCCATTATAAACCTAAAATTAGCTACATCATAACCCTACAGACTATTTACAAGGTAATAGAACTGTTACACACTTAAAAATATATGTGCATATGTGCAGATTTGTCTCGAATGGAAAATCACACTCCAGCCAGCCGACCAAAGTTGGCAACCCTGCACGCTTACCCTGCAGCGAGAAGAGAAACATGCGGACGCTGAGGTCACATGACAGACCAGCTGCTAGCTATCCCAAACTTCTTTGTGCAGGGAATTATGGGTCTTCATTTACACATACTGTAGGAGACAAAGAATTGCAGAAGACCCAACCCAGACTGACCATGCGACATTACAAACCGGCACACCTGCAATCAATCCTACACCCAACCAATGTCCTTTGATTTAGTAACGCAGAGAAACAGACATGCTACACTTTACAGCTCATGGGCGACAACAGCAACAGCACTTTCCATTTACCATTTAATTAAAATGTGAAGCAGCAAAGCCCGAGTAAGTAATTTAGCGTTTAGCTTTTGGTGGTAGAGATGTACCAGGAGACTTAAAGCAATATCTTGTATGTTGAGTATCACTCAATGCCAAAGCTTCTGTTTTGTATGACTTGCACTTTTTTGTGTATCCAAGCCCATTACTTTGGTGCTGGCCAAGGATTTTTGTTTCTTTGAATTATATTAGTGAAAAAGAATATTCTGAGTTTTAAATTGTATTTAAAAAAAAAACTGGAATTGAAATCTTCAATACAGTTAAACCATGTGTGAAATTAGAAAATTCTGAAATATGTTGTTCATACTTATCATTTTCAGGAATTAATGATCAATTTAGATGCACATTATACTATCATTTTCATGCACATCTTTGTAAGGAGAATACTAATTATTATTTAAAGAGGATATTTACCCCCTACCCCAAATGCCAAGAGCCTATGAATTTATAGAGGATTTCACTGGCAAAGCCCCATCCATATGGAGGACATGTTTGTTTGACAATTGGCTGTTCCTTGGTGAAGCTCCAGCCATGTGGACAACACATCTGCTTGCTGATTGGCAGTTCCCCGGTGATGCACCATCTGTGTGGACAACACATTTGTTGCTGATTGGCTGTTCCCTGGTGAAGCCCCATTCAGTATTGCAATGAATACACAGTGTGAAAGGGGGGTGGGCATCCAAAATGTAATATAATGTGTCTGCCATATGTTGCTTTTCAAGATTTGTGCTTTATCACATTTGGGCAGCGATGCAGCTGTAATATGTCATGATGCTATTTATTTTTTGTACATGTGTTGCTGTCAGCTTCAATCAATATGTGCACCTGAACAATTGAGACCCATAAAAACAGCCCTCATGATGCTTGCAGTGTGTCCGTGCATCAAGAAATGCAGGGAATGTGACACACTATTGAAACGACTCACGGCAATGTGGGTAAAATGTGACACGACTGTCTTTATACCTAATATGTTTAAAAGAGGAAAACAAATCATAACAAATAAGAGATGCACCTTCAGGAGCAAGATTTTTAAGAAGCACGCCCAAGATTTCAGTTCAAGAATCTTGGTTCATATTTTAAATCAGCTTCAGGGTATCAGAACCCTGGCAATTTTGCTGACAACAAGTGTGTTTTGTTGTGAATATCTCACATCATCAAAGTGCAAAATGCTTTCCAGATAAATGGGTATTCTGCAGTGAAGCATTGTGGACAACATTTGCATGATTGTAGTGTTTGTCTGTAAGCTAGATAAACATTAGAGAGGTGAGTCTACAGTGGATATAAAAAGTGCACACACTCCTGTTAAAATGCCAGGTTTTTGTGATGTAAAAAATGAGACCACAATAAATAATTTCTAAACTTTTCCCACCTTTAAAGTGGCTTATAGCCTGAACAATTTAATTGAAAAATATAAAAAAAAATAAAAATGTACAATAAGCTGGTTGCACAAATGTGCACAACCTTAAACTAATACTTAGTTGAAGCACCTTTTGACACATCTGCCATCAATTAAAGTCACTGTAGCGACCGTGTGACGGGTGAGCGAGCAGGGAGATGATAAAGCGGGGAATCAGGGTCGGGAAGTCGTAGATTCAGGAATAAGGGTTTTATTCCACAAGACTACAAGGCTAGAGACACACAGTAAACAACGTCAATGACCAGACTGGGAAAACAGACTTGAACGCGGACATAAATACACAGGACTACAACGAAGTAGCTGAATGTAATCAGGAATTCACACAAGGTAACGTGGGGGGCGTGACACACAGAAGGATCGTACTGTACGAGCAGGTCATGACAGTCAGTCTGACTGACCCTAAAAAAATTCAGTTGTCCTAGTAGGATTTACTCAGTTTCATCCTACAGCAAAAGCCATGGTCTAGAGAGACCTTACAAAGCATCAAAGGGATCTCATTGGTGAAAGGTATCAGTCAGTAAAAGGGTACAAAAAATTTCCACAGCATTAGATACCATGGAACACAGTGAAGAGAGTCATCAAGAAGTGGAGAAAATATGGGGCAGTAACGTTACCAAGAACCGGATGCTCCTCCAAAATTGATGAAAAGACGAGGCAAAAACTGGTATGGGAGGCTGCCCAGGAGCCTATAGCAACACTGAAGGAGCTCCAGGAACTTTTGGCTAGTACCGGTTGTGTACTACATGTGACAACAATCTCCCATATTCTCCATATGTCTGGACTATGGGGTAGGGTTGCATGATGGAAACCATTTCTTACAAAGAAAAATAACCAAACCCAGCTAAGTTTGCAGGAAAATACATCAAGTCTCCCAAATGCATATGGGAAAATGGGTCTGATGAAACATAGGTTGAACTTTTTGGACAAAAAGGTATGTTTGGTGCAGAAACAACACTGTGCATATCCGAAAGAACTATACACTGTGCATATCCATACTCACGGTGAAGCATGGTAGTGGCTGCATCATGCTTTGGGGTTATTTTTCTTCAGTTGCAACTGGGGCTTTAGTCAAAGTGGAGGGAATTATGAACAGTTCCATATACCACAGAATTTTCATGGCTGCCCGTCCTAATTAACCCCAATTAAGACTGTCCTGCTCCCTTTAAAACCTGGTTCACCCCACACACAGTGCGAGGTATTGCTGTATCGATGCATCCTATACCAAGTTCCTACAGTAGTCCCCTCTTCCATTGGATTTCCCTTGTTTGCTCACCTCTTTTCTTGTGTATTCATAGGCCTGATCTTTCTGGTTACCAAACTCCCTAGATCTGTAACCTCAACCACGAGTATTGCCCAGTGATTCAAGTTCTGTATTGAAACCCCCTCTCCCTGCATACTGGGTCTCTGAATTTCTGTGTTTGACACCAATTTTGATGGTCTGCCTTTATAAGGTCTGCTTTCCTGAAAGGCTCCTCCGGACCTGGTGGAAACAGGAGGGGTAGGAAACATCAGCGTGTCATTTTCTGTTCAATAAGCTCTGCATCAGATGATAAGACAGAGTAACATGACTGTGTTTCGTGAAACTGAAATTCTCCTCCCAAACCCCAGAAATAGAAGATCCGCTTTCCTGCCAGTTCCTGGTTCCTTTGGGGACTTTATGTAACACATCAAACTTTATACAAAGAATCAAAGTATCCTTACATTAGAATACAACGTCCTTGAGATGTATAAACACTGTAATGAAAAGGTTTGTGAGGTTTTTAATGGCACAACAGCTTTCGTTAAATGAGCCAATGCTTCTTTTACATTACAGGGCACTTAATGTCTTTATAAAGAGTTCTGTGGGAGCATGTTCTTAATACGGAAGTCATAACGGAATGCCTCAGAATGAAAAGCAGCCACATTAGCGTGTGAAATTTCAGAGACAATTATTTTCTTTTTAGTTTTGTTCTGTAAGGACACATTGAATCATCTTCTCTGCGCTTTTGCTTTCATTATTCTTTCTATGACCCTGGCAGCTATAAGATCTGCCTTTTCAATGCCCAATACCGTGACTTCAGGAGAGCGTAGTCTTCTCCAGCACAGTTGCTTTAGAGAAATCACATCCTTGCATTGTCTGTCGCAGCACAATGATTAATAAACTAAGTGTTTAGGCCACCATGTTTGCGAATGTTGGATTCTGGCCACCTCAGAGTACTGTCAGTACATTTACATGCACAGCTAAGTCGAGCTACGGTTATAGCTCGACTAAGCCATTTAATCGGACTGCTGTCCTTGTCCCAGTATACTCTACCTGCATGAGAGGGCATCCAATTTATTGATGAGAGTATATGTCTAACTCTGCTACAGTAGGTGGTGATGTGGCTCCTTTAAGCTTGTTAGTATTGGACTTTTTCCGGTTGACCTTACTAGTCAGAAGAACAGACACAACAAGATTAGGATAGCATAACAAGAAATAAAGTTTTTTGTGTAATATACTATAACAGCAGGGCATTGGAAAATTTTCAGATATCGCAATGTGATGTTGTTGTGATTGTTGTGTCAGAAATATTGGGTATTTATTCAACAAAAAGTTCAACATAAATTTCTTATGAAACTGTCTAGGAGTGATTTTATTGCAAGGATGAAAATGGTTATGTCTCAGAGAATGCATGCAGCGCTTGGGCAAAAGCAGCGGAGATAAACTTTACACTCTTTTTAAAATATATGCTAGATAATCTTGAAATGGAATAATCATTAAAATTGCAAAACTTCCTAAGAAAAAGCCTGATCTTAATCTAGCTGAATAGCGACTTAAGTAATGGATTGGTATTGTAGCACCGGCGGGGCCCATGTCCCAGCATGCCCCGCCTGCAGTTGTCATTAGCCCTTGTTGTGTTGTCGTTAATGTTAATGGTTATATTTCCTTGTTTGCCCGTGTCTTGCGTGTACCCGGTTCGATCCCCGTGTGTAATTTACAGTATTAACATAAATCTACCCCCATGTATGCATCTTACAGTTCGGCGTCTGACCGCCTTGTGTTTCCTGTATGTAATTTGTTCAGTGCTGGTTGGGTGCCTGTTGTAGTCCTTTTCCGGATTGCTAGTAAAGAGTGTGTTTTCCCCGGCCAGTGAGTCTCTATGTATCTCTCTGCTCCTGCGACGTCTCAGCCTGCCTGATGCCACAGTATTGATATCGCATGTCGTTCAGTCGTACTACAGACATTTCGCAAATTCTGTGACATGTTGAAATTTAGTTTTATAAATGACTCCACAATAAAATACGAAAGCGCTAAAGCATTTATATATAAATAAACTGAATTTTATATAGAACACAGGAAAACACAAAGAATCGCAGTACCAAATTATGATTTCGGGAGCGTGGTTTGATGAGGCTCCCCCTTCTACATTCCCATGGAGAAAGAGTCCTGTTGTCAGGCAGCATCCAGCAATAGACAAGAACACACCATTGACTTTCTAGGATCTGCCACTGATGATCATAATCCTAACCCTGACCCCAAGACTATCCCTGACCCTAAGCCTAATCCTATCCCTTCCCTCACGTTCTCAAGGGGAAGCCACGTCCTCTATGATATAAATGACAGAAATACAGTCTTCCTCATCCTCGATAAGGGTCTGTGCCTTTAGCATCTGTGAACACACACAAGGCTGCACGGAAGGTGAGGTCGTCGCAGACCCGGTGGCTGCCTAATTGAAGCAGCTGTATTAGGTCGTGCCGTTCAGCCTACAGTCGGCATCTGCCTGTCTGCCCCGCTGGGCCTCTCAGCACTGCTACCCTGTCATCCTGCTCACAAGCCCACCGTTGGCTCTGCTGCTTCCAGACAGGAGCAGCTGTGTTGGGGCGTGCCGCCCAGCAGAACCCTGACTGTCGGCGTCCACCCATCCGGCCCGCTGGGCCTCTCAGCACTGCTACCCTGTTATCCTGCTCACGAGCCCACCGGCGACTCTGCCTCTTCCAGACAGGCGTCGTGCTCCAGTGCTCAACTAGAACGTCCTTCCGACCTACCGACGGAAAGCGTCACGACGCAGCTCCTACGATCATCGCCATCGCCTGCGGCCCTAACGTCCACGGAGAGAACATGAAAGAATTTTATTGTTAAATAAAGTAAATGGTCCCACCATCATATCTCTATCCAGCTGTTTAGTTTTAAGAAAACTAAACAGGCTCCTTAATCATTTGAGAATGATTTTTTTAAATAAAACCACCAGACGAGTGCTATTACAGTCTTAAATATAGTGAGCTAATTTATTTTCCTGTTTAAATGTTAACACAGTTATTTGGACCAAGAATGGACTGATTTCAGATGAAACACATTTGCCTGAAACATAAAAACACTTACTGTCGACCTATTTAGATATTATTTTCAGTAATGTTATTCTTACATGTATGAGTATTAGGTAGATAAATCACGCGGGCCTGAGCCCATGGCTATTTCAGACATCTGGCCACCGTGTGATTTAGTGTTCAGAATTAAAATTGGGGTTTTCTTATTTTTCGTATTTTATAAACACGGACAGCCCTCTTAAGGAAGCAGCAGCGCCATGTCCCACTTAATATAACGACTGAATGTCAAAAGGACACAGAATCCAGACAATCGTTCTGTCTAGTGACATAAAAGCTCCCCCCCCACCTCTCTGTGGCTGACCTACTCTATACTCATTTAAAAATGAATGTCTTACTCTGAAGTAGTGCTAGTAAAGGTTTATGGGTCATCGATATGCCTTAAAGAAATGCCCAAAATAAATACATCCCATCCGAAACCATGGAGTGTAATTAAAAATCTCCCTAGAAACTTTTTTGAATGTTGGACCTGCATCAAGGTGGTATTTTCAATGCTTCACCCACCTCATGGCAAATTAAACAGGTTATTCCCTTTTCTCCCCATTTTTATTATATCTTATTATAACAAAAGGGCTCCAGAAGACTCCGTTCTTTATCGTTTTTCTTGTAATAAATTTGCTCGCCCATGAAGGAACTGATTGTAGATCAGCATTGTCTCTGTGAAGAAACTGTGGTGAAATCGGCGTTTGAGCTCTTCTGTGTGATGGCCAGTGAGCAGTGTGCAAGATTGACTGATATCACTTTCATTCACAGACTAATACTTCATTCTCTCAAACATTTTCATTAGTATTTTATGACTTTTCCCAGTAAGACTCACATTTTTATCTGAAGCTCTTTTTAAAACTGCTGGACATGGATACATTAAAGACTTAGAATTGAGGATCTATATGGTTTCATCTAAAAGCAACATATTTGGTATGAACTTTGATGCTCAAAAGACTAGATTTAAGCAGAAAGTGGGAGGACTGGCTTAGTAATACCCATCAGGTGGTAAGACCAGTTGACCAGCTGGAATGGAACAGTTGACCACAAGATCACACTGGCGTTCGGAGAAGGTGCAGACATCGATCTCGGAGTGGCTTGAGGGAAGGAATGTGAGCCTGCACAGCACGGGAGATGTCAGTGATGTGCAGAAAACAGCATGGCGCTGGAGGACACGTTCATGGATTGGGTTGCCCTATGGAGTGAGCTCTGCATGGCTTTGGAGGACACGTTCATGGATTGGGTTGCCCTATTGAGTGAGCTCAGCATGGCGCTGGAGGACACGTTCATGGATTGGGTTGCCCTATTGAGTGAGCTCAGCATGGCGCTGGAGGACACGTTCATGGATTGGGTTGCCCTATTGAGTGAGCTCAGCATGGCGCTGGAGGACACTTTCATGAATTGGGTTGCCCTATTGAGTGAGCTCTCGTGCTGGGAAGCTCATTGTGTCACACAGGATGGTGTGTGATGCAATAGTTTATAATATTAAGTAAGGGGTTACTGCAAAAACATGCTTTCCGTGTATCTGCATCAAAACACATGCCAAATGTGAACTTCCAGAGAGACTGAAAAGTTTTGGAGGACTCAGTAAACAAAAAAAAAAAAATGTTTTTCTGCCTCGCAAAACTTCACTTATCTTTGATTCCTTCTACATACCACCCTTTACACACGTCCATCTTGGTGATGGAAGTTCTGAAAGGTCAGTGATTGCTTCCAATAAAAAGTGGTTTGCCAGACACACAGTGTCTATACTCTTTTGTTTGGCTTGTGTTTTATTTTACCAGTGGGTAAAGTCTTGTTTTTCGTCTATGTGATTTCAATTCCGAAGAACTAGTTTGCTGTTTTCTACATTGTTTCACTTCTGAATATAATCCGGTTCACACAATAGACACTCCAGAGTCCAGAAAGACCCAGTATGGAGGAGAACATTCAAAGACATGATAATATGATAAACACTAATCGAATCACACTAGCATAATGCTGTAGAAAGGTGTCAATTAGGAGAGAGGTATGAAAGAAATCAAAGGCATCATTAAGAGGGGAATGCTCTTTGGACAAAAAGGCAAGTCCTGCTGATCCATCGGCTCTGCTGCATCTGGTGCCTGCTGAATCCAGCAGACCTCACCAGTCATTTTGCGTGAATCTCCGCCTGTTTTCTGGTTGTTCCGCTCTTTGCACCATGTTGTCGCTAGCACAGGTAAGTGTGATGTTGACCAACCGGCCAAGTAAGTGTGCTCAACGCTGCACCAAATCTGTAGCTGGTATTAAAAGAGGATTTGCTTGAGAGTAAGGTAGCACACCTCCATGTTCAAATGCTGAGAGTGACATAGCACACATTTACCTTATAATGCCGAGAGTGACACAACAAATTCCCCACATTCAAAATTGGAGAGTGAGTTAACACACCTCCATGTTCGAATAGTGAGAGTGAGATAGCGCACCTCCATCTCATAACGCTGGGAATGAGACAACACATCGCCTGAAAGTGAGATAACACACCTACATCTTGTTAATGCTAAAAATGAGATAAAACACCTTCTATTGCCAACAGTGACATGTTACACCTTCGTGTTCAAAAGCTGAGAGTCAGATAAAATATCTGAAGTATATTAAACAGTGTCAAAGAGGTTGGTGTGTTACCATGCAAGGGGAATCATCCATCCATCCATCCATTCATGTATCCAGCCTTCTTCCCAACACTAATCCTGATCGGGATTGCGGGTAAAACAATTGTTAAGAATCATTTCCAACACTATTTTGAAATCAGTATAGCATATTAAAAAAAAAAAACCCATCAAAATCCCAATCAAACATGGTCTGTCTAATGGTTTCCCTGTACTGGACATTCAGTGAATCTATGGGATGTTTGTCACAACACTGAAGGAGGATCACAGATTGCTGCCAAGCACAAGTATTTTTTGAAAAAGAATTTAACCCTGTAGGTGCTTTGAGAACCAGCTAGACTTAACTGCATTTTCACACATGTCTGAAAGGCCAGATCAGAACATTACTAAGGCCATGGAGGGACCTTTCTGCAGTATCTGCAGCTTTGTGGTAATAATGGAAAATCTAAGGACACTGAAATGCTCAGGTTATACACAGGGCTGTGTTTTACTCTCCATGTGATTCTATACAAAAAGAAGCAATTTCATTGGCTAATTCCATGACCTCAAAGCTGAGCTTTGCTATCTGCTCAGAGGAATTGCTAAACAGACCCATGAGATTGACGCTTCAGCTTCTAGGTAGAAACCTCTAGGTTCTCAGAGTGCTATCTGTGGTCCAGGGTGGTGGAATGAAGCTACAGATTGCTTGGGGAAGTGTGATCTGTGCTCTGATTGTGTATTTATTAACCCTAAACTGCAGGTCATGACAGAGCCACACACAGTGACAGAAGCCGGGAGTAGTTATTCAGGTGGAAACCTTCTCCCCCCATGGGCACCGATGTGGAGAACTGCCAAGTCCTTGCTTCCTGGGTGTCAGAAAGAGCATAGAGCATTACCTTGGCGCATAGAGATGTTTCTGGAGTGAAGACCTTTGAAAGGTCTTAAAGGAAATGTAGCCATGTCTTTGTGTAGTCTTTGTGAGGTCTTAGAGGAAAGGTAGCCATGTTCCCTTTGTGAGGCATTAGAGGAAAGCTATCCATGTTCCCTTGGAGGGCAGAATCAAGTAGCATGATAAGTTCTCCTTTTCCCAGACTTGTCCTCTCTTTTGGGACCTAAAAATGCCTGAAACATCTGGTATTCTGCTTTGTTTCATATTGACATTGGCTTCGCACAGTCAGAATTCTTTCTGCGTGCATATTAGTGTTGCTTTGACAATTCATGGCATCCTGCCCCCGTGTCCCCTTGTTTTTGCAAACCCATATATGGTCACCCTAGTATCAAGTCCTCAGAATCACGTTACCCAGAAGATGGATGAGGTACACAAGTTTTGGATGAAGCACTGGGGATCAGAGTGCGGGATCACATTCAGTCACTCCTTCTTATTCATTGCAGTGATATATACAGTCTATATGTGTACATTTGCCATGTCCTGCAATGTACTGTAAGCTAGAGCTCAGCAGTTTCCCTGTTTTCCTCTCTGCTTTTCATCAGTGCAAACAGCGTAGAAATGCTAACATGATCAGAATCGCAGATTTATCATCCGGTCGGATTTGGAGGTGAAGCTGCTGTGCTGTGGAGCACAAGGGGCGATTTGTGTGGATAATACCGGACATGGTTGCGGAAGCATTTCGGCGTTGGGGGCGTGCAGGTCAGTTCTACGCCACTGGGGAGTTCAGAGATGGTCTTAAAGCCAGAGGTTAAGAGCTTCAGATTCTATTCAGAAATAGGTAAATGAAAAGCGAATGGAGGAATGAAAGTCACTTAAAATGTAGCCTCTTTGCAATTGTGCTACAGAAGATGACAGGAGATTTAGAAGGACACTTCAGGTGTCTGAGGACTTTATCAGGCAGGTCGCCATGTTAGGCATGAACTCACGAAGGCTGTGTTTTTCCCTTCATGGAGATTTGCTATGTTGGAAACCCAAATAAATATGTGCAGAGAGTGGGAAAGCCGTGGAAGGCCCTTTCCCCGCTGCACACTCTGGTTTTTTAATAAATCCGGGCTGAGCTCAGCCTCTCTCACTCACTCGGGCATGTCTGTCGAATGTAAGGCCACATAAGAGGTGGCTGCATTTAATCCTTCAGCTTTCAATGCGGTGTCTGCAGCGAGCTGACAGTGCTGATGGACATGTCCAGCAAGCCTGTGATGGAGATTCGCAGCGTGACCCCGAATGTTTAACACCGCAGGCGAGTGACTAGCGGGTAGGCGGGGGGGGGGGAGTATTTTTTTGCCAGAGGTCTCACTGAGGTGTTTTGTCAGCCTTACTTACATAATGTTTAGTAACAATTCATCTGCAGGCACAATAAACCGACATGGGGGTTCCTTGCTGATCTCTGATGGAGCAGCAACGACGGTCCACATGAGAGATGAACGATGAGCGATGACTGAAGCCTGGCGAGGCTGATTACCGGCTTGTATACGCCGCTCACAGCTCTGATCCACCAGCGTGCAGCTACACAAAGGGCTTGTTGTAACACTGATCGAGTTCCTCCACCTGAACAATGGCTGGAGAACGTCGCCGTTGATTTAATCTCTCTGGTTGCCAAGGTGCCCTCTGTTTCGGTAAAGATCCACGTCTCTGCACGCTTAAACATAGCGCTGTGCGCATGCAGAGTCGGCAGCTTTCACTATGTTCACGCATGTATGTTCACGCATTGCTTTCCGATGGGTTGCCACCCTGCCCTGGTTATTCCTCGCCTGGTGCTCCTAGCTTCCAGGATAGGCTCTGGACCCCCGCAACCCTGCATAGGACAAGCGGGTACAAAAGATTAATGTTTACTTTATTGAGTAGACGCTTTTATCCAAAGCAGTGTTTTTTTGGAGAAAATAGGGTCAGACAGTCCCAAGAGCAATTGAAGGTTAAGGTCCCTGTTAAGGGCCCCCATGATAAAATCACTTGCCCTGGCATTTGTGCAAGCATCTGATTATAGGGATACGTGTCCTAACCCACTGGGCCACACACCATATCTGTACAGGATTTCTGGTTGTCAGAGCTCACATGCATACAGTAGGGGCAGACAGTTAAGACAAGACAAGACAAAGAAAGGACAGAAGGAAAGAATAAAAAGAACCAGAGAATAACATATTTAATTGCACACTTTCCTAAGTATGTCATTCCTAATGTTGTCCTGCCCTTTTTAGCACAACTTAATCAAATTAGCATATTTTAAAATATTTCTCAGTTCCATATGTCTTTGCATGGATGGGTATGCAGGTCATATTGAATGCTTGTTTTTGCATAATGCACTTTATGCTTTTGCAGTGGTGTGTAGTGGTGGTGCTCAGTGTATTGAAATTCATTATGGACCTACAGAGAGTGATGAAGATCTGAGTTGAGCCACAGTGGGACATGTGCAGTCTAATCCCTAGTGACACCTGTGCCATTAGTATTATGGGAAACCCTAAATTCCCTTTGATGGACGCTGTTGACGGCAGTATGGCTGGAATCAGACAGGCCGCAATCGCTCAAAGAGCGCCATCTAATCTCCGCTGTCTACGGTGCCCATGGGAACCGAAGCTCTTCAGCGGTTTGGCGTTCTCCATTCTGTCTGTTTGCATGACATGCCTCCATTACCAGCGATTCGCCGCCAATCTCCACCTGCCGCTGTACCTAGATACACTTGAGGCACTCGGAGCTGAGCTGACCTCTCATGTCATCCCAGATGCTGTAAACCTTTGCACTTTGCAATCGCTTCACAGCTCTTTCCTCATGGGCTGGAGCTCTCGTGTTGCATTGTGGGATGGCATATTCACGTGCCCTGCACTATTTAGAGATACCAGTTTGCTTCATGTTTTTAGGGGAAAAGTAAGGAGAATAGTAAAACATTGCACTCATTGAGTAGGGCGCAGGTGTAAACCTCAAAGTCAGGAGGCAAGAGGCCACGTTGATGCCCAGTCTTATCCACAAAGATCCTTCTGATCGGATCTGAAATCATCACTGCTGTCACTGCTGTCACTAGATCTGGGGGTGCAGGACAACCCTGGTTACCATGCTGGTCTTCACATTTCCATGCAGGAAGATTCACGCAGTAAGGGCTGCATCGGAACAGGAAATGGCTTAATTAACCTAATTTTTTAAACAAAGCCTCAGTTTTCTGGAAGTAAATCAGTAAGCAGACACCGATCTGTACAGTGTACAGAGCACAACTTAATAAGCACGGTTCTGAAATGCCGTGCACCAGAGAAGTAGCATTTTACTGACATTTTACAAAGAAATGATTTTTAAATGCCTTGATTACAAAACAGTGGCATTTCAAAGTTGAACGCATTATACTTGGTTAAAGTTCCACATGAGAAAAGAACCCAAAATAATATATTAAAGTGGTTTAAAGATGGAAAGTTCACCGTTGAAGTAAAAAAATCGATAACCATTTATTTTAAAGGACAATCTATGCATGTTTTCCTTCAGTGGTCATCATAACACAGCTAACCTGAAACAAAGCCTGAAACAAATACTCAAATATACTCTCATCCTAGTGATAAATTACTTTAAAATAGAGTCCCTGACACCTAAGTGGGTGTTTGATTGCATCCCAAGCTGGTGTCTTGGGTCAGTCCTGACATGCCAGGCGCATTTCCTATACATTCCCAGGTGGGTGTTTGATTGCATCCCAAGTTAGTGTCTTGAGTCAGCCCTGACCTGTGGGGGACAATTCCTCTGCATTCCCAGGTGGGTATTTGATCATATCCTGAGCTGGTGTCTTGAGTCAGCCCTAACCTGTGAGGTGCGTCTCCTCAGTGTTCCCACTCTATGATCATATACCATAATGGCGTTTCTGGTCAGACCTAATGTGTGGGCTTGAAAATCTGGCATTGCAATTTGGGCTTGATCGCATGCCCTTATTTTAATTTAACCCACTAATCACCTCTGACACAGGACACTAATTAACAGATCAAATGTGGGACTGATTTTGCAAACATTTCCTCTGGCAGTGAGTTTTGATCCCTACTGTACAGGTACGGCAGAAGCTTGGTTTTTAATGATGGTTTAAAGAGTACCTTGCTAACTTTGATCAGTTCATTCAGTGGATGAAAGACAGGAATCGTTTAGTGGTTCTACGTGAGTCTGGGACTGACTAGAGATGCGACGGCACAAAACCGCACGTGGCTGCATTTCTGTTCGGTGTAGAATACAGGTCCATCGAGGTGGTTGAAACCATCCGAACTGAAGATTACCTTCTTTAGGGTGATTTCTAATGATGGTGAAATAGGAACATTCCTGTATGCCCACACAGGAAGTCCTCAATCTGATTCCTGCTGTTTGTAACGGCTGTACTGAGGGGTTTTGACTTAATTCCTACTGTATTCTGGGATTTTTGACTGTTGCTCAGTTCCTGTTTTTCCCCTATAAGAACAGCTGGTGCGTCCTGTACGTCGTATTTAGCTGGATCCGTGCTGCTCTCCTTGTCTCAAAGGCTCAGCAGAAGGCCCATTTTCAGGATTAGAATCCTATATCTGTGCCGCCACGCTGTTTATTTACCAGCTGTTTACAACCACAAGCCGGAAAGGCGTGACACCGCGACCTTTCACTGTAACTGTGGGGTCTAACTGAAATGTGAACAGCAGCTATCTGGGGGTAAAGAAGTCCGGTCTGAGTCCGGATCCGGAATTTGTCCTGTGGCTTCGAATGTTACACCTGCCAGACTATATGCACCTGTTTATCCCGTCTACATGTGGTGCATTTCTTGTCATTACTTGCTGGTAATTAATTAAATGTAATTAAATGCCAGTAGCTTGTAGCAGTTCACTGTGAGGTGTCGCGTATTCATTCCGTGTTGAGCATACTCTGTTTATTTCTCTGTCTCTCGTTTTCTGACCTTCTGCATGTGTTATGACTTAGGATTTGGATTCTGGAATTATTTTGCCCTCTTCTGTTTTTTTGACCGATTGCCCATATACGACGCCGAGTTTTGCGTTCCGTTTTGGCTTTGGCTAATAAACCATCATGGAATGGTCTACACATGGACCTCTGCCTGATTAATCACAGTAACTGAAATTAGGGAAAATTACAAATTGGAATTTCAGCTGACAGCGGCAAAGCGAGCGAGCCGGCATCCCCACGTAGGGTCATGTGGGGTGAACCATTGAACTGCGGATCTTTCTGGAAAGAATGTTTGATCACGAATCACTGAGGTCCATCGCTTACTCCTCCCTCCAGACATTCCCATCTGGGAATTTTCTGCAATCGTTTTGTAATGCCTAGCTTTAGCGTTTTCTCTCCACATGTGTAACAAAAAAAAAAAAAAACATGTTTTGGACTCTGATGCTCCCAGTGGTCGGCTGGAGGGACAACCCCAGACCACCAGGCACTACAGTGCTTTTTTTGAAAAAGACACAAGCCACTGGATGACCTAGTTTAAGCGCCACATTTCTCATCCCCGTGGAGGCCGGGGGTT